>VWYI01046473.1:0-50000 GCA_013399455.1 Anthoscopus minutus | reverse complement strand
GGGGGCTCTGTGTGTAGAGCTATATATTGCCTTGAGAAAATGGAGTTATTATCTGAATACTTCACTGGAGCTTGGCTTGGGCAGTGCCTGCTCCTTCCTGTGCCCCTGCGACAGCCAAAGCATTTCTTTTATAATCTTGAGTGAGGTGTCTTTGTCCTGTGCAGCATTCTGAGGGCAGTGTGCTTTGCTGCCGCTGTGATTTCATTGTGCTGGTCATCGTTGGCACTTGTCACAATGTCATCTCGACTTCCAGCTGGTTGTCATCATGTAGCCTCTGTGTTACTTAATGTCCTTTTTGAATCATTGTACCACATTCTAACTCTTGTCACAGTTCTGGAGCAATTTGTCGGAGAATGGGCGGGAATATGTTGCAGAGGAATATTTTGGCAGCTTCTGGAATGTTGCTCTGCAGGCTGTGGTTTGTATGTGCTTACAAACGAAATGCTCATTTTTAACAGTGACATCCCGAAAGCTCCTAAACCTGAACCTTCTGTACCAGAGACTAAGGAAACTTCACCAGAACGTAATTCAAAGAAGGAGAGGGAGAGGGAGAAGGAGAAGGAGAAGACTCGTCAGAGATCCCCAACTCGGTCCAAGTCCAGGTCAAGATCCCGATCCCGTTCCCCATCTCATTCTCGACCCAGAAGGCGCCATAGATCACGGTCAAGGTAGGGCTTCAGGTGCTGTTTGTGAAGGTTGAGAATATTTTCTGCTGAAGCTGCCACTTCATGTTCTTGGTTAGTGATGTTTTTAGAGGTGTTGAGCTGTGGATATTTTGAGCCAAATGAGAAAGATGCATTTGGTGCATAAATGTATTTGAGAGTGTTTTGTTTGTATTGATTTATGAGAAGATGCTCGTGGTGACCAGCACGGACAGGAGAAGGAATTGGGCTGCTTAATAATTGTGTAGCCTTTCTTTAGGAT
Source organism: Anthoscopus minutus (assembly GCA_013399455.1). Classification (NCBI taxonomy): domain Eukaryota; kingdom Metazoa; phylum Chordata; class Aves; order Passeriformes; family Paridae; genus Anthoscopus; species Anthoscopus minutus. The sequence continues at coordinate 49,076 of VWYI01046473.1, read as the reverse complement.
ATGGATTTGATGCTAAAAATGCTGTAATATACTTTCTTTACCTCCTTTTTTTATTATTCTACTACTTAATAGAGAGATATTGTCAAACTTCAGAGCCCTGATTGTGTCTGTACCTTTGGCATCATCAACTAAATACAGCCTTAATATTATGGAGGAAAAGCAACTCTGCACTCAGTGCTCCGAGGATAAATTTCCTCAACTAAGGAAGTTAGATAGTTGCTTTTCATTGGAATTTCTGATTGTGACAGGTCTTACTCCCCTAGAAGGCGACCCAGCCCGCGGCGCCGGCCGTCGCCGCGCAGGAGGAGCCCGCCCCGGAGAATGCCTCCCCCACCCAGGCACAGGAGGAGCAGATCTCCCGTGAGGCGGTAAGAGCCCTGCTTTTTGAGACAGCTGGAAGTGCTAAACCTGGAAAGTTAAAGAGAACTGTAGCTGTGTTAGCAAAATTCCCTTGTTCATCTCACCTTAGCGCTGGCAGGTGCGTGATGAGAGCGATGGAAAAACGGCCGTGTTGGATTTCCTGAGTGTGTTGTGGGGGAACACAGTTGGAACTGTGAAATGATTTCTCCTGAGTTAGGATAGTGATGAGAATTCTACCTTCTTGAAAAGTGGCAATTTCAGAGCTTTTTTTCTTTTTTACTTCTTTACAGCTTTGGGTAGCTCCCAGCACAGACTGACTTGACATCTCTTATGGCTTTTTTTCTTAAGTCTTAGTACTTTTCTTTCCTGCCTGTGGGGAAAAAAATGAGAACATTAATTGAATTTTACTCGTTGGGAATTTTAAATTATGACTTGTATTTCTATCACGTAAAATTAAATTTGGACTTGAAATATGTTTCTTCTTCATGTTCTCTTACTTAAGATTCTGCAAGATTTGCCCTTTGGTGTTGAAAGTCACATTTTTCACAGCATAAGAATTGTTCTAGAGGCAAAGCTCTCAGCTGCCTTGCAAAGTAAATGATGTGCTTTTGGCAGTGTCAGAATAGACATTTTGTCTTCATGGGGAGAGAACAGATTCTGATTCTCTTCATAGGAAGAGAATCAAAGTGATGCTTCTTGTGTACAGCAGTTGTTTTTGAGGAAGGAACACTTCTCTTCCTTTTTGTGACAAGGTGATGACTATTTCCTGAGTTTGTCAATATGTTCATTTCACACAGTTACTGGGAAAACTGTGGAAAGTGTCAAACATGTATGTTGCAAGATGTACAAGAGCTCCCTTTCAGCAAATGTTTATCTCACTCAAGGTAGGGTTTCTTTTTTCCAGGTTCTCAGGAATTCTGCAGCCAAAGGTGGATTCTGCAGGTACACAATTGCAACAGAACTTGCCACAAATTTTGCCGCAGAATTCTGAGGCCTTACCTTTTAAAATTGCAAAGTAAAAATGAAAGACTAAAACATAAGGATGGATAGATCGATTCTGAATTGTTAAGTTGTCTGAAATTTTCACCTCCTGGTGTGAAACATTTTAGTGTCTTTGCACACTAAACTTCTTCCAGATCTGCTCTGGAGATGATTAAGTCACACGTGCTAACACAGACAATTCTCTTAACCACCCAGAAGTTAGAGAGCCCGACCAAAACTAATTGTTTCCAGGGGCAAAGCTTAGCTGTAGCCTGTAGATTGACAGAAAGCCAGTGAAGGTGACACTAACAATTTTTAGCTCACTATTGTAGTTTAAGAATAACTGTGAAAGATTGGTCATTACCCTCCTCTTCTCCAAACCGAATGTCGCAGGCTGTCCACCATGTTTGGGAAGCGCTGTTGTCTGTGGCTCAGTGTCTGTGCTTGCAAACAACTTCAGTTCTTTGTTCTTTGTGCTGAGATGTTCCCCGCTGCGGCCGGCCAGGACCTGACGTGGCCTTTGATTTGCAGGAGAAGACGCTCCTCGGCCTCTCTGTCCGGCAGCAGCTCGTCGTCGTCGTCGTCGCGCTCCCGCTCTCCACCAAAGAAGGCCGCCAAGAGGCTGGCGTGCAGCCCCCCGCGCAAGGCACGCCGCCTGTCCCCCTCAGCCAGCCCTCCCCGGCGCCGCCACCGGCCCTCGCCCCCCGGCAGCCCCCCGGGCAAGCCCCGGCGCTCGCCCTCGCCCCAGCAGTCCAACCGCGCCCGCAAGAGCCGCGGCTCCGTCTCGCCCAGCAGGGCTTCAGGTGAGGGACGCCAGCGGGGCCTGGCTTCCCCGTGGGGCTTCTGCTCCCTCCAGGAGTGCCTGTGCTTTTTGTAAGGGGAGAAAGGTTTGAGTGGTGGGAATTGCTGCTGAGCTGTTTTGTTTTGTCTTGTAGCGCCTAAACATAAGAGTACTGAGAAAAGAGAATCTCCTTCGCCGGCACCCAAGCCCAGGAAAGCAGAATTGTCGGAATCAGGTACAGCTCTGGCTTCTCAGCTCTGCTCCTGGGTGGGGTTTTTAGTCAAAAATACTTGGGCAGCGAAGTGCTGAGCCCTTCTGGAAGTCTGGCATTGAAAGCAAGAGTTTTCAGAGCTCTAAAGATGATCACTCCTACTGCCTCGTTCTGTCCAAGATTGCTCAGAATATGAGTTCAGCCAAAGTGTATTCAGCCTTATGTTATCCTAAGATTTGAGTGGGGAAAAAGCCCATACCTGATGATCTGCTGTCCACAACTTTGCCTGCATAAAGCAAATCTGTATCCTTGGTTTAAGTGCCCTGTCCTTGTGTGTCCTTTCAGAAGAAGACAAAGGAGGCAAAATGGCTGCGGCAGATTCAGTCCAACAGAGGCGCCAGTACAGGAGGCAAAATCAACAGTCTTCATCTGGTATGGAGCACAAAAATCCCCTAAAACTAGGTTGTAGTTTACTTTTGCATGAAGTAGTTAAGTTCAAATACAGATTAAAACTATTTTCTCTGTGTTCTGCAGTGCTATTGTAAACTTAATTACATATTTGCCACTCATAATGAGGTCACTCTAATTACTGCTCAGGAAGAATGAAAGTATGACTTTTAAAGGTTATTCCATCATTTGTTAACGGATTTACATCTCTAAAAGTTGGACTTCTAAACATTGTGCACAAACATTGTGTGCTGTGGATTACTTCATCTGTCCTTACTTTGGACTCAGGATTTTTTGTTTGAGATCAGTAAATTCACCTGGGTATTTTTGTCTACATAGTTTCAAAAAGCAACTGCAGTTCACTTTTTAAATTATCTATCTAGCCAGATTTTATGGGGACAGTTAGATCACTGCAAGTACTTTTACCCACCTCTGGTAGGTTTATTTATCACTTTAGTTCAACCAACACCTTTAGTTGATCTGCTTCTAGATTTCGGGTTCTCGTTTTGCGGGAGAGGAAGTTGGTTTGAACTGCAGCTTTACCTTGTCACTGAGCAGTGTCACAAGGATCATTTTCCAGAGAGTGATTCTTCTACGTTTGCAGATTCTGGTTCTTCATCTTCCTCAGAAGAGGAGAGGCCCAAGAGGTCGAACGTGAAGAACGGGGAGGTGGGCAGGCGCCGCCGGCACTCGCACTCGCGCAGCCCCTCGCCCTCGCCCCGCAAGCGCCCGAAGGAGTCCTCACCTCGGTAACTGAGCTTAGCTCATCCCTTCCTCTTAGCTCTTGCTTATCTCTCTGCAACTCACACCAAATACACATCAAATCATGCCCTCTCTGCCCAGCCTTCTTTTGAGATTCCTTCCCATTACACTCATTTGGTAAAAACTGCTCTGAGCTTTCTTTGATCATGTTCATTTTTGCCTCAGATCTGTGGCAGATAGATGTGTTTTGTTTTGTTTTCCCTCCACTGCTCTCAGGATGCAGATGGAAAAGAGGTGGCAATCCCCAGTGATGAAAAGGTTGGTTAGAAATTAATCTCTTAAACAGGCTGTCATTTATTTTAGTGTGGATAAGCATTTGCCTTGCTTTGTCCTTTAGACTTGGACACTCACAGTGAGGGAAATTCAGATTGATGTGCTCCTTCAATTCAGATTGATGTGCTCCTTCATGTGTTGAACCTGGAACCCTTGCAAAAGGAGAAGGAACAGCACCTGCTCTGTGTCCCTCACTTCTCATTGACATCAGCCTGTGACATCAGTAGTGTTGAGGTTATTACATCTCACTGATGCCTGAAAACAGCTGAACACTTGTGTTCCTCAGGGGCTCCTTGCTCCACACACCCAGCTTTGGGTGAGCAGCATTGGATTCCTGCTGCCACTGGCTCAAACCCTCCTGCACACTTGCAAGGGGGTTTATTAAGCTTATTGCTTAATTAAGCAATTAAGATCTTGATCTTCTGGGTCAGAGATGATTGGAGTTTTCAAAACTCTCATTCCTCAGTTTGTGAGGTGCTTGGAACTGCTGCAAGTAGACAATCAGTAAAACAGCAGTCACTTTTTTATTTGTGACACTTCTTGCTCTGTGTTGATGAGGGAATACAAAAAGGTGCAGGAAGCTTGATGGGTTTATTAATTGGATGTAATGACCCTTGAGCAGGCTGTAATTAAGCCCTAGCTAGCAGATACTGCACATATCATGATGTAGGAGATAAGGATGACACCTTCACCAATGCCAGCCTTCCTAATTATGGATCCTATCAAACATTTCTATGGAAAACAGGTTGGGATTCAAAGGCTTTGATCTTGTTTTGCAACACACTGAATTCAAGTACTGCCTGTTGCATAAATACATGTTTAATTAGGACAGTTAGTACATTTGAGGGCTGGGGGTTTTTTGGATCATAAAAGAACATTGTATTTTGGAGCAAACACTTATCTCTAAAAGTGTGTCTCATTGCCTTGAAGAACAATACCCAGCATATTTGAAATCAAATCTCACTTCATGTAAATGAGCTGCTTTGCTTTATAATTGCTCTCATTTTTCCCTTATCCAGTCATTTTATCTTAATTGCTTTTTTTAAAAAAATGAATATTTCACTTTACCAATATTCCTGTCTTTTAAATTCTATGCAAGTATATGTTGGATTGAAATCCCCCCTTCCAGAAGTCTTGTAAACCCTGCAAAGCAGAAAATGGCTCATTTGGTGAACAATTTTAATCCAGAGTGCTGCAGTTTACCAACCACTCTGTTTTTTTTGACTCCGTTTCAAGAAATAGTTTTGGATTTCAGATGGAGCACAGTTTCACACTGTGAAGAAAATTAACTCCACCCAAGGCAAAATCAGCACACGATCCATCACTTACTGCAACCATTTGGTCTTTCTCTGGCTACAAGGTGGTGATGGATTAGGTTGTTCAGAGGAGGAATTGTGGCCTGGCTGATGTGGTGGGCTCAGGGTCACAGTCACACACCTGTGGTGGGCTCAGGGTCACAGTCACACACCCGTGGTGGGCTCAGGGTCACAGTCACACACCTGTGGTGGGCTCAGGGTCACAGTCACACACCTGTGGTGGGCTCAGGGTCACAGTCACACACCTGTGGTGGGCTCAGGGTCACAGTCACACACCTGTGGTGGGCTCAGGGTCACAGTCACACACCTGTGGTGGGCTCAGGGTCACAGTCACACACCCGTGGTGGGCTCAGGGTCACAGTCACACACCTGTGGTGGGCTCAGGGTCACAGTCACACACCTGTGGTGGGCTCAGGGTCACAGTCACACACCTGTGGTGGGCTCAGGGTCACAGTCACACACCTGTGGTGGGCTCAGGGTCACAGTCACACACCTGTGGTGGGCTCAGGGTCACAGTCACACACCTGTGGTGGGCTCAGGGTCACAGTCACACACCTGTGGTGGGCTCAGGGTCACAGTCACACACCTGTGGTGGGCTCAGGGTCACAGTCACACACCTGTGGTGGGCTCAGGGTCACAGTCACACACCTGTGGTGGGCTCAGGGTCACAGTCACACACCTGTGGTGGGCTCAGGGTCACAGNGGTGGACTCAGGGTCACACACACACACCTGTGGTGGGCTCAGGGTCACAGTCAGACACTTGTGATGTGCGCAGGGTCACAGTCACACACTTGTGGTGGGCTCAGGGTCACAGACACACACCCATGGTGGGCTCAGAGTCACAGTCACACACCTGTAGTGGGCTCAGGGTCAAAGACACTCATCATTTCACACCCTTCAGAAAGATCAAGTACATCTCTTTCCGTTAGTGCTCCCAGTAGAATTCCGTTTTAAGGTGCACGAAGGAGCAGATTTTGTGGAGTGGAAGCAGAGCACAAAGCAGCTCTGCCCAGCTGGCAGTTTGCTCATCAATCCCTGTTTTCTGCAGCAGGAGGAGGAGAAGCCCCTCGCCGCCCCCTGCACGCCGGCGCCGCTCCCCTTCCCCAGCGCCGCCGCCCCGGCGCCGCCGCTCGCCATCGCCGCCTCGCCGAAGGTACCACCCTGGGCACCACCTGGAGCCCTGCTCCCGGTTCTCCACTGGGAAGCTGAGGGGGCTGTGTTGTGCTGGAGAGGTTGGGTGGGATGGGTGCATGGCCTGGATGGCGGCATTGGGTTGTTGCTGTAAATCCTGAATTGGAATCACAGAAGCAGGGGATGGTTTGGGTTGGGAGGGATCTTAAAGATCATCCAGTCCCACCCCCTGCCGTGGGCAGGGGCACCTTCCACAAGCCCAGGTTGCTCCAAGCCTTGTCCAACCTGGCCCTGGACACCTCCAGGGATGGGGCAACCATAGCCTTTCTGGATAACTTAAATAAGAGTTTTATTTTAAACTCTTCGAACTTGTAAAGAGTTTGGTTTAAATTTTGAGAAGTTTAAAGAACTCTGGAGTCCTTTTCCCCTTCTTTGTGTGCCCTGCAGGGCACTGCTGACTGATTGCCATGCCTGAGTAGCCCTTGAACATTTGTTCTCTTTGCAGGTCTCCATCACCACCCCCTCGCAGACGTTCTCCCTCTCCGCGGAGATACTCTCCCCCGATCCAGAGGCGATATTCTCCATCTCCCCCTCCCAAGAGGAGAACAGCTTCTCCTCCTCCCCCTCCCAAAAGAAGGGCCTCCCCTTCCCCCCAGTCCAAGCGCAGAGTCTCCCACTCCCCACCACCAAAACAGAGGAGCTCCCCTACTGCAAAGCGGCGCTCTCCTTCCGTATCTTCCAAGCACAGGAAGGGGTCTCCTCCCAGCAGATCCAACAGGGAAACACGTTCTCCACCACAAAACAAAAGGCATTCACCATCACCACGGCCTCGAGCTTCCCACCTCTCCTCCAGCCCTCCGGCACCGCGCCGGGGAGCGTCGGCGTCACCGCAGAGGAGACAGTCACCCTCGCCCAGCACCAGGCCCATCAGGAGGGTGTCCAGAACACCAGAACCCAAGAAAACAAAGTAAAAAATCCTTTCTTGTCTGCTTTGGGTTTGATGAGGGGTTGTTGTTTAGTTGTAATGCAGTGAAAGTTGTTAAGGAATTAGAATCCCAGAATGGTTTGGGTGGGAAGGGACCTTAAAGCCCATCCAGTGCCACTCCTGCCGTGGCAGGGACACCTCCCACCATCCCAGGCTACTCCAGGCCCTGTCCAACCTGGCCCTGGGCACTGCCAGGGATCCTGGGGTGGCCACAGTTTCTCTGGGCAACCTGTGCCAGGGCCTCCCCACCCTCACAGGGAAGGATTTCTTTCCAATATCCCATCTAACCCTGCCCTCTGGCAGTGGGAAGGCATTCCCCATTGTGCTGCCTGCATTAAAAGCCCCTCTCCCTCCTTTTTATAAGACCCTGCTATACTGCCACGAGGTGTCCCCAGATCCTTTAATTGTTGGCTTTAAAGAAAACCTAACTTTGTCTTTAAACCTAATTCTGGAAGGGGACCAACAGCTCTCATTAGCTCAGAAATAATTCCTTAACTGACCGTTCATGATGAACTGCTAAAGTTGTAAATATTTTAATCTTCAGTGAGATGCTGCTTTTCTGATGAGACAGTGAAAAGTGTGGTGCTGGCTTACAGATTTTTTCAGAAGGAAAATGTAGCTGAATGGAAAGCCTTGCACAATTAAGTAGCGTTGCTGTTCTTTTGACTTTTAAAGATAGGCAGCAATCAGTGCTGAGCAGCAGCAGGGTTGTTTAACAGCTTTTCAGGCTGCATTATCCCTCTGCATTATGGATCCACTCTGCTATTGGATTGTTTTGCCTTTATTAATTAATCTATTTATTTTTTTAAATCAATTTAGATCTTTTAAGTGCAGCTTGGCCAAGTTAAAGCACAGGTGTTCATTTGGCTCTTGTGTTGATATTCCCTTGCTCTGTGTCTCACCTCTGACTGTGACTCTTGTGTTCCCCAGGGCTTCCACCCCCAGCCCCCGGCACGTGTCCTCGTCCCGCTCTGTGTCAGGGTCACCTGAGACAGCTCCCAAAAAGCACCAAGGGCCTGCATCTCCTGCCCGCTCTCGCTCTCCTTCTGCAAACTGGTCACCTGCAAAAAAGGCCAAGAGCCCAACTCAGAGCCCATCACCTGCCAGGGTAATTTGTCTGCTCATAAAGCAGCGCTGCTTTGGGTTCTGGGGCAGGCTGAGCTGCTGAGCAGTCCCAGGGTTATTCACAGGGGGGAAAACTGCTCGTGGTTAAAAACGTCTAAAACCAATTTTAATGTAAATTTTTTGATCTTAACATCTCCCAAGTATGGAATAAAATGATGTTCCATAGAAAATGAGACTTCTGGGAAAAAAGTCTATCCGATTTCATGAGCGTACATGAGTTTCATGGTTTACAGAGTGAGGGGGGCTTATTTATGCTCAGTATCCTATGTGCAAACTCACAGTATTCCCAGTGGGAAGAGAACAGGTTGTTTGGTATCTTCACCTCTTCTTCTGAGAGGTGTTTCCCAGGGGAAGTTCCATTCATTGCCAGACAAGATTTAAGCCTTAGACATGAGACGTAACATCTGTGGAATTATTTATTACAGAATTCAGATCAAGAAGGTGGTGGCAAGAAGAAGAAGAAAAAGAAGGATAAGAAGCATAAAAAGGATAAAAAGCACAAGAAACACAAAAAGCATAAGAAGGAGAAGGCAGCGGCAGCTGCAGCAGCTGCTACTGTGACTGCTCCAGACACCACCTCAGTACAGGAAGACCAGGAAGCAGAGACAGAACCCAAAAAGGTGAGAATTTGGGACTTTGTAAAGGCCCAGTGTGAGCAAGCAGGGTGGGTGTGCACTGCTCTGCCTGTGTTGTGACAGCCCTGATTCCAAAGTGGGGTTTGGGGTGTGTGATTCCCTGTGGGGATTTCAGTGCTGGGAGGGCTCAGCCTGGCTGGGCTTGGGGTGTTTGAAGCAACTTTTTGTGTTTGTTTGAAGGAGACAGAAAGTGAGCCTGAGGACAACCTGGATGACCTAGAAAAGCACCTGCGGGAGAAGGCCCTGAGGTCCATGAGGAAGGCGCAGGTGTCCCCCCCCTCCTAGGCCAACCCTTTGATATAATGTACATTTTATTTGGTTTGTACTCAGAATTCAATTTCAAATTGCTAAATGTGTTTGAGCTTTAGAATATAACATTTGTTGTAATAATTGCTAGGTTGAGGTTCACCATGTACAAAGGGCATGGATTTACATTACAAAAGGTGTCCACAGTGTACTAGTGACATTCTTTCATTGACAGCATAATTTCATTTAGGGTGAGACTTTTTAGAAGCAGTAGGAATTTGTTTTGGAGGTTTGAAACATGACAGTCAGTTCCCTCATTTTTTTGAAATCCAACAGAGCCTTGAGCAGAATTTGTGAGGGTCTCATTTGACTTCTTCTGCATCATTTACATGATGCTACTAACCTTTGTGGTTTGTAGGCTTGCCCAAGAGTAAAACCACTGCAGAATTCAAGGAAGTACATCTCTATTTTAATGCTTTCTACTGTTGCCTGTATAGTCTCCATTAAAGCCAATCAAGAATAGCAATTTTAGAGTGGTACATAAATGAAAGCATGTTGTTTACCAGGACACTGTGGGTTTATATTGATGTAACATGTTGATTTGGAACACTGGAATTTCATTTGTATTTTTATGTTCTTTTTTTAAAGGGCAGTTTCCATGATCAGCAGTCCCAGAAAAAAAATAATTCCTTCAGTTCCATAAATTTTGTTTGTGAGCTGTCGTTGCCCCATTCATAAATCTTGTCTCGTTATGGTTCTTCAGAATGGTCTGAGCAACTTTCAGAGCTGTGTTCTTTGAAAGTTTAGAGGAGCCTGAACTTTGGATATTGTCATGTTTTCACTGTTCTTTGTTTTTGTTTTTTTAACTAAAGCTATATAAAGCTTGTGGATTAAACAAAATAAATTTCTAAATTTAAACAGATGTTGGCTATTTTTATCTGGACATTTACATTGACTAATCAGCTTTGTTTTGTGCAGAGTTAATGACTGCTCAGAGATGAGAAAGCATTTGATCCACTGTGCTGGCTCTGGAAAAATTGGGGCTTTTAACTGGCCTGGTGGAGCAGGAAAAGCCCTTTAATTAGTGATGCTCCTGTGGAGTTCCTGCCAAGCAGGAGTCAAACAGCCTTTCCTGGGCAGTGCTCGAGAGGATGGAGAAGCTCGAGCTCAGTATTTGCTGTGGTCAGAGCAAGTGTGTGAAGGTCCTGCAAGAAACGAGCAGCAGGTTTGATTAACTTGGGAAGGAGCTGTGGTGGTGTGAGCTCATCTGAGGAATCCTGCCTTTCCATAATCATGGCATCACAAAGTGGTTTGGGTTGGAAGGGACCTTAAAACCATCCAGTTCCAAGCCCCTTTTAATCACACAGGAAACTTGCTGGGTTGCTGCTGTAAATAATAATTCCTTCAGTTCCATAAATTTTGTTTGTGAGCTGTGTTTCTGAAATGAGCTCAGTTCTGAAGCCTGAGGTTCCTCTGGAAGGTGCTTTTGAATTCTTTTCGTGCTGCAGCTGCTGTGATGTACACAGTGAAGTGTGGAGATTGATGAGGCTTTCCTTGCCCTTGTGCAGGTTTAACCTGAGGCAGGGCTGCTCCAGGTCCTGCCTGGGAGGGGAGGTTTCAGAGCAGCTCTTCCTGCACTTCCCTCTGTGGTGAATCTTGTGTTTCTTCACATGAACATCATTGTGTGCTCAAGTGCTTGTAAACCTCCTCCAGCAGCTGCAATGCTGAGGATCACCTGTTATTAAATGTGTGTGATAAATTGTGTAAGAAGCCTCTGGACAGAGGCATTTTTCAAAATCCATCTGGGTGAATCTGGTGCTTGTGGGCAAACCTGGGACGTGCTGAGCCTCATTCACCTGGATTTTCCTTGGGTGTCCCTGGCAGGGCCCGCAGGGGAGCAGCTCCCTAGGGTTTAATGCCTCCTCCTTTGTCATCCCAATCTTGCTTCCACCTGGGTTTGGTGACCTCTGAGTGCCTTTTAATCTTAGCACTAATAGGAGTTCTTTAAATACACTCAGGACCTGAGTCACTGCTTATCTTCCCTCAGCCCTATTTCCATCTCCTGTCTCCAGGACTGATAAAGGACCTCTGCTGGGTTTGGATGGGCCAGGCCTTCCCTCCACCTCTCCATGTCCCTTGGAGTTTCTATTGTTGGTGCTCCCTCTGCCTCTTTTTTTCATCTATCCACAATGGTGTAGGCTTAAAAAGAGCAATTAAATACAGTGTTTGAGTTTAGCTTACTATTTTAATTCCTACTGATCCATTCAAGTTACTAACATTTGATTTAAATAACTATTTGGGATAACGAGCCCTCCTCTCCTGAGCTGTCCCTACTGTGGCACAGACCCTTTTTAGCACAGGATCTCTGCTGGGCTGGGTTCCAGCTGTCTGTGCTGTTCATGACACCACTGAATTCAGTCCTGATCCTCTGATTGAGCTCCCTTCATCCAAACCCAAACTTGTCTGATCCCTTCTCCATCCCAGCTTCTTGGTTAATCTCTTCTCTCTGTTTTTAAATCCTTGTATTGTAGCTCAGAAGTGACCCTGCAGGTGCCTGGTGTGATGAGGCAGGAGCTGCCTGGATCTCACTTCCTTTTCTACTGGATCTGCTCATGCTGAATTTTGGCTTCCTGACCTGGGCCACCCTCATGAAGTGACAGACATAGGGTCTAGGTAAGGGACTTGCTGCTATAATTGTATCCAACTCCACAAAAAGTTTAATTGGACTGGATAATTGAAATGGAACTGAGTCCTCAGGAATGAGTGTGAGGCTGAGGTGAGTCACAGGTCAGTCTCTGTAGCTGATTGTGAAGAAAGATGTGTTTGTTGTGTCAACAGGTGGGACAATGGCAGGTGTGTGTGTGTGCAACAGTTCCAAGTTTATAGAAACTCAGGGCTGGATTGTTAAGTTTTTCCACTTGTGTGACTTTGGCAATTTGCCTGGGAGTGCTGTGTGGAGCCTCCTGGGCTGAGGGATTTACCCTGAATTGCCCCAGGACACAGAACTGTTGTGCTGCTGCTTGGGCAGGGCCTGCTGCTCCCTGGGAGCCCAGGGATAAATCCCAGCACCAGGGCAGAGTTCTGTGCTGGGAGCCATCCCAAAACCTCCCCCACCTGACACAAATCCATGTCCTGAGCAGTGAGGGCTGCAGGGAGGGACCTGGGCTTGGAGGAGCAGTTCTGTACTCTGACTTCACTCCTGTGGCACCAAACTCCAGCTCTCTGTGTGTTGGTGTAAAAGCAGCTCTGGGAGGAGCTGGAGCTGGGCATGGAGCTGTATTTTGGTGGAGTTCAATTCCATCTGTTGTGTGTCATAACTTATGATTTGGTACAGATCATCTCATAAACCCTTGATTTGTCTGCTTGAAATCCACTGTGGATGTCACCAGTGTCTCAAAGCACTGACAATTCAATGGAATTTTGTTTCTCTGCAATCAGGTCTTACTCATTCCAATAAATGACTATTGGAAGTAATTATATCTCTTCCAGGATAATAAAAAGATTATTGAATCTCAGCACAATGGGATAGGGAGTTGTGTATTCCCAGACTGATCAGCAGTTTGACTTTTGAACTTTATGCAGCAATCCTGAACGAGTTCAAAGAGGCTGGAGCTGCTGGAGTCCCTTCAGCTGGGTGTGAAACAGCTGGGGATGGTTCCTTGCTGCTGGCTGGAGGCAGAGGATGTCCTGTACCAGCCACTCTTACCTGGGCTCCCTCTGGCTCAGGGATCAGATAGTCCCTGCAGGAAGCCCAGCAGGAGCAGGGCTCCTTCCTACTGTGTGGTGCTCGAGGGGGACACAGCTCAGCTGTTCTGGGTTTGTTCTGAGCCAGGCTCTGGGGGAAAGGAGTGCTTGGCTTTGTTATCACTTGTTCAGTTGAGTTCTGACTTGAGCCAGAGTGTTTCTTTTTGCTGTGAGCAGAGCTCAGGGAGCATCCAACATGGTTAAAGATCTTCTGGTCCACTTGAGATGGTTTGTGTTTGCTTCCTTGGTGGCTGGAGGCAGTCAGTCAGATACGTGGTGGATTTTTCCTATGTCCCATCCTGAGTGTACCTTAAGCCCTTGGGAAGAAGAAAAGTGAGGTTGATTTTAATTGCTCTTGAAGTAGGAGAACTACAATATACAGAGGGAGATGTTCAGAGGGGCCCCCAGTTCTCACTGCAGGTTTGTACCTAAACATCCCCAAGTGGCTTTGTCTCTATCTCACCAGGCTGGGGATGGACTGGAAGTTGTCCCTGAAGGGATGAGGATCACAGTTGGTTATGGAACTGGAAAGGAAAGGAGTCTTTGGGTTTTACTTCCCTTTTTTCCCAATCTTTTATTTAAAATCAAGAGCTGCAAAGTGCCTCCTCTGGGCTTTGCTGTGTCTGGCATAGGGGCTGTGCCCGAGCAGCAAACAGGAGTTGTGTGGCTCCAGCCCATCTCCCAGGGAGAGAAAACGCTGTGAGATCCTTCCTTAGCTGGGAGTGTCGGATTTTGTAATGGGAGCCGGCCAGGTCTGGGGCAGGTGAGTCAGGGCTGAGGCCCCAGCCTGGCCGGGTGACTCACGGTGACACAGCCGGGGGCCACCCGTGCTCCTCGCTGCTGTGCTTTGGGGCTGTGCCGAGCCTGTTTTGGGGTTTGGATGATCCCAAAAACCAGCGCTGCAGGAGGGCACGTGCCACTCCCAAAGCGGGGCTGGGGTCAGTGCCAGGAGTGCAGCTCCCCACGGGTCAGGATTTGCTGCAGGGGAGAAAACTGAGCCTCCAGTGCAAGGTGCTTTAGTCACCAAGTCATTGATTATCTTTAGCGTTCGTGTTGTGGCAGTTCTGTAAGAATCGTGGGTTTTTTCCTCATTCGGGACCAATCCATCAGGAATTGTGTGGTGAGCACCTCCCAGGGCCAGGACCTGACCTCTGGGCCCAGTCCAGGATGGGGTCAGGAATCCTGAACTGCCACATCTGCTTCCCCGGGCCGAGGAGCTGCAGGCAGGAGGGATGTGGGGTCTGGAGCGTCGTTCCTTGCGCACAAAGGCCGGATGCAGCCCGGGCAGCTCCGGGGTCAGTGCGGGCTGCGGGCAGGGCTGGGGCTGCTCCTGCATGGAGCTGTCAGATCCCGGGGAGAAATGGAGAAGGAGCTTGTGCAGCAGATCTGGAGAGCTCAGGTTGCTTTTGGCATGGGGCTGGTCCTTGTTTCTGATGCAGGTGTGGGGGGAACAATTCTCCAAATCCCTGGGAAGTTCAGGATCCTTCTGTTTCACTTGAAAGAAAACACGGAAAACAGCTGTCCTGGGAAAGCAGCGCTGAGGGAAAGGGAATTGCAGGGAATTGTTCAGTTTCCCCACAGAGGCTTTGTGCTCAGGCCAGGGGCAGAGCTGCAGCTCATGTAAATTTTTGTGGCTATGAAAGAAATGGAATTCTGCTGCCGACATCAGCTGGGGAATGGCCCCTGGAGAGGAGGGTCAGCATGAGGGGCCGGACTCTCCAGGACACGTGTGGTCCTTATCTGCTCAGCCAGACCTTCCTCTGGGTTCTGTCCCCACCCCTGACCTGTGGCCTGCTCCGGGCTGGCCCCAAGTGCACAAAGCTCAGCTGCCTCCGTGGGGTGCAGCCCCTGCCCCTCACGTGTGGTGCAGAAGGGAATGTCTGTGGGGCACAGCCAGGGAAGCTCTTTTAAATGTGGGTGTAGGCAGGAGGCTTTTTATCTGTTTTTTGTAATTCCTCATTCAGGCTTTAAAACTCAAGCTTCAGATGAAACCAAAGCTGGTGGAGCAGTTGTGAGAAATGTGGATCCCTTTTAAGAATAACCCCCCCAGGCTTCCCCTCTCCAGGAGGGAGGAAGCTCCCATTAAAAATGGATAGTCTCCCTGTCAGCTGGATTTTAATTCAGCAAGTGGATTTGACTACTGACGTGAAAAAAATTACCTTTGTCACTGTGCTGATATTTTTTTAATGAGACAGAAATGGTTTGGCACCTTTCCAGCTTATTAAAACTTTTGTGAATCCACAGGCTCTGGTGCAGGGGGAAGAAAAGGGAAAATTACATTAAGTGCGTGATTGGCAAAACAAAATTGAGCTCTTATTTATTTATTTATTTATTTTTGATCTATTACAAGCCTGTGAATGAATCTTCTATTATTTATGGGGGAGGATAAAGGGAGCCGTCCCTGTGGCTGCAGGCAGACTCCACTTTCAGTTCAGTTTTTCTTTCCAGACAGGGAAAGTGGACACCTGCTGTTATTCAGGACAGAGATAAGTGAAGGGAGATGTGTGCAAAGGGAGAAATCCTCATGTTCTGTGGGGATGATTGATCTCCACGGGCGCTGGGTTTGTGTCCGTGGTCTGTGGGTTCCCAGCTCACCACAGGGTGAGTTTCTCCACTGTTTAAAAGCCTTTCCCCATCCCAAGGGGATCAGACCCTTTCAGCCACTGCATCCCAGAGTTGAGTCACCCCAGGGTCTCCATCCTGTGCTGGAGCAGCTGCAGGAGCTGCTGCAGCCCCCTCGGAGCCATCCCAAGGCCTGGCCCCGTCCAGCTCCACTTCCTTGCTGCCCCTTCAGCCCTGCCCCGCTCCGGGGATTTTTGCAGGGAGGGGCTGAGGTGGGTGCTGGGCTGGGAACGCTGACACCTGCAGGAATCCTGGAGGGATCCCCTCCTGCTCAGTGTCCCCTCTGCACTGCGGGGTCAGCACTCCCGGTGGTGGAACAGAGATTCCTGTTGATAAAGGGCTTGATGAAGCTCATGTGATGGACATTGTGTGCAGAGACCCCTTGGCTGCAGCTGGCCCTGCTGGTCCCAACCCCCAGGAGAAGGGGGCTGTGGAAGAGGGGTTTCCCCCTGCTGCCACCAGAGGATTTGGGATTATCCTCTCAGACTGCACATCCCACTATTAATGAGCAGCCAGGGCACCATTTGAATTTTAATGATATCACAGATGCAGCGCTGCTAATTGCTCATTTGCTTATCTGGAATGAGTTTTAAATCTGTGAAAAGAAACCTGAATCATGGAAACCTTTGTGCAGCTGATCAGGGCAGGGTTAGAAAGCAGCTGCCTGTGGTTTAACTCCCTCAGTGGCAATTCTTCCCCTTTCCATCCCATTGCCCACCTTGATGCACTGATCAGCTGGGATAAAAGCAAAGGATTTAAAAGGGAAAATCTCCAGAGCCTTTGCACTCAGAGAGATGCTCTGAGAGCCTGGCTGGGTTTGGACATCCCTGGCTGGGCTGAGTGAGGGGCAGAGGGGTGATTCCAGAACTCAGTTATCTCTCCCAATTTTGTGCCTGAATTTTTGGCTCTAACCAGCTCTTATTGTTATTCAGTAGGAGCCCAAAGAGCCTGACAGCAGTCATTACACAGACAAACCACTGGGGTAGAGAGGTGATAATTAAAATTGCAAAAGAAATAGCCAATGATCTGCAATACCAGAATTTCAGCCCCAGCAGGTCGAGTGTGCTGCAGATAAGGAGCAGGGAGATGGGAAGATTTGGGAACTCTCTGGTCCTGCCCTGCAGGATTGTTGTTGTTCTCTCCATCTGCAGGGCACAGTGGCTTTGCTGGGGACCACAGCTCTTTTTGAGTCAGTGACTCAGGAGGTTTGGGTTCTGTTCCCCATCCTGCTGTGGGTATCTCAGGGATTTGGGATGTCATTCCCTTGGCAGCGCCTCAGGCTGTGAGGTTTGGAGAAGGTGGGGGAGTTTCTGTCCCTGTGTTTGGAGAGCTGGAGCACTCTACGTGCTGCTGCAATGCAAATAATTTTATCAGAAAGATTATTTCTAAATCCTGGTAGAACTGCAAGATCTTGGCCTCTTGTCCTGCCCACAATTCCTTTTCTTTCCTGAGTACTTGGAAAAAAAAAATCTGGCTCCTTCCAGTGTGACTCAGGTGGGAGGAAATGAACTCCACATTCATCATGTCACTGCTTGAGTCAGATCAGCATTGACGCCATGGGGCCAGAGCAGGGTGGCTCTGGGAGAGGAGTTCCCTTGTTCCTCAGGATGAATGTCATTCACCCCAGATGTGGACTTTGCCCAGAGAACCTCCTGGAAAGCTCAGGGGATTTGGGATGCACAGCTTCACCCCACAAGCAGAGCAGAGGTGTAGAACTTGAGGTGGTGCCCAGCTGTACAGAAGTGGTTTGGATTTGTGAAGGTGACAGTCCTGCCCTCAGCTGGGATGGATGGTCAGGTGCCTGCCCAGATGGAATCAGAGAATCATGGAGTGGTTTGGGCTGGAAGGGACCTTAAAGGTGATGCAGTTCCACCCCTGCCATGGGCAGGGACACCTTTCACTATCCCAGGTTGCTCATCCTTGGACACTTCCAGGGATCTAGGGGCAGCCACAGCTTCTCTGGACATCCTGTGCCAGGGCCTCCCCACCCTCACAGGGCAGAATTTTTTCCTAATATGGATTTGGATTAAGCTAGCCTGGAGATAAAGAGGTTTTATGTTGGACTCGTTTTTTTCTTTTGTGGATCTTTTTCTCTCTGCTCTTGGGCTGCACCCCAAAGAGAAAATAGAGCATCTTGGTGTCATTGCTGTGACTGAGTTGATCCATGCAGATCCATGGGAGGGTGGCTGGAAGCTGGGAAGGAGCTGCTGCTTTTGTTTTCCCCACACACAAAGACACAGGCAGCAGAGGGAGCCAGCCCTGCCTTCCCCAGCTGCCCTTCCCTGGGTCTCAGACCCTGCAGCCCGTGAGAAACCCACAGCACACAGAGCTGCTGCCATTTCTGCTCCCTGACAGGAGCCAGGCCCTGGAGCTGGATCCCAGCTGGGATATAATGGACAGCGTTCACTAGGGGAGCCCCCAGGTAGTGACAACTTCCAGAGTTTTCAGATGATGGGAATTCAGCAGGAAACCTCGGTGGTGGTGTTTGATTGCTGCTGCAGGGGAGTGTGGCTGATTTAACCAGTCAGCCTCAGCCGGGCAAAGCTGGGGTTGTTATTTTGGGAGAAACTGGTTGTGTAGTGCTTTTTTCACCAAATCTTATCAGCCCAGGAGTTTGAATTACCTGGGAACTAACCTTAAAAGAAAACACACAGTACCTGAATTTATTAATCCTCAAGAAACTTCTATGCATAAGGGTGGGGAACCCACCTTGATCAGGCTCACAAAACTATCTTGGTTTTTTTTATTCCTTACCAAATAACTTCAAACCAGGAATGCAGTGGATTTGAGGTTTTTATTGAAGATTCCTTGTCTGTGCATATCTGCACTGTTCTGCCTTGGGAAGGTTTCCCAGCACTCAGACCCAGTTTCATCTCTGCCTCTTTATCCTTTCCAGGTCTCTTCCTGCAGAAGGGAGAAGCCCAAATCTTTGTTTCCTGATGCTCGCAGCAGAGGCCAGGCT
Source organism: Anthoscopus minutus (assembly GCA_013399455.1). Lineage (NCBI taxonomy): Eukaryota > Metazoa > Chordata > Aves > Passeriformes > Paridae > Anthoscopus > Anthoscopus minutus. The sequence goes on along the minus strand of VWYI01046473.1, from coordinate 30,494 downwards.
GATAGCTGAATTTGAAAAGTAGGGCAGTGAGAAACCCTGGGCAGAGCACCAGCAGCAGCATCCTGCTGAAAGGGGAGAGTCAGGCATTCAATTACTCCTGTCGTGTGTGTGGTCCTGGGAGCCAACTTTCCTTTTCCCCCTCCTCAGATATCACCTCCACAGGCAGGGAGGTGACAAGCAGCACTTCAACTTCCCCCGTGTTCCAAAGGAAGCGAGGTGAAAACTCTGCCTGTGTTGGCATTCCCAAAAAGCTGCCCCCAGTGCCTCTGTGGTGGGGACCCACGGCAGAAGGAAACCTGCAGACAATGCCTGCTTTGTCCCATCCCTGCTTCTCGGGCACCCTGAGATGCTGAGGCCAAACATTTAACCACCAAGTGCATTAATTACCACCCAGCTCCCCGGGGAAAGGACCACATGCCAGTAACCAGGGGAAACAAAAAAGGAAGAAGCACGCAAAGGCCACTGATTGTTAAATGACTCCAAGTGCAATTACTGCTGCCGAAAGTTCTTGATGGACATTTCCTAGATTGAGTTCTCCAACCTCTGCGCTCGGAGCGGTGCTAACCTGGACCATGGAGCAGAGGAGTGACCCAGAAACTGTGGGATGAAGTCACCTTGCCCCATAATGGCACAGGATGTGTCCTGTGCAGCTGTAACTGTGCCTCAGCCCACAGCTCAGCAGCTCAGGGCTGTTTGCCATGCATTTCTCCCCAGTGGCAGCTGTGAGCTCTGGGGCCAGCTCCACGCATGTCCTCAGCTGCTCACTGCAGCTAATCCTAAAGTTTGGCAGCCACCCCAGATTAAAATGAGCCATCCAGGGACAGCTGGTTGGGAATCACAGCAAACTGCAAACAGTCTGACACCGGGCAGAAGTTGGATTTCCCCCACAATCCTTGGAAATCTGGCGAGCTCCCACCCTGCCAGCAGCTCCAAACCAAACTCTGCTCGACGCAGGGGCAATAAAAGAGGAATGAGCCATAACAAATTTGGCCCTCCCAGGAGGTAAGTGGTGGATGGAGCCCAAAATCCCTCTCGGTGCCTGCAGGGGAGGGAGGAAGGTGGAGCTCCTGGGGTTGCTCTGCTCAGGGGCCAGCAGCTCAGCAGAGCATCTGTGACACGAGGGCTGGGCCTGTGGTGGCTGCGCTTCTGCTGCTGCATCCCAGCCCAGGATCCCAAATTAGCTGTGGAATGGGAATGCTGGCATTTATAACCAGGGTGTGTCAGTCCTGCCTTTCCTTTAATAGGTGTCCCTGGGCAGGTTCCTCTCCCAGCTGCGTCCAGCATGGCTTTCGGGAGCTCTAATGAACCCGACAGTCAGGACAGGTTCCTGCTTCCAGCCACAGCCAGCACTGGATGGATGCTCTCCTTCCCAAGCCTCCTCAGCATCTTTCTTCTCACAGCAGTTTCATTATAATCTAAAAAATGGGATGTTCATACATGTGTCCCACTGAGTGACAACATGACCTGTGTGCTGAGCTCCTCCTGTGCCTGAAAAATTCCCTGTGGAAGTAAAAACCCATTTTTGAGCCCCAGGGTCAGTGTGGCAGCAAAATCCACTGGAGGAACATGCACAGCCAGGGCAGGAGAGGGCCTGCTTTGACATCTTTAACATGTAATGCCTCCAGTTTCAAAAGCTCTTGGAAAGTTTGCGATGGAAAAACTGCTGCAGAAAGGCCAAAAATGCTGGAGAAGTGAAACAATCCCACGTTGTTTTGCTGCTCTGCCAAATGGAAATGAAGCTCCTGAATGCAGCATAAAATAGCATTGAGGGACTGACCCACTGAGCACATGTGGGGGACCAGAGTTGCTTTGTTCCCACTCCGTGGCTTGGTGCAAATTTAGCTTTGAGTAAGTCACAGAACTTTCCTGACTCATTCCTCACCACTGTTAAAGGTGGGTGATGCTCGTTTCCCTACGGATTGTTAGGAGCACTGGTGATTTATTACGTAAAGTGTGGACAAATTTAAGTGTTATAAAAAAGAAATAAATCCAGTATAATACAAGCAGCAATTACTGAAAGAGGAAGGAATTGGGAGCTTTCAGACTGAGCATTGTTAGAGGTTTCGTTGGAATGGGGAGCATGAGGGGTTTGGTAAGTGGCAGCTGGAAACCAGCAAAATGTCATGTGAAAGTGAAATAATTGAAAAGATATTAAAGCAGAGCCAAGGCTGGTGCAGCTGGGTATAAATGAAATAAGCTATTAGCTGCTCTGCGAGATACCAGCAGGGGAGAGCTTTTGTTAGAGCAGAAATGCAGCAGTGGTGAGGGACAAACAGCCCTGGCAGCTCCTTTGTGGGGATGGGTATCTTAAAAAGGCCCCAAGTGCTTCACAGACCTCAAATTTGTTGCTCTACACCCACTTTTGTGGGCGCTGTGGGAGAGCTGATCTTTGTGCTAAACCACTGCCTGTTCTCGAGCAGGAGGGTCTGTGCTGTGGGGAGCCCTGGAAGTTTGACAAAACCCTGGGATTTTAAACTTTCTGGTGGGTGAAGCAGAAGGGGGAGGCTCGATCCTCAGCTGACAAGGAGCACCTGGCTCAGTGTTCCTTGTCCTGGAATAAGGACTCAGCTCCTGCCTTTCCCAGCAGACAGAAGATCCAACTTTGCTTTGCCTCTTGTTAAACCAGTCCCTGAATCCACATTTGGCCCCAGCTGGTGCAAATTTCTCACTCTGCCATGCAAAAAGGTGAATGCAAAGCCTGAGACAGATGCTTGTGGAGTCTCTGGGACAACCCCGTTTAAGAGAAATTTCTTCCCTTCTTTTGGAACCCACGTTCCAACAACAACAATGATGGGATATTGTCCTTTGTGGTATAGGCTGCAATTAATTAATGGGTAATTACCAAGGGAGGTTCCTGGCCAGGGCTGGACTGCACAGCCCCACATCAGCTTGTTTCCAGTGACACATCGGTTTCCAGCCCAGACTGTCCCACCCCATGAATCAGTGAGATTCCCTGGACTCTAAACCAAACAGAGATGGATATTCCACTGGCTCCCGAGGAGCTGGGGCTGTCCAGAACCTGCACAAATGGGAATGGAAAGGACTTTGTGACATCGGTGGCCCAGCCCTATCAGCTCTGGAGAGGGGCTTGCAGCAGTTTTTCCTGCTCGAGATGAATTCAAAGCTGGTATTTGCGTAAAGACATCCGGTTATGCAGAACAGTAAACGCCTGGAGAGACAGGCGCTTTTGTTATTACCAGCGAGCGCTCCGTTGGTAACCATTCCAAGTGGAGCCATCCTGGGCTGCATTTGGGTACAAATTACAGGGAGGCTCATCCCAGGTCACAGACAGCATTGAAGACACTCTGTGCCACCTCAGGGGATGCCACAGCCCCGGCCTGCCCTGGGAACGGCTCTGCCGAGACGCTCAGGTGCAGCTCCACTCAGACTATTAAAAATAAAGAGTCTGGGCTTCCAAAAGTAGCGCAAGGACTGGGAGCAAGGGCGGGAGGCGCCGGGCCATGAAAGCCGCTCTGTTGCCGAGGGCTGGGCTCCGCAGGCGTGAAGCCGCATGGGGAAAATGTGATCGTGGGCTCTGCTGTTTTGGTGGAAAGGCTGGAAAAAGTGCTGTTTTCTCTCTTTCCGACGTTTCTCCCGCACATTTTTTTTTGTCTGGCTCCTCAGTCCCTGAACTTAATAGTGAGAGGAAAATTAGTCTGGAGGCACAGCTGCGTCTTAGGATGGATTTTTTTTTTCCCTCTGCCAGGAAAGGAGCTGTTCGTGCTGCTCTGGGTCTGTGAAGGGGAGGTTTCTAGCTTTTAATTTTTTCACATGAGGGTGAGGTGGGCTGAGCTGATGGCGTGGGGGACACATACGCCGACCCCTTCGCCGGAGCTGGCAAGCCTCACAGGGCTGTGGCCGCCTCCAAGGCCGCTTCCAGAGGTTGTTCCCCTATCACGGCAGCAGCCGCGGGCGGTGTCTCACGCCCGGGGCGCCCATGGCTGACACGGGGCTGTCCCAAACGCCATGAGGGGGACCGCGGGGAGCCCCGTCCCTGAGGGGACTCCGCGACCGCCATGACCGGAGCTGCCCCTCAGAACTGTCCCCTCACGGCGACCACGCCCCCATATAGGCCACGCCCCCAGCGCGGCCAGCATTGTCCCCTCAATGAGGCCACGCCCGTCAGCCTAAGCCACGCCCCTCGGTTATTGCCCCGCCCCCTCGCGATGCCCCGCCCAGCCCCGCGCGGCCCCGGCGGGCTCCAGGCGCGGGGCGGGGCCGCTCTCAGTCGCGCGCAGGGCGGGTGAGGGGAGCGGAGCGGTGTCGCCGTCCCGGCTGTGGCAGCGGCGGGCGAGGCGGGGCAGGAGCTGCAGCAGCGAGAGCAATGGCGCTGTCCGTGCCGGTCAACGGGCTGAAGGAAAGCGACAAAGAGCCCGTCATCGAGCTCTTCGTCAAGGTACGGCCGAGGGGCGGCAGAGGAGGGGAGGGGAGGTGAGCTGGGGGAGTCTCGTCCCGTCCGGGCGCCGAGCGCGCGCGCGCCGCGACCGTTGGGCGCTCCCCCCTCCTTCCTCCCTCCGCTTTCCCGCCCGGGGGGCTCCGGGTCCCCTCACGGCTCCCGGCGGGCCCCGCTCCCCGCCCGGCGCGGCGGGGGAGCCCCTCCGAGCGCCCCCGAACACCCCGCGGGCTCGGGGACTCCGCTCGGGGCGGCTCCCGGCGCGGCGCGGGCACAAAAGCGGAGCCGAGGGCGTGTGCCCGGCGCCGGGAGGGAGTGCGGGAGCCGCGGTGAGTCACAGCGCGCAGATGGAGCGGGCGATAGCGCCGGCGGACCGCAAGCAAAGTCACTTTTTGGGCGAAAAGTGCGGCCCGGGTGCGTTTTGCTGGAAGATTCTCCGTGCGGAGCGAAGGGTGCCGCGGGTGCGGGGCAGCACCGCGGGCAGCGCTGGCACAAGGGAAGAAGCGAGCGGCACAATGGATCGCCCTCGCTCGGCATTGTGTGCCCCGCAAAGCGCAGGAAGGCGGCAAAAAGGCAGCAAAACCACGAGTTATCCCTCGCTCCCCGCCCCAAAAGTCTACTTTTTATGCCGGGAAGCGAATATGTAAAGTAACAGCAGGTTTTTATCCAAACGAGAAGAATGAGCATGTGTTGTGCTGCCCTTATCTGGCAAAGATACCATATGGTATCTCCACATGTTTTGCATTCATTTATTGCTGTATGATGCAATATTTTGCATCCTCCGGGGCTCTGGTGATGCAGCGTCTTACTTTTACTTCATATCAAAAGTGACACCAATTACTCCGTGCAATCTTCTCTTTCTGTGCTTAAACGTCCTTTAATGAAAGCCTCTGCAGAAAAGTATTTAAATTCTTCAGATGAAGTTTCTTCCAATTGCGGTGAGAAAATCAGAGATCTCTTCATCTGGGAACTTGGAAATTGCTTTGTATAAAAGCAACGCTGACAGACGTGAAAATTTCCAGCTAAATCTTTGAAAAGTTATCAAATATAGATTTTATTTCTTAAATGGTACTCTTAAAGTGTTGAATTTTTTCTCTTTTCATACTTCTTAATATCAAGAGGCAGTAACGGGACCCAGCGAGAGCATTGCAGTGGAGGATTCCATTCCTGATTTTGGTCAGAATATTTAGGCTCTTAGTGTAGAGGTTAGAATTTACAACTACAGCCTTTAAGTTACAGATTACTTTGAGTTATTTATAGCAGTGGATCTTTACTATAAGATGACAATTTATCTTCACCTGTTGTAAAGTTTGTCAGCTGATTTTTCTTATTTTTAAACAAATTTGAGCAGTGATTGATGGCAGAATGATTTGGGGGCAGAGGGAAATCAGCTTTGTGGGTGTGTTTAAAGAGAATATTTCATGCACGAAGAGCGGCATGGAAGAAGCTGTAAAAATAGTTTTGAGAGAGATGTGTTCATTCTGATTAAATCAGAACTGGACCAGTAAAGCTATGAGATTATATGAAAGGGGGAAATCAGGGAATTCTTCTGTCCTTTTCAGCTGAAACTTCTTTATTGGCATGGGTTTAAGAAGGCTAAATTTGGGGTTATCTATGAGAATTTTTTCCCTCAAGGAAACCTTTTCCCATTGTTATGGATGACTGCTGCATGCTGAGCACTGTCTGCCCTGAGGATAAAGTTCATGTTAAAATAAGTTATTCTTGCCTGCCCTCATGATCTTCAGGTAAAGGTTATTTCCTGTAGAATTCTCAGATAAAGGACAACCCCCAGCCCCAGCACACAGACCAAAATTGTTTCACCTGGGTGTTGCTCCTGTCCCACACTTTATTGAAGCTATTGAGGATTATCAGGACAATGTTTTTATAAAGGCAATAAAATCTTGTTTTCTGACTCATTTAGATGCTCACTTCACAAATTGCTAGCGGAATATGTTCATTGAAGAGAACCAGCAGTGTCTGTCTAGAGGAGCACTAAATTTGGATTTTAGCATTTATTTTTTTTCCTCTGTGAGCGGGGCACTCATTTGCAGTTTTTCCACGTGGTTGTGGGCGCAATCTGGAAAAAAAATTCGAATTTACTGAGAGTTTCTCCACACAGATAATCACTTTTCAGGCCGTGTCTGGGATCTACCTGTGCCCTGTTAGCCAGGGAAGCTCTTCAGGCAGAGGTAGTGGAAAAAGTTCTGGACCAAACTCGAGCTCTCAGCCCAACGCCCGCGGCCCAGGGGCGGTGACTGCATGACCTGAGCACAAAGGATTGCAGCAGCCAGGCTTGAGATGAAACCAGGTAGGGATTAAAGCTTGAGAAACAAACATGCGAAGCAGGAGAAAGGGTCTGGCTCTGTGCCCAAACCGTGGGGTTTGAGCCTTATTAAATTGTGATCAGTAACAAAATAGGATGGGCACGGTGTGGGGAGGAGCACGCACATGGCTGGGTTCAGTTGGGAATTACTCTGTCAGGGTGTTGTCACCAGCAAATTGATAGGGTTTTTTCCACAAGACAATGTATCAGTCTGCTGTAACTTGTATTTTCCTTGTCTGTGAGGACGCCGTGCAGGGTTAGGGTACTGAGGTAAGAAAATCTGTTACAGTGGTGAATCTGTTTCTTGGTGTTACAATGAAAGCTTTCAGCACTTTTTTATTCCAGAGCCGGTGGGCTGCCTGTGGTCTCTTTTAAACCAAGTGTAAATATTTTCTGAGTCTTTTCTCTTGAGAGCTGATTAGGACAAAACCAATGATGTATCTGATTTCATTTAGTTTCCTCGCCTGTGCCATGTTTTATTAACGAGGGAGGCTTCCATTGTCTAGCAGGAATATTTTATGTGTCCTAGTGGCATTTCAGAGCAGTGAAGGCTGCATTGTGGTGAATGTGCTCAGAGAAACTTGAGCTCTGGGATTGGAGTGCAGCTCGGACAGGTCACTTGGAATAATAGCTGCGCTTTAGTTGGTGGTGTGGAATTTTATTGTAAATAAAAAACGTGGTGAAGTGATTTGGTCAAATAGACCCAGTCACCTGTGAGGATCGCAGGACAGTTACAAAACTGCCTGTGCAGTTCCTGTGAGGGAGTGTGTGAGGATGGAGCTGCCAAAAGCTCAGCCCTGGGCATTCTGGAGGGCACTCAGTGATTGCATCCTCTGCTAATACCGAGGTGGAGACACAGAGGGTCAACAAATTCCGTGTTAAAGGAAACAAACTCCACAAAGGAGAGATTCAGAGTTGTGTATCTGCTGGGGTGGGGTGGAGCAGATGTAGGGAACCAGCCAGGAAGGTCTCCCCTCTCTGCTGGGTAACATGTGTGTACTTGCTAATTAATCAGACCTTGGATTTCTGGCAGCTCTCAAATGAGATGTCATTGCGAAATGGGGCACCTGTGTTGAAAATCAGATACAGTCTACTATCTGTTTATCTTTGAATCATCTGTCAGTACAAAATAAAAAGCTGGGATTTCACATTTAATAAATACCCCACTCTGAAAAACTCCCAGTGATTGTAGCAGAAGCTTGTCTCCGTTTTTGTGTATCTGAACCAAACAGAGGTTTGGCAGGTGAACTGTTTGTCTTCCGGGCTCGGGGTCTGTTTTGTTCAGTGCAGTGCTGGGGCTGAGGCAGGAAGGGGATGTGAGCATCTCCAGCAGCAGCTCCACAGGATGGATTTGTGTGGATTCAGGTCTGCCTTTGTCTCACCCTGTGCTCATTCCCTTACGTAAGCTCTGCTGTGGCACTCAGCAGCTCTGTAGCTTTATACATTGGTTTATAACAAACCATCCCTGAGCTTCTTTGTCATCAATTTTTATTTTTTTTTTTCACCCACAAAGTAGCTGTACAATTTAAAGGCACATCAGTACAAGGAAATAACAGAGACCGGAGACATGCAGTGCTGCTTCTCAGAGATAGTCTTGGCAGGGTTATTGCTTGATAATCTTATTAGATAAGTCTCCTCCTTATGCACCAGATCATCCTTGGAGGGTTTGAAGTAACCTCAGCAGCTGAGAACCTCTTCAGCCAGCCTTTGATATGTGTTTGGTGTAGACAGCAGAATGTCATGTGAGGGTTATTTCTTGGGAGTGTTGTAAAGGAGCCCTTTGTAAACTGAGGTGTAACCATTTGGAAATATCCTGTGCTCTGTGGGTATAAATCAGGCCTTTTCCTTCTCTGGCCAGCAAACTGTAATTCCTTTAAAATCTGCCTGGGAAAGTCCTCACAGCCAGAGGCATCCTTGGCTTCTTCATTTGAGTCTGGTTGGTGATACAGGACCTGGTGCTCTTGGTACAGAATTGTTTAAAAGTACTGAGATGGTCTCAAGTGTAAATATTAATTTTTTTAGCAAGTAAGCGTCAAACCTCCTGGCAATAATTTCCAGAGGGATTACACAGATGAGTTAGCTTTCCTTTAGTCAGGAATTGCTTCTGAGTAATGGTTGTATTCCCTGGCATTCCTTCTCCCCTTCCCAGTGATTAACAGTCAGACAGCTCTGATTGTCAGGAGAACTGGTGCTTGACTTTGCAGCTGAAATGTTTCTTAACACCCAGGCACTTTTCCTCCTTTCCCCTCAGAGGGATCTAAAAACTGTGTGAACTCCCAGATTTCAGCTGGTGGCTGTCACAGGCTGAGGGCTGGGCTGTATGGCCAGGGGCAGTGGTGCTGGTGAGTCACTCCCTCCGTGGGACACATGCCATGGACACATTCCTGCCACACAGCCTGCTGCAAAAGACAAGTGTGTCCTCGGTTTTCCCAGCTGGGATTGCTCTGTGCATTGAGGGCTTGAAGTGGAAGGAGAAGCCTGTGTGTCAGAGCACAATTGTGGGCAAACTTAAGGGCCTGGAGGCTGTCAAAAGTCAGGGATAAATGAGCACTGAGGATCCAGGCCTTGTCCTGGTGTTGTGTGTGTCAGTCTGTGACAGGGTGAGTGTGCAGTGATGAGTTCACCAGGCAGGGAAGGGCATTGTGAACAGCATTCTTGTGACAATGTATAAAGAGAGTGAGGTCCTCTCCAAACTGAGTTTTGTGTGGACATGGAGATACTTGATTGCTGAGAAGTGACAAGATAGGAGAAATCCTTACATCAGCTTCGGGAGTGGGTGGGAGGCCCTGCTAATCTGGCAGTGGGCAGCTCTGGGACAGGATTAGCCTGCTGAGAAATTGGTAATCATCCCCCTCCCAGGCTGGAGTGACTCATGGCACTGGCTGCTCCTTCCATGGCTATCCTGACCTCATCCTGGGCATGGAAAGGGTTCTTTATTTGAGGGCAAGCCTGTCTGTCTCAGAATGGGCAGGGCAGAGAAGTCCTTGGGTCTCTGCTCGTGGATTTTTGAAGGCTGAGTTGTCTCTTCCAGAAATCTGTTTTTGGAAGAATCTAATTGGGGAATTCCTTGAACTCCAAGCTAAACAGTAAGCTGTGTACTCTGGGAAGGGACTGTTGGACTCTGAAGTTGGATTTTTTTTAAGTGTTCATTAGCTCAAAAGGACAAAATAAAAGCCCTGGACCGTTACTTTCTCACCAGTGTGTGTTCTGATTGTGTTTAAATGAAACATTTCTTGTGATGTGACAAACACAAGGCCTGCAAGCTTTTGTAACAGTGCCTGCACCAATCCCAGCTTCTGGCTGGGCTGGACATATCACTTAAAAATCCACAAGAACGACTTTTAAGACTGGATAACTGTACTTGGCAGTAATTGGATCTGTTGCCTTGTTTTGGTAGATGTTCTTTTTTCCCAGTGAACTGAGCAGTGCAGTTCTGTGAAGCCTGAACTGGACAGCATGGGAGAAAACAAGGTGCTTTTTGTCTGCCAGGGGAGGCACTTCGTTTGTCTAAGACAACAAAAGTTAATTAAGGTTGTTGGTTGGTTGCAAATGATGGTTCATGGAAAAATAGTTTACATCTGTATTTGTTATCCTTCTAATTTGATTTTTATCATCAAAGTTCTTGATAAATAAACTGTAACAAACAGCTTGTTATCCTAATCAGGTTTGGGGATTTTTTTTTTCCTGCATATTCTTCAGTGTGGAATAATATAGTTTTAGTCTTAAGATAGATGCTAGGTGCTCCCTTGTGGTATTAAGAGTTTGTGCATATTTTAACAGTAAAGACACCCAAACCCAAAATTGTTATCTTGTCTTCAGAGGAATGTCAATAGAGGCTTGAGTTCAGGAGCTTTAAATCCTTTATTTGGTATATTTTTCCCCTAAAAAAAAATATATATACTGGTTGATTTTTTTAAAACTTGCTTTGAGCAGTTTGGAGTTTTTAATTCAGGTCAAATACATTTCTAGCACAGTCTGGATTTCTAGGGTGTTTGCTTCTGCTGAAGTGAAAAACATAAGCTAAACTGCTGTTAATTACAAACATTTTTGTGTGGGAATTCTCTGAGAGTTCAGACTTATTCCTTGTATTGTTGGCCAGACAAAGGGCAAGGAACTTACCCGAGGAAAGGAAATGACTGAGTTCTGCACACTTCTGAATCTCCATATTAGGTATAAACTAAATATAGGAGTGTAATCCAGGAGTGAAGTCATATCTGTATATTTTCCCCAGAAGAGCTAATGGGATCAGTCAGTGCTACTGGGCCAGCCTCCGAGTTTTTTGGCTCTCTTGGAGCTTTACTATTTTGGCTGGGCTTTGCTGCTCTGTCCTTTGGAGAGCTGCTTTTCTGAAAGACAGGAAATAGCTTTTTTTACATGGTTTTATCTAAAAATAAAATCAAAGCAAGCCTAAGAAGATTTCTGTGGCCTTCCAGGGTGTGCTTTAGGTGTCCCGGTGAGGCAGGGTGCTGTGGAGCTCAGGGAGATAAGGACACATGTCCCAGGGGAGAAACTGGGATCCCATGTCCCAGGGGAGAAACTGGGATCCCATGTCCCAGGGGAGGGTGGAATTCAGTCAGGGAGGTGCCTTTTATTGTGCCTTGTTTGTGTTAGAGAGCAAACCTTCCCCAGCCCTTCATGCTGAAACAGAAACTCCAGCCCCACTTTCTGGTCTCAGGTGATGTTTCTCCCCCCGAGTTCTGGATGTGCTGCTCGCAGGGTTCAGGGCTGTGCTGAGGATTTGGGCAGTTTCTGTCTTCACTGACACCTCCTGTGGGCACTGCTGCTCACAGCCCAGGCTGAGGCAGCTGTGGTTTTAGCTGCACATCCTGTGTTTTACCAGGCTTTGAAGCTCCCAGCTGGTGCCTTTTGGGCTGGGATTTTGACGTGAAACTCCTCTGGGTTTTGCTGCTCCTGGGAGGGCTCAGTCCAAGTCAGCTGGGCTGGAATGACCTGGAGGAGGAGGAGGAGCAGCCCAGGGTGAAGCTGGAGCAGCCCTTGGTTGTTCTCTCTGCTCATCTGCCCAGCCCCTGGCTCATCTCTCTAAATGAGGTTATAAAATACCACAAACACAGCTCTGTCTTTTCCTGTGCCTCGGAAGTGATGCACAGTCAGAGGTTTATTTGAAGAACTCTGAAATGCCACAGATAGAGATTTGACTCGTTTCTTCTGAGTCCCAATGACAGAGTTTGCAGTTCTTTCCTCTTTGGTGCTTCATGATTTGGTGGGGGAGGTTTGGAAATGGATCTCTTGGGCTGGAGCCAAGGCACACACTGTTCTTCAACAAATTTAATAATTCCAGGGAGAGAGAATCGCTGTCATGAGCAATTCCTGCTCTAGGTTTATGTGCTAGAGACCCAAAGGCAACTTTGAGGCAGCATAAAAGAAACCCTCGGTGCTGCAGAGTTTATTGTCTGCTTACAGTTTCCTACCAGAATACTGCAAGATTGTGTCGAGATGTTACCCAGCACATTTTAGTCAGTGTGGCCCCTCTGATCACACCGGGTTTGTTCAACAGGAGCTCTCTGTTCAAAGTACTGCCCCAGCAGAGATGCCAGGCTTGTGCCATTAGGGAATAATTGGATTTTCCTGTGCCAGGGCAGGAAGTGTCCTGAGTCTGTCCACAATAAACCCAGGGGTTTGTGTTCCTGTCATTAATCTCATTTCTTCACTGAAGAAAATGGTGACTTGTATGTAAAGCAGGTTTGGAGCTCTCCAGTTGATTCTCCCAAAGGATGAGCATGGAATAATTCCTGTTCTCCACAGGACTAGAAGCACTTGATTAAAATCTGCTGAGTTGTGAACTTCCACACATCATGAGGATCCCACAGCATTTTCAAAGGCTTTTCAGTGAGAATTGGGCAGCAATGAGCAGGAGTTGCAGGACAGTGTGCGGGACAAATCTAATTATTTTCTTGGGAACAGCACCACAGGGCTAAAAATAGCATCATCCAAAAATGGTCAGTGGCTGTTGCAGCCAGGGTGTGACACAGTGGGGGCTTATCAGAAAGGTAATGGCTTGAGAGGCAGCTTGGATGGGCTGACAAACATTCCTTTCCATGCTGAAAGAGCCAGATCTGAGTAATTGCAGGGACTTGAGTTAATTATTTTAAAGTATTTTCTGAGTTTAAGGAATTTCAGCTGAAGTGGAACTTGGGTTGGTTACAAATGGTGATAGGGGTCATGAGAGGCAGTGGTAACTCAGGTTGGTTTTGCCCTGGGTGTGTTAATGGCAGTCAGCATATAGCAAATACACACTAATTATCTTAGGCTAATTCTCTTAGAGAATTCCAGGTGTGAGCCCTGACCTGATGCTTTTTGTGTGCCATTTTCCTATGTTTTTCTCAAAGGAATGGCTGTTTAAAGTAGCAGTGCTGGCCTAAGTTGTTCAGTAGAGCTAAATCTGGGCAGGGTGTGGTGGTTGTGACTTGAGAGTTTACCTTCACACACTGTTACCAAATTAAAAATTCACTTTCTAAAGACACTTCTGATATACTGAACCCTCTGCAGGATGTGCTGTTGGCTTTTTCTCCCTCATTCCCACTTTTCCTTGTTTTGTTCATCATGGCAGGGAAGTTCCCTGGGCTGTCAGCCCCGTTTTTGTGCCACCCCTGTGCTGAAGTGTTCTGTTCTTCTGTGCTCTGCCTGGTGGCACAAGGAAAAGCTTTGCCCTGGGGGTCGTGGCCCCAGCTGTGCCCTGTCCTGGAGAGGCAGAGGTGACAGGAGGAAGTGTCCCTGTCACTCCAGCCTCTGATTAAATCTGGTTCAACCAGATTTAGTCAGGGCCTGACTCTGCCTCGCTCCCTGACCTGTTCCTCCCCTAAAAACACAAAGCACCTCCCTTCTCAAACTGCAGCCCTGGGAGGGTGACAAGGAGTGGAGCACTACTGCAGATAAGCTTTTCCAGCCCTGCACCTCACCACCTTGTCACTCGTTTTGCTCTTTGAATAAGAGGAGAACATCAATATCCATCAATGTTTGAGGCACTGGAGCCTTTAAGGTCTGCTTGGGTTTGCAGAGTGTGTGCACAGAGCATCCCTGGGCTCATCCATGCACTGCTGAGCACGGGGAGCAGCTGCAGTGATGGCACTGTGGGGAGCATTTCTTACATGGGTTCCTGTCACTCCTGCCAGGGCTGTCGTTCTTTACCTCTTATCTGAAAACTCCCTCATCAGCACCACGGAATTGTCTGCTCAGCTTGGCAAGATAAAGGTCCAGGGATTTGGGCTGATACAGCCAGACCCTTTTCACGTGTGGAACAGCAAACCACTCCTTTCTGTATCCTCTGGTCCCTTATCTCAGACCTTGGAACTGCTGCATGTTTTTCTCTTGAATCGCTTTGTTAATTCACCTTAAACCATTTCCTCTCAAAACAGTAATCCTTCAAGGATTATTATTAATTACTCAGTTTTGGAATGAGCTTACTGCTCATTAAACATGCAAAATTGATTGTTATCTGCTGGTTTGAGGCAATAGCTTTGCATCATGCTGGGTTGCTCATGCAGTTTTCTCAGCAGGTTTGGTTTTCATTGTTAGAACTCAAGATATATTTCAAGATTACTGAGTTCAGAATTTGAACAGACCCTCTCATTTTCATTTTCCCCCAAGCTGTTTATTGGCTGGTACATTATTCTTCTAGACTTTGCAGAGTGCAGATTTCCTGCTTGGGGGAGTGGGGATTTCCCTGGTGCTGCAGTCAGATGGCTCCAGTAGTTGTCTTTGGTGAAAAGTATTCTGTGAGATGCTTCTAAAATGTCTTTATCTGTCTTCATCCAAACTTCCTACCACTTCTGGTATGTCAGACCTGGGAGAAATTCCCTTGAGAGTTTTGGGTAAATCAAGAAATGGTCTTCTGGTGTTCTGCCCTTTCCTTTTGTTTTATTTTTGCAGGCAGAGGCTGAGTTGCATTACATTGCTCATCAGATGCACTTTGACTTGATTCTTTTCTGCAGTTATTTGATCTTCTTTGGGAAACCTGTAGTGGGCTCCTTTTAACTGGTTCATATTTGAAACAGTTTTGTAGAAATTGTTGGGACCAAGGGTTTCTAGAATTCTCAGATCTGTGCTGTACAAGAAGGGTTCTGTGCCCCTTTAATGTTTCATTGCTTGTCTGGCTTTTTGTTAGTCTTGCAGTAAACTTCAGCACGCCCTTGCTAAGGTGAATTCATGCAGGTTCTTGTGTCAGGACTCAGGTTAATTTTTATGCAGCTGTAAAGACAAACATTTCACAATTTAAATTGATTTTTTTCCTTCCCTTAGCTTGTTCAGCCACTCAAACAGATGTTTGATTACTTGTACTCTCTGGGGTTTTGTTTTTTTGGAAAACCAGTTTCATTTGAATGAAATCACTGCCCAGGGGAGGAGAGAGGGAGGAGGTGGCTTCTGACCTAAGCTTAGACTTACAGACACTGGGATAAGCAGATTTTTGGGGTTTTTCCCTTTCCAAAGGGGCTGAGCTGCTGGGCACTGGGAGTTGCCAGGAATTCACTGGGGCTGTGATAAACCAGGCTGACTTCTCAATGAGCAGCTGATCTGTGTTACTGCCTAGAAACTCTCCCATTCTTGTTTGAACTTCCTTACTTATTTAATGTGTCTTTAAAAATAGCTTTATTTGTTTTCAGAGAACACTGCAGAGCAGTGCTCTGGCGGGTGTGTGCTCTGCTCTCCCTGTGCCACGTCTTACAATTAACAACTTTACAATTAACTTTCTGCCACCTTTTCAGAAGTTTTTTGAGTTCAGTTCCGTTTGTAGGGGGTAATATCCAAGTGAAAAATTCCGTGTTTCCTCTGTCTCGTCCTAATCCCTACAGCTGAAAACCCCAAATTCAGTGAACTTGGATATATGGTGAGGTTTTTGAATGCATAACCTTCAGTGGGTGATGGTAGAATTGGAAATTAGCCCTAATTGCAGGCATTGTACTATTACCATTACATATTACCATTTGCATTAGGAATATTACCAATATTACTGGTGATAAAGATTTTTACACTAATTTGGCAAAGAATTTGAAATAAAACCCTAAAGCTGCTCTGTGTAGAATGACTATAACCTTGTTAAATAACAACCTACGCTGAGGTTAGTGCAAAGAAGTCAACATTTAATATTTGCTTTACTCTGATGGTGATGAGGATTAGACACTGAAGATATCCTGGAATTTTATGGCCTGAATTCAAAGACAAGGTGATGACAAGCAACAGCCATTCCATGATTAACCCTCTGCATGACAAACCATGTCAGATTGTAGACTATTCCTGTGATATGTAAGTTCAGAGTGTACTGCTGGCACAGCTCTGTTCTAGCAGGGAAAATCAGAGCCAGGAGTGACTCCTGCAGCAGCATCCACCAGAGTGGTGACCCTTGGGAGAGAATCCATGGATTGAGGGAGAATCCAGAGCCGGCTGCTCCTGAGGAGGGGCTGGAGCATCAAACACAGAGACACAGAATGGGCCTCTCGGGCAAACAGTTACAGAGCAGAATTCCTTGCCTCCAGAGCACTGCAGCCAAAGTTTCTTGGCATTCTGAGTGCATTCCTTTTCCAGTATGTGCTCAGAATAACTTGGAACTTTTTGGAGCAGAAGTGGGACAAACGTTTGCAGACTGAGAAGTCTGGGCTCCGCTTGGGCTGTTGGGTTTTGAGTGTGCAGCAGGGTTTGTTCATAGCACTGAGTGTTGTGGGGCTCTAATCCCCAATTCTGGCTCAAATAATCCAAAAAGCCTGTCTTAAACTACAGCAGATGCTGTTGGTTGGGCGTTCACTTTGAATGCTGCACTTGTGTTGGGAGAGAAGGAAAGTTTTGGGCTAAGTAAATGCATTTGACCTTTTTTGGTCACTTGGATTTTGGCCCTTAATAAAAGCCACAGGTCAATGCTATGCCTGAAATATTAAACAACTTTTTGTGCAGTTCTATGATTTTAAAGTAGCTTTGGTTTGGATTCCAGTGGGCCAAGTGAGGTTTAATGAGATGGGGATTTCAGCCTGTGCTGAAAGTGTCACTCAGGCTTTGCTTGAAGTTTGAAGACACAGATCAGTTTGGGGTCAAAGAATTGTTTCTGCTTCAGAGCATGAATTACCCTGAGCAGTACAAAACATGTGTTTTCCTTAGATCAGGTGCTGAGATTTTCCATCCCTTTTTTCCAAAGGTAGATCAGATCTGACACGTGGCAGCAGAAGAAGCAGATGAATATAAATCTATAATTTACCTGTAGGAAATGTCAGTTCCAGTGTAAGCACAGGGATGTAACTGTGGTGGGAATGGCTGAAATTCAGCCTGCTGTGTGCAGGGACAGTGATGGGTTAAATATTAATGTATTGTCCTTTTTCTAGATGCTTCTAGAATTCAGTTTCCTGAGCAGACACATGGCAGAGTTTAAGAGAATCCATTAACAAAATAAGTTTAACTCTACTCCCAAAGATAAAGCAGGCAATTTGTAATTTATGGCAGAAAAACAACTTCCTTTTTCTTTCAAGTGTTCATTAATGACACTAATAAAGGTTTGAAGAAAACTGACTCAGCCAGGTCTTTGGAAGCTCTGACAGGAGGGACACTTGCAGAAATTAATCCATAGCTGTAGGAATGTTAATTAATTTGTAAATCCTCAACAGCTGTTAAAGACACTCAGCTTTATCTGCAAAGGCCTCATGACTTTAGAAAACTCAAAACAGCTTTCTGACAGTTTCACTGAAAAACTTTCTGTTTTCCTGGGCTTTGGAAATCCTGCTGTTACTCCTCTTAACTTGCAAAGTCTTTCTGAATTCTCTTCACTGTGATGATGAAAGAATTGGCCAGGCTTTGAGAATTGCACTGATGAAAATCACTCTTGGAAGGACTCTAATAAAAATAATAATAATAAGCAAAATCCATTGAAACTCATCTAATATAAAGTACATGTCAGGATAATCTGACATATAGGGCTGCTTTAAGTACTGAGCCAGTTCTCAGAGGATTGAATTTTATAACAAAGGTTTCCAGTGCCTCATTCTAGCCCAGTAAAAACTAAAATTTTCCAACTCAGCAATGCATCCTTCATTGTCAGAGCGATGATGAGATGTGAGCTATCACTGGGGAGCTCACTGCTGCTTTCTAATGGGCCTTTGTTGTGCTAGGACAAAGACTGATTGATAAATTGCCTGTAAAAAGTGGCTTTGGGATATTATTTAATTGTCAGTGAAGTCTCTATGTACTCACAGTTATGTCTTTCCTCACAACACCTGCAGTACAATCAGTTCTCAGTTCCTGGCTGTGTTGGCTCCCTGGAGCACTGCACAGGGAGAGATAGCAGCACTGATCTGGAAGATGACTTGGAGAAGAAAGAAAAAAGGATAATAAAGAGCAAAGAGCAGCATTGACATTGGAAAGCTGCCACCAGAAGGTGTGGCTGCTCAGAGGAGGGTGTTCAGCTGCAGCATTGTCAGAGATAACTGAAATATTGTTCTATACCTTTTTTTGAGCTGCCAGAGGACATGACAAGCAAAAACTCGACAAATGTGGCAATTCCAGTTGTACTGAGTGTGTGTTTAACTGAAGATGTTGCAGTGGTTGTGGGATGAGTAGATGGCACAGCCCTACCCAGTTTTTAATGCTGTGTTCTGTCCTGCAGGCTGGCAGTGATGGTGAGAGCATAGGAAACTGCCCCTTCTCCCAGAGGCTTTTCATGATCCTGTGGCTGAAGGGAGTCGTGTTCAGTGTCACAACAGTGGACCTGAAGAGGTAAGAAATACTTGATTTACTGGGCCAGCAAGAGTTCAGCACCCTTGGTGGAACAGAGCTTTGGCCAGAGCTTTTATGGCTTACAGGCTTTTTCTGAAATTAAAATCTGTCCTAATAAATGACTGAGGCAACCTGGATGTAAATGGTGCATTCATTGATGGTTTGACCAGAAAGAATGGATCTGCTAAGTTGTCTTGGATTTGTTCAGTGCTGCTTTTTTGTAAAACTCCCACAAAGTCTTTTATAACTGAATATTGACTCTTTCTTTGCTGACTCCACACCAAGATTCCCCAGGTGGGGACAGATGGATATTTTTAGTCAAACACCCTCTGGTCAAATCTCCAGTGATAGATAATCGTGACAAACCATGTGCAGCCTCCTCCTTTTCTTAACATTTTTAAGATCATTTTGGTTATTGTGCAATGGTAGTGAAAATACCTGCCCATGGGTAAATCCAAGTGAAATTGGTAGGAATAAAATGTAGAATATTCTGCCTTTGTTCAGTGTCAGCCAGATAAGTCATGGTGCTGTCACCTAAATTGCTACTGCCTCCTTTATGAAATGAGTACCTTGGTGGCTAAAACCAGTGAGAGGTGAATCCAGGAGTCTTAATTTCCTCAGGCTGGGCATTAGTTTTTATGAAAGTGCTAAATTCAGCAGGGCCCTTGTGTTTGCTTTGGGTGTGAAGTCATGTTTTCCCAGCACTGATGGAAAACTCTGTTGGTCACAGAGAGGGGAGGCTGCCAGTGCCTCTAAACCTGAATTTCAGGAATAAAGCCAACAGAAACACAGAGTTCTGCACTGAATCCAACATAGAAGGGAGAAATCACCCTGCTGGACTTAACCTCTTGTGATTTTTTTGAGGGAGGTGGCTTGTTTGGGTTTTAAAAATCACTGAAGTCGCTGCTTCAGTGCTGGCAAGGAGTGTTAAAGAGTTCCTTGTGTGGTGAGGGGCAGAAAGCAGCTTTTGTCAGCTCTGGGTGCATTTGGAGCTGCTCAAAGAGCTTTTCTGGCCAGTGTGGGATTTCCCTGCAAATATTGGTGCTGCCAGCCCCATAAACCAAATGTGTTCACATCTTCCACCGAGCCCTGCCTGTGGTTTGTGCAAACTCAGGAGCAGAACTTGTGCTTGTGGGCTGTTGGTAGTTTGGGATTTCCTTTCCCTTTAATGGTGGGGTTGTTTAACCTATTGCAGTGGCTGGGGTGGGCAGGAGGAGGAGGTGGGCAGAGATATTTTAGGCTTGGAAGACTTTTTACTGCTGAACCAGTTTAAGTTTCATTAAAATGCCAAATATTCTTGATGAATTGGCTTGATTTTGTGTCCCCTTGGCAACTTGGAGTTAATTGGATGGGGGAATGGGATGCAAGACTAACTTTTAGCATATAAATTGGTTGCAGATGTTTAAAGTTGACCTTCCTTACACAAGGAAAGCTTTCTTTCAGTTTTTTTTTTGTTTTGTTTTGTTTTTTTTCTTCTGTTAAGGAAGGGAAAACACAAAATAAGTGCAAAATTAAAGATCTGCAGGGGAATAGGTCAAATAAACCACCTTTGTATTGTGCACTGAAGGGGTTCTCTGGCAAAGGAAGCAAAGGGCCACTGAAGCTAATTCAGGTTGGAATAGATATTGATACAAACTTAATTCATTTTAGACTTTTAGATGTCCATAAATACAACTTTAACCCCGTGACTTGATCAATACCCAGTGGCAGAGCAGTCAGTGCAGCTTGCAGAGCAGCACATCCAGCCAAGTGCTTAGTAGGAAATGTTTGAGATCAGATGAGGCTGTTTTCCCTGGTTATCACTACCAGAATGATAAGAGATGCTAGGTGGTGCCTTAGTACTGCCACAAGAAACTGCTTTCATGAGCACATTATTCAAGCCAATTATCTCCTCTGCTCTTTGTTCCTGTTAGACACAAACTCCAAGAGCAGAGCAGGAATTGTTTTAAACAACTGAATTTATTTTGTTGGCCAAAGCCAGGGAAAAGGCTTTGCTTTCCTCAGCCTCACAACATCAGTGCTGCACAACAGCAAGGCCAGTTCTGTGTTTGTGAGGCTGGAAAGGTCATGGCTGGGTACAGAAGTTCACAAGTGAGGGGCTTGGGACACAGGAAAATCTGAGCCTGCTTTGCCTGACTCTGCCGTGTGTTTTCCCCTCCTGCTAACAAAGGCACATTCTGCAGCTCTCAGCTCTGCTCTCTGCACACAGAATGTGCACAGAGGCAAAGGAGGAGGGCAGTCCCACCCTCTGCAAGGAATCAGGCATTTCTTCCCTCTCTTTGGGCACACAGAGGCTTCATTCTTCCCTTCTGGGCAGCAGCATCTCGGTGCTCGGAGCTCTGGCTGGTGCTGGAGGCCAGAGCAGAGCTGCAGTGCACAAACCATTTGTTGGGCTTGGAACAACACTCAGGGCCAGCTTGCCTTCAGCTGAGTGCTGAAATCCTGTTTGAAACATCTTCATTTGGAGTTTTTGCAGTTCCTTTGACAGGCAAAGCTTAAAAAACAATATGGCACATTCAAATTAAATATTAGAGACCAGCCAGTGGTGAATCCAATTTCAGCAGAGTGAAATACTGCTGAGGATCTGGGCTTTTAGTGCTGGCTTTTTTCCCCATGTTACTCTTCAGATCCTCATTGCAGAATCTGTGTCATTTATAAATGTATTACATTTGGGGGCTGGATTTTGTCAGCTCTACAATAAATAATTTGCATGCTAATTACTATTCTGGTGTGTGGCAAAGCCATGAGGTGTTTACACCTTAATTCTGGGGGTAGTTATGGCCACATAATTAATGTGGCTCTGCCCCCAAAACCCCTGGTAAACTTTGGGGTAGGCACAAACCATCTTGGAATTATTTAGAGTGGTTACAGAAGGGGTTTTTTGTTTGGGTTTGGTTTGTTTTTTTAAGCTCTCCAGCTTTATCTCTGAAGCAAAACTTCTCTGTTACTTTAATTGCCTTCTTGTTTGACTGTTGAGGGAATTTCTACTCTGAGCCTCTTAAGGCTGCTCCTGTGTGCTTGTGCTCCAAGGGCTGTGCTAAAGCAGGGCTTGCTTAGGAACTCCTGGCAGGAGCAGCAAACTGGAAGTCAAAAAACCCTGAGTTATGTTTGGGGCTGGGCTGTGGCAGCTTCATCTCTGCTTGCTTTCTCTTGGAAGATCCAGGTGGTCTGACTGGATGAATAAAGTGCTCTGAGGTGCACTCTGGTTCTTGGGAAAGCTCTTTGGGATGATCTGGTTTTGAACTAAAGCTTGCCTTTGCTAGTATTCCTGCAGATCCGGTGGTCTTGCCCCTGTTTGTTTTTAAAATAACATTCCTTTTGAGGAATTTTATCTGGCCAACATGGGGAACTGGAAGGGAGCCACGATGACTTCCTGTAATTGTTGGGAGTTACAAAGCTGTATTTAAGTGAAGTGTTAAGCTACTTAAAGCATTACCCGATGACAAACTTTAAATCCTAAAAGTGGGAGAGTGGTGGAAACTTTCAGTGAGAAATAACTTCTCAGAAGCTTAAAAAGTGAATAAAGTTAAATTCTTTTATTCATAAGGTTTCCATCCCCTGGCTTAAAGCAGGGTGTGGAATATTCTAAACTATGAAAATCACTTTTCTCATTCAGTCTTACAAGTAAGCACACTTTGGCTCTAAAGGGGCATCAGTGAGCAGGACATGAAATTCTGGCAGGGGTTCTTAATTTTGTGAGAAATGGAAAACAAGATAGACCTGTAAGCTGGGCTCAGTTTGGAATCCAGCTGCTCTCCCTGAACTCTCTGCTTTCTCGAGCTGCCCTGCAGGACTGGGTTTGTGGATGTTACCAGTTTAGTTTCCCTGGCTGGTGTTGTCAGGAGGATTTCTTGAACTGCAGTTCCAGTTTCCAGTAAATCCAGTTCCTGCATTCCTGGGGCTGGCTCAGGAACGTGGCCACGCTGGACAAGGCTCAGTCCCAGTTCAGGGTTATGGTCCAGTCTGGATTTGTTCAAGCAGGAGCCAAGGGGCAGCTTTACCTTGGCAGAGTTTTCAGCTGGGCCAGTGTTTGTTGTTGCTGGGCCAGCAGGAGGTGGTGGCCAGGCTGCTGTGCTCTGCCTGAGGGAAATGTTAGAAACAGAGCTAGAAATGGCTGAGTATTTCAGCTTTTTGCTGCTTCTCTCATGTCTAATCCCAATGTGGGAATTCCTCTCCCAGGTGTGCTGCTCTTGTTTGTAAACACTTTTTTTTACTAGGGGAAACTGAAGCATAATTTTAAACACAATTTTCAAGCATCTGCCAGCCTGCCTGGAACCAAACTCCCTGGGCACATAATAAATGGTTTTTACACTGGGCTGTATCAGAGCTGCTTCTTTCCAGAGCAGCTCTGTGTGAGAGGGGAGGATTAGCACAGATTATGCTAAATATAAACTGTTCTGTGGGGCTGGGGAAAGAGGGACAGTGTTTGTGTGGTGTGTGTGTGTAGGTATCCCTCTTCTAGTCAACATTGTATTGATTTGAGAATAAACACAGCCAGAGGTAGGAGGAAATTTGTTTTAGCTGTTTTAAATTAATTGTTAGCAGGTGTATTCAAAATGTTTAGTTGTAAACTCGCTTTTTAGGAAGAAAATGGTGGTGTGTGTTTAAAGCTGAGGATGTGAAAACCTCAGCAGTGCTTTTGTGGTTGTAGCAATGAGATTCTGTGCCCTGCTTACTCTTGATGGGTTTGCATCTCACCCCAGGAAACCAGCAGACCTTCAGAATCTGGCTCCAGGCACTCACCCACCCTTCATCACGTACAACGGAGAGGTGAGAACAGATGTGAACAAGATTGAAGAGTTCCTGGAAGATGTTCTGGCCCCACCCAAGTAAGTGTTAACTGGTAATTTGTCATCTCAGATAGGCACAGTTCTCACAGGGGATTTTTGTCCTAATTAAAATGGAATTCAGCATCAATAAACTGAAGACATGGAAGTTAATTCTTGTTTGTCATACCTTCCTCCCCTCAGCTTACTCAGCTCTCTATCAAAAATTGTTTTCTCTTGAAGATAATTTTTAAATTATCCTTTGTATACCCTGGTCACCCTCTCTGCACTTTCAAACTCTTCCTTTTGGTGACAGGCACATTTGTGTCCAAATAATGCAAATGAAGATGAGTCTGCTGTACAAAACCTAGTCCTAAACTCTAGTGGGAATGTGTTTTAATGTGTTCAAACTTTGTCCAGACTCTTGGCTTTCTGCTTTTCAGCTGGCAGGCAGATCCAGACACTGCCTCCAACAGACTGAAATCTTTTGTCTTTTTAGCATGGCAAAACTTGAGGCTTCTGTTAAAAGATGTGGGGTCCATAATTCTCTGATGTTAACTGAAATAGAAAACCCTGTATTTTGCTTACAGATGTGTGATGTGCCCCCTTGGCAGCCCTGGATGAAAGGAGCTCTGGTGCCTTGGCTGCCTCAGGCATTCTGCTGGTACCAAAGGCCTGATTCAGATGCAGGAGTGTGCTTTGGTGTCCCTTTGGGAAGTGCTGGGTTTAAAAACCTCTGTGTGTGACACTACACTGCAGAAACACATCTGGAAAAGGATAAATTAGTAACAAAGTGCCACTTTGTGCTGGTTAATAGATATGAGCACTGTTCTGCTAAATGTGCTATAGATCTGCTCCTTGCTTCTTTCCAGGTACCTGAAACTCTCACCAAAGCATCCAGAATCCAACACTGCTGGGATGGATATATTTGCCAAATTTTCTGCATTTATCAAGAACTCTAGACCAGAAGCTAATGAAGGTGGGTCACTGGGGGGACAGTGCACTCCTGCCTCCACTGTCTTGTGTTTTTCAGAGCAGCTTTGTGGGAAGTATCTTCCTGACAGGTGTAGCTGCATGTTGGTGGACATTTGAGAGTCTCATAGATTAAAATCTTATTTAAATTTAATGTCAAAGATTTCAACATTTGAAAGAGAACTTCAGTCAGAATTTCAGTGGGGTATGCATGGTTTGTAAATACCCCTGGCATTGGATCTTCTCTGTGCAACAGCCACTCAAAACTCTTAAATGAAGGATAAATATTTCAACATCCAGAAGCAAATTTTCGGGCAGAGTTTGTGTCATGCCCCAGTGGCTGCATTTCTGTGCATCTGCTTCTATTTCAGCCATTCAGAGTTCTGAACTTAAGCTTTGCTTGTGTCACTTCCATTGAAGGGTTAAAGCCTTTCTGTGTGGAGGGAAAACAGGAGATTCCTGTGAGGGATCAATAACTGATCACAGCTAGGCCTTTGAGTAGTTCAGTACAAATCAACTTTGTACTCAAAGTACTTGGAGGGAAAACCAAACTCAAGGAATCAGGATTCCCTTCTGCTGCATTTCAGAGTGAGGGATACAAAACATTTGTAAATGATCGTCAATTTTGTAAAAGAAATAAATTGGAAACAAACGGGCATTTGATGGGGTGTGCTGCCCTCTGCTGCTGCATTCCATAAACCTGCTGTTGCATTCCATTTCCTGCTGTGTTCCAGCACCAGCCTGGCTGCTCTGGGTTTGCTGAGCATGTGACATTAAACAGATTATGTTTAAATGTATATAAACCCCAGCATAGCTTAATTCTAATCACTTTAAGCCAGTTAGGCACAGTCTTAAGAAACTGGCATAAGCCACTTTTTACACCAAAAATAAACCCTTGTGGGCAGTCTTACAGTATTTTAAATTAGTGAAAACTCCTGTATTAGCCAGCTTTTAAATAACCTGCATGTGTGGGATATTTAAAGAGATTCTGGTCCAGTTGCAGTGTTCTGGTGAGCACAGCTCCAGCAGTGCTGTGGCCACAAAAACTGACCAAGGCTTCCAAATCCTTCAGTGTTGCTGGGCAGCGCAGGGATGAGGGGTTTGTGTTTCACACCTACCACCAGTCTCAGTTTAATATTTGTTTTGGAATCATGCCTTCCTGCACAGCCTTAGAACGTGGCCTCTTGAAAACCCTGCAGAAGCTGGATGAGTACCTGAACTCCCCTCTCCCCGACGAGATCGATGAGAACAGCCTGGAGGACGTCGGCGTCTCCACCCGCAAGTTCCTGGATGGCAACGAGATGACCTTGGCCGACTGCAACCTGCTGCCCAAACTGCACATTGTCAAGGTAAAACCTGCAGGGGATTCAAGGCAAAATGCAGGAGGAAATATTAGTGGTTTGTGACGTTGCTGAGCCCAGCTATTTTCAGCTGTCTGTAAGCGTAACTGCGCTGTTAAAAATTGTGTGGGGTTTTGGGTCGTTCACAAGGGCTCAGAGCAGTGGAGTTCAGTGCAGGAGCCAAACCCCAATTCCCTGCACTGACCCCGTGGTCTCAGGGAGCTGCAGAGCTCACAAGAGGGAGGAAGGTAAAGATCAGGAAATGGCTAAGTGAGGGTCTGCTCACTTCTGTGAAGGAAACCGCTCCAGAGCAAGGTAAATGGCACAGTGGGAAATAAAGGGATTGTATAAAAAAGCCAAGTTGGAAGCTTGGAAGAGGCAGCCTGGGGTAACCACAGGAGTGCAGATGAGCCCACATCAGTGTGGTTTGATTGCTCTCCCTGCCTGCAGTGATCTGTGGCACTTCTGCACTGCAGATGGAGCCACAGGCTCAGTTTCTGCCTGGCTGCAGAAGAGATTCCCTGGGTGAGGACAACCCCAAAGGGAGCGAGGCAGGAGCAGCCCTGAGGAACAGCCAGGGCCTGGAGCATCCCTCAGGAACAACCTCTGGAAACTTCAGGAGTTACTCCAAGTGTCCAAGTTGGAAGGATAACTTCACCAGAGAGTGACCAGGGCTGGAAAAGCATTTAAAGTTAAAGCTTTAAATTCATAACATAATTCTTTCCTACCAGGTGGTGGCCAAAAAATACCGCAACTTTGAGATTCCCAAGGAGATGACAGGGATCTGGAGATACCTGACAAATGCTTACAGCAGGGATGAGTTCACCAACACCTGTCCTGGGGACAAGGAGATTGAAATAGCTTACAGTGATGTAGCCAAGAGACTCACCAAGTAATCAGCACTCGCAAAGGATGAGGTCCTGCATATCCCGTAACAGCGCTTCTAACAGACTGCTCTTTCCATATCCAATAGCAACTGGTTTTTGCATGAACTCGCAGTTATTCCAAGTCTCAGTGGATAGACCAGGTACAGTAATTACCTAAAGTTTGCAGACTTAATTACAGGTTTGTTTTTCCTGACCTCCTCTCACAGCCTTTGAGTATGATCGATGCAGTCGTGTTCCTGTTGCACTGGGGTGATTCTGGATTCTTCAGTGTGAAGGGTTGTCTTGCCCCTGCTGCTTTTCTCTGTAAACATTTGGTCCATGATTTGTCCAGGAATTGGTTTAGGATCCTGTCTCACTGTATGGTACAAGGAATATTTATGTATTTTGGAATTTATTGCTTTTCCAGAAGATCCGTATACATCTGTCATACCTGTGACACACTGAACTGTACCTGCTTGTCTATCCTATTGCATAGAGAAGGGAACTTAGTATCCAAAAGAGCCATTTGCAAAATATTTGGCAATGTTTTGTTGGTTTCTTTTGTTGCATTTTTTTTTAAAATCTCTTGGATTTGAAGTCACGGTAATGGTTGAGAATGGACTCAACGTGAACCTTGGATTTCAATGACCTCAGCTTCAGGGAAGTTTGAATCCAGGCTTGAGAGCTGGGGCAGGAAGCTCAAAGCTCAGAGTTGATGTTTATTGTGTCTTCAAGAGCTTGAGGAGATTTAAACACCTGCATTGTCTGAATTTTGAGTCGCAGCAAACAAAAAATTGTCAGGATTTACCATCAGGAAACAGCAGAGTTGGAAGCTGCCCTGTGTTCACCTTAAGAGTTGCAAGTGGCTTTCTTTTTGGTAGTTAAGAGCCTTTTTGTTTTGTATAGGTCTTTTTGGTGATTTTTACTTAAAAATCTGTTCTGTCATAGCCCGAATCCATGGAAACTGTAGTGTCCTAACTCTGGGTGGGGAGTAGCAGTGCAATGATTAGTGATGCAAAATGGACTGAGAGCCATGAAATGGGAACTTCTTAATGCCCTTTCTTCCCTGAAGAAAGCTAAAGTGACCTTTAAAGAGAACATTTGCCTTAAATGATAGTAGGTTTGGGGTTTTTTTCCTGAAAGGAAATCTGGGAATTTTGTAAAGAAACGGTGGTAGAATTGAATTTATCCCAATTGTTTCTGTGCACCTGGACTGCAGTTTTGCATACTCATAATCATTGCACTTCTATACTTAAATCTTTTTACAGCAACACTGAGGAATAGCACTACAATTTTTTTAAAAGCAATTTTCAAATGTTTCTAAACCAGGGAATAGTTTTCTTGTTTAAAATTAATGGTTTTGATGCACAAAATAAACTGCTAGGTTATTTTTAAAAGACCATCATAAACAACTCCAAAGAATTCTAGACTTATATGCCTATTTTTTTGTAAAGATACTTTTATATTTAACTGATTTTAGAAGCTGGAAAGTGCTATTCCTGCTAGGTTGTTCTTGGAATATTTAACATTCTGCAATAACGTGGAAATGCTCACATAAACACTTTTATACACTAATTATTTTTTTTTTTTTGGTAAGCACTGGCTTTCTGAAAACCAGCCTGACTTTTCTAAGCATCCTGCTTTGCTACTTTTATGTACCCAAGGAGTTAGTTCGACATAGAAGAGGTAGAGAACCAGATCCATATTTTATACCTGGCTCGTGGTGCCTTGCCTTGCCTTCCTAGAGCTAGACTTCCATTATAAAGGCACTTAGCAATCCTGTCACATCTCTTTCAAAGGCAACTCTCTCAGATACATTTAGTCCCTGTTCTGATTTGTTACAGGAATG
The DNA here is from genome assembly GCA_013399455.1 of Anthoscopus minutus. Classification (NCBI taxonomy): domain Eukaryota; kingdom Metazoa; phylum Chordata; class Aves; order Passeriformes; family Paridae; genus Anthoscopus; species Anthoscopus minutus. The sequence continues at coordinate 2,279 of VWYI01046473.1, read as the reverse complement.
TTTAGGCACAGAGGGAAAATCATGGGGAGAGAACCTTAATGTAGCCCTTGAATAATTACTGTATTCTAATGTCACCTTTCCCTCCTGAACAAAGTTCCTCAGCCATCAGAACCCTCTGTAGGGCTTCAGTCTCTGCTACAACGTGACATCCAGAAAAAGGAATCCCTTTTTTTATTTAGAGAACAGCATTTTTAATGACACATAGGGTGAAAAAACCCCAACCCCAGCCCTCCTTGGTTTGGTGCTCTTTGCTGTTGTAGAGTTCACAGAGCTGTAGCAAGCACGTGACTGTGGGCACATCTCCAAGTTTTTAGCTCTCTTTCAACAACAGATCAGGCTGGCCTTGGAAGTTGTGTTGATGGGGCTGTAGGAGTCAGGCTGTGCTCCCTTTGCCAGGGAATTCCCTGGAGTGCAGAGTGCAGGGCACCCCCAGCCCAGCAGTTCCTGGGGTGCTGCGAGCAAACCCCCACCTCCTTAAACACCAGCTCCAGCTTCTTCTGGAGATAATCCATCCCCTCTGCTGCTCAGGCAGCCCTCAAACCATTCTCCTTCTCCCTCAGTGCTCTGGTTGTGTGTGGGAGCTTGCAAACAGAGCTCCAGCTCTGTCTGGGAGCAGTGGATTCCTTATCTCGGCGCAGCGGAGCCTTTCCCTGGGAGGTGGGACCCCAGCGAGCCCCAGCTTGGCACTGCAAACTGTCCTGGGTGCCTTTCAGGCTTCCTGCTGCAGCTCTGTTGTGGCAGGAGCTGCCCAGCCCCTCCTGGCTCGGGCAGGGAGCAGGAATCTGGTGGAGAGGAGCAGCTCCCAGCCCTGTAGGTGCTCCCTGCAGAGCAGCGGGGAAAGGCAGCGTCTGGTGTGGGCAGAGCACTTTCATCTGGCCCCAATCACCAGCTCCACACTAATTAAAAAAAGCCCTTTCATAACTATGTAAATTCTTGACTTCTGTCAACTTGTTTACAATCTGATCTTTAAATGCATTTTTAATTTCATCAAACAGCAATTAATCTACCCTCTGTTTAAATTTAAAATGCTGCTTCTAGCCCCTTCTCCAATTTAAAAACAGCAGTTACCCTTTCAAGTAGGCATTCCAGTTTGCAAGTTGGCTGCATGTATTAGCATGCTGAATAACTTACTTTATTCTCAAGCTGAAATATGCTTAAATTCACATTAAAACAGGTGATATGTGTATTTCCTGAGCACAAAGGAAAAATGCATCACCTGCACCTTATTTTTGTGTGGGAGAACAGATTATTCTAGGTGCATTATTATTTTATTTTTTCCCCTTAACAAAGCTTTCCTTCTTGAAGAGGTCCCTGCTGTGGAAAGGCTGCCTGTGGAACAAGAGGCATGTGGGGCTTGTGGAACAATTCCAACCCCTCCACAGCTTCCCTGCCCATCTCTTCCCTGGATGTCTCACATGGGCAGTCCCAGCTTTTAGCTTTTGCATTTTCCCATAAAATCAGAGTTTTCTCCACACTGGGCATGTCCAAACTGATCGAGAGCTGCGTGCAGCTCCGTGATAAGGAGGGAGATGTAATCAAATTTTTATGCTAAAGCAGCAAATTAGCATTTGGTATCAAAGGAGCACAGACAGGAATAAATGGGAGCTGCTGGAGCCAAAGCCACCGATGCCTATCTGGGTGCAGAACAAAAAGTGGGGAAGTGCAGCCAGCGCTGCTGCTCTCCCTTTGCCACTCAGAGCCACCTGAACACATCCAGTGAATGTTTTCAGGGGAAGGCTGGAACCCAAGAGAGAAATGCTCCATCTGCTCTGAACCTGTGCCCCCAGCTCCTGGAGGAGTGGGATGGGAGCAGGATGAGGAGATGGAGGCTCCTGAGACAGGACATCGAGGAGCTTGGTTTGCAGAAATACTTGAAGAGTTGATACAATTTGTTGTAGTTTGCTTATGTCTTTCACTTTCTGGAACATCTTTTACAGATATACCAGTATACTGCTGGCAGCTATTGTTAAATAAAATTATATTTTCACTACCAAGCAAATCTTTCTCTTATTTCTGAAAATTTCATGTGTAATCCAGGGCTGCAGGGTGATGGGCTGAACTGCACTACACAAGGTATTAGTAATTCTATTCTCCATTTTTGGCCTTCAGGTTTAGGGGTTTTTCAGTGGTGATGTGATTTAAGGCAGAATTAGTTTTATTTCTAACACTATAACCAGCTGTGGTGCCTCTGAAAATTTAAACTTCCTTAATATTAAGAACAAGTTGAGAAATAATGACTTTCCTCAGAAATTTCTTTAGGAGAAGTGAGATTTTTTTTT
>VWYI01046468.1:0-12240 GCA_013399455.1 Anthoscopus minutus | reverse complement strand
TGCCTGAGAGTCCCGTGTTTTCAAAATATTATAATTCGGAGGGGAAGGGTAGGGGCTTACATTTTTCTTTTTCTTCATTTCAAGGGAGGTTCCTTGACAGATACCTGTCTTACAAAGCAAGACAGCCACAAACACAAGTGCTTTTGCATACTGTAATGTTCAAGTACTGTTTCCATTCAAGTGGAGGAAGAGCTATAACTTGACTCTTCTCTTATAAAGCATTTAAAAGTTTAAGAAGCAACAATCACATCAGGTTGATATTTCTTGTGTCCTCAGCTTAAGAGTAAAATAAAATGTGAGGACATTTTGAAAAAGTTTCATATTGCTGCTTTTTAAGTTTTGAAAATTTGAAAACTAAATAATGTTTTCATTATTAAAGAACATTTTGGATGTTTTCTTTGACAATAACTGACTCAAAAATAGCTTTACTGTTGGATTTTCTCTCCCTTTGAATCTGTATACCAATTAAGGAAGTTGCATTTCTAATAAATAAGCACTGCTCTACGAGAGGAACCAGTGCTACACATTGTTTAGGGAAATAATTTGGCATTTAATGAGTTCTTTGTGGTAGCTGAAGAGTAATTAACAATTCACGTTGGGAGGGTTTGGGCACTTCCTTCTAGGAAGCACTGTAGTTGTGGATTTATTTATAATACAATCTTTCATATTTACTAAATCATATGTGTTCATGTTACCCGATCTGTTGTTAGATGAACAAATTAAATCTATATGTAAAATGAAACAACTGGAAAATGACTAAAATGTTATTGTGGGCTCAATCCCTGCATGGCCATTCACTTAGGCGTTGGATTTGATGATTCTCATGGGTCCCTTCAAACTCAGAAGATTCTGTTATTCTTTTCTATGAAAGGCTGATTAGGTATTATACATCTTGCAGAATGCTCTTGTGAGCAATAGTTGAAAAATAAAGGGATTTCTGAAAGAGGAGTTATATCAAAAAGTGAAATGAGTTAGGGATTCTTCCTTTCATCACAAAGAACTGAAGCAGGAATAACTGACACTGAAGAAATACTTATGTGCTTAGTGGAAAGTAGTGGTAGCTGGTACAACTATAAAAAGTAATTTTTATTTTCTGCACTGCTCTATATGAAAGTACTTTATTTACAGTGGAGAGTTGCTAGTAGCTGGAACAGGGCTGTGCTTTAGTTTTAGTGTGAGAATAATGAACCCATACTGAGATATTTGTTTTTTATTGTTCCTGTTCTCCCTAAGAAGAGTAATAATTGAAACAAATTCTAGACCTGGAAATATAGACTTCCATTGATTTAGAGTCTAGAAAAGAGAGAGGAAAGAAAAAACAGAAAACAGACAAATAAAGGCTGAAATGTTGAAACTGTTAAGTCCGACATATACTAATATATTTACTTAACCTTCTTAATTTGGTTACACTGATTCTAAATAATTTTGATTTGCTGTATAAACCTCTTCTTAGCAGCAAAACAGTTCCAAAGAAGAGTGCTTAATATTCTTCAGACTGGTTATTATATCAAGGCTCAAGAGATACTCTTAAGAATTACAACACTGTACAGTCTTAATTACTGGAATTTTTAGATAAATGTGCTCAAAAATTTTATATTTCATGCTTTTATAGATCTACCATATCAGTAAATCCAACTAAACATTCCACTGACTAAATATCTAGGTATGAACTAGATAAAAAGAGTGTAAACCAAGTCAGTGGCACTCCACAAGAAGACCAAATATGAAAAAAAGCCTATACATTTTTTTCTTATTGCTGATCTATTGGTTTATAGTGAGGAAGGAAGCCTGTGAGTGGACACAGCAGAGGGGAGCAGCATTCCTTGTCTGAGAGGGCTGAGCTCAGTGCCCATGGATGAGACCATAGATGAAAGCAGACAAAACAGACTCTTAACACAGACTCTTCCTCTCCTGCCAAAGGAGACTGGAAGTGATCTGAAGTGCAAAGAGAGACAGAAACCACTGTCTTGAATGGAATGTGATGCATGCTTTCTCCTTTGTTTTCCAGCATGTTTGACTGTTAAAAGAAAACACTGTCTCTAACTTTGACTCTGTCTAGCTATAGCATCCATCAAAGCTAAAAGGTTTGACCTTTTGAGTCAAGAGCTTAGGGCTCTCAAAAAGAGCTCTCAAAAGGGCTGAGCCCTTTCTGAGAAGGTGCAGAGCCCCATGAATTCCCAGTAAGGCAGGAAATGTTAAAGGAACAGCCTTCCAATACTGGAATATGTTTGCAGTTTTCAAACTGTAGTGTTTCTGTGTAATAAAACTGCCCTGCTGGTACTAAACCTAACCAGTACCACATGCCCCATATCCCACATAAGCATGTTTTTGGGAATACTTTCTACAATATCTCATCTATGGATTCAACCACAAATTAAATGTCTGGCTTACATTGCACTCCCTGCCTGCCTGCACAGAATAAAATTAACTGTTTCTTCAGTTATCAGGCAGTTTGTCTTTCTCTCTTCTTCAGTACAAATATATCCACCATCCCTCCGGGGTTATTGTATTTTTAAATCCACTGTATACACATAGATGCAAACACATGCAAACATAAAGACAACATGACCATTTCCTATAGCAATGCAAATGGGAAACAAATATGGAATTCTTCTGACTGAAAAGTCTTTATGAAACATTCTGTTGTTGCAGGCGGAGAGGCTACGACCTTGAGACCAGACCAGCCAGAGATGATGTAGTAAAATAATAGAAGGATGAGCTCGATTGTGTGACCTGAAAATAATGAACTTTAATAGCAAAACTACAAACACGTAATTTGAACAGCATATGGGGCAGAGTTTGAGGGAACAGCACACAAAAGGCAGGGACCAGCGTGTTACAGTAACTTATGTAGACTAGTATAGGGGTGGAGTTTGAGGGAAAGGGTCCAATGAGGAAGAGTTATTAGGAATATTTAAAACACTGCAGTANTGTGACCTGAAAATAATGAACTTTAATAGCAAAACTACAAACACGTAATTTGAACAGCATATGGGGCAGAGTTTGAGGGAACAGCACACAAAAGGCAGGGACCAGCGTGTTACAGTAACTTATGTAGACTAGTATAGGGGTGGAGTTTGAGGGAAAGGGTCCAATGAGGAAGAGTTATTAGGAATATTTAAAACACTGCAGTAAAAATAAACCAATAGTAACAGGGGAAACAAAGAACATTCTAGCTACATTTGTATGACAACAAGCAAGGGACAGTGTGGGTACTGTTTTTCTCTCCACAACATGGAGGGATTCTCTCATGGTCTTCTGTCTGGGTTTTCAGCGACCCCAACGTTCTGTCACTGAAAAGCTTTCCGTTCTAATTATACATGTCTGGAATCAACAGAATCTTATGAATTGCTAAGTATTTTAGGCAACTAAAACAATGCATTTCCAATCAGACCTTAAATCTTGTAAGAAAAAAATGGAAATCAGAATTACTAAAATTTTTTGAGGTATATTTTCTTATATACTCCCACTGTCCACTAAGCCACTTGGCCATTCACCAGCATCTCTGAGGAGCCTTTCTATCCACAGTTAGAACTTATTACCATTCCCTAGGAAAAATATTTTGGAAAAAAAGATTGTAATGCTTCATCCATGTTAAAAACTTGCAGGTTCTCTTTATAATCTGACTTGGATAATAAAGAGATATTTATTGGATATTTATTGGATTCCTGAGAAAAATGGGCTTTTCTTCCACAACTGGCATCTCCATATACTTTCCTGCACTAAAATTCTCTGTTTTCCTTACACAGCAAGGTTCCCTAATTCTTGGTTTCTTGAGAGATGAGTGTCTGAAAGTGCAACTGTTTTTATAAAGTGTTCTGATACAGGTTAACATGATTGGCCAAAGGAACCACCTCTCTGGTCCCATTGGTGGTATGAAAGAAAAACAAATTCAGGACATCTGTTCTACCTTATTTTGAGAACCAGAATCGATTTACAAAAAACAGTCCTTGAAAGAGAAATTTCCCAATGGATTTTTCCCTTGGGAACAACTCAGCCACTGACAGGCTGAGAATTCTCTCTGGCTCAGGATATCATGTCCACAACGAAAGACTAGATGGTTACTTGTGGATTTGTGATAATATTATCACTGGACTGCCAGCCCAGCTCTCAATGCCTTGTATTGCTAAAATGAGTTAGCTTTTGATACAAAATGGTTTCATTTCCTCGACTGAAATTTGAACAGGCTTCTGGTGTGCTTTCCCAGTATACTTTAAGAAAAGTCACGTATTAGTTTGGGTTTCATTCTTAGAGGGCTCGCTAGTCTTCTGAGGTAACTTTACTGTTGTTTACACACTGTCACTCCTGAATGGTAGAGGAGGATCCTCTGATTTGACACAGGAAACCATGAACTACTCTCTCATTGACCAAAAGTGCATTTTTTAAGTCAATCATATAGCATATGTGAATGAATGAAAGAAAGCCAACTGGAATACATTTGTAATTTCCTCAATACTTTGGTCTCCTTAAAAGCTCTCTGAGAAACTAAACATACATCTTTAGCAATAATCAGTTAACCATGACCCATTTGTGAATTACTGTCCCATTTTCAAGTTGAGGAAATAATAGTGAAGAGATTAAATTACTTCTTTTTCAGTTGTAAGAGAAACATCAATGTTGGCATTCCAGCAACATGCAGAGGCTGCATCTGAGATTTGTGCTTTAAGAGCTGCCCAAATGAACAGTTTCCAGTCCCACTGAACTGAAATCCTAAATGAAGATAAATAAGAGGTTATGGTGGGAATGTAAGAAGAGGGTAAGTGACTTTCCTGTAGTCACACAGACAGAAATCCAGTTCTCTGATGTCACTCTGAGATAAACAGCATAAATTTCAAACCTGCTTCCTAGACACAGTCCAGACTTGTTTCATGCCAGAGGAGCTAAACTATGCTTTTCTCTCCCCCATCAACCTTTTCTCATTCTTCTTCCATTTTTATATGCTCTTAATCTCAAATACTATTGCAAAGTTTTCTGGTTTCCAGTTATATTCTTGGATGGGAAACAAAGCTTTAGCTTCCTCAGAGGAGAGAGCTACATTCTCCTGTAAAACAGATACATAATCAGCCAGAACATGACCCTCCCTTTAGCTCTCAAAGTTGCAAATACTTTATAATACATGTTACATCAATGCTTTGCAGAGCTGTTCCAGTAATGATTGCAGGGAAGCAATAAACTGGGAAACAACTATTATAAAACTTCTTATATACAAGTCCAGAATATATAGTAAATGTTTGCATTTTCCCTATTTCTTTTATTTCAGTTAGCAGTATACACAATCTACATAGGTTCCTCTCTAATAAAATCACCAGGTCAACCATGCTTTATATAAAACAAAAGTTAATGGTAATTTGAAGTCAAATAGGAAATTATCAGGATTATTAATATGTTTTTGGGATTCTTTTACAGAATTTATGTGAAAGATTAAATTACCTATATAACCAGTTTTGGAGTTATTATTCATTATACTTAATTATCAAGAGTTAACATCGTGTTAAAAACATATTGCAGAAAGCACAAATTATTGTGGAGTAACATCTGGTTCAATAAGACCTGGGAGTGGCTGAATCACACTCTCAAGGAAGCAAGAACTCTCTGCTGTATTCCTTCTTCTCACCTCCCAACTGGACAAGAAATACAAAAAGCAGACAGTGGGCTAACCCTTGGTTCTGTCCATGACTAGAGCATTAGTGAGACTGTATGAGCCCAAGTGAAATGTTAAATAAATATATTTTTTTCAAAATTGCAGTCTTTGAAAGAGAACAATAAACTGTTGTCTCTTCCATAGGTTACCTGGGCTGCTCCTAAGAATGGCTTAGAAAGAAATCTTCTGTTAGCTGTAGTGATTTTACTATGGTAGGTTTTACCTAAAGTTTATATTGGCTATTTGATACCTTATTATTTGAATGTCTCTTTATAAAGATAAAAAATAAAAGGGTTTTTTATTGTGATACTGAAAACTAAGTATGTCTCCTTCTTCACCTAGAAAAGTATGTTATTTTTTCTGTAAGAAAAGTGCTTTTATACAAAAGCTAAGTCTTTTAAAGTTGAGTCTTCAGTTGTAATTTGACCTAAAGGAAGATTAAAACTGTGCTATACCAAATTACATTTTTGTGTTGAGCCTGAGAAAGCTGTGCAAAGCTAAAACAGGCTGTGCACATATGAGCGAAACAAATGAGGGGCTGGTTTAGGATCAGCGTTTTGGAGGCTAAGTATTTTTTTTCAGTCAAGGGTAAGTCATATAATCAGAAATTCAGTGTGTAATTTGTATTGTTTTGGTTTTTTCTAAAAAAAGTATTTTGAGAATTCTTTTAATGACACAGTTTGTTCAGTGTTTTAAGCTGAATAATCAGAGGACACATACATACACACATACATGTATATATGTATATGATACATTACCTATAAACAATGCAAAGATCTCCTCTTTACCATATATTTGATTATTTGAGCTTGTTTGGAGACTGCCCAGATGTGTTCTCTTTCCATTTTAGTGTCCTACCCTGAATTACAGACAACCACAAGTGGGAGGCAGTCTAAATATGTACCAAAAAAATTTAAAATACTTTGTAGCAGCTTGTTAGAGCAGAAGAAATCACTTGACTAGACCAAGGTCTGTGGGATTTGTTATTCCAACAGAGTTTATTTTGACTCCACTGGAGATTGCATGGAATGATTGAATACTTAGGTTTCTATCTCCTTTGCCTGAAAAATGACCAGCAGCCAGGTTTATCACATTTTTACCCATGGAAAACAACTCTTCTGTATTCTATAAGAACTAAGGTTTTCTTTTTGTCTTGATGGATGTTCAACAATGCAGTTCCACCTCTGCTTCTGTGTGTTATAACAGGAGAAGAATAGAGGAGCAACACTTTGAAATTTGACTTAACTCTTGTATTGCTGACCTACAGCCTAACTGCATGAGGACCTGCACAAAAAGAACCCATGACCCCATAAATCCTGCAACTTGCAAGAGGTCATGGCTATGTCAACTGATTCATTTCTCTGTTATTGGAAAACCAACTTTGCTACAGTAACATGTTGTACTTTAAACGTCACAGTGAATAGGACTCTGAGAAATCAGGCTTAACGGCCACATAGTGGGTCCATGATAAAAAAACAAGCTTTAAAATAAGTAAACAAAAAAATAGGTAGAACACCCAGAATTCCATCTTAGCCTGATTAGACTAGAAAAATCATAAGTAGGAAAGCAGCACATTTTCTGCTGTCTGGGGCATCTTTCAGGTACCCATGACAGTACTAATTCCAGGAGGGCACAAATCTCATACAGTTCTTTATCCTATATACTTACTAGTAGACATATGTAGACAATCTGCTCATTTCTTCAGAGAAAAACATTTAAATTCCTAAAAAGAAATTATGCTTCAAACTTCCTGCCCATAATGGTAACTTCAGTCGTTATCTGTAAGACTGAAAATAGAAGGATGAGATCAAATACATTCAAATGGAATTTGAATCTTCTTGAATAACAAGATCTTCTTGTCTTGATCTTCTGTCTTGAATTTAAGATCTTCTTGAATAACAAAGCAATGTTAGATAAATGACGATGTTTGAGACAGTCTGGCAAGAATATACTTCTAGATTTCACAGAGAGACAGTAAAAAAACATTTTACTCTCAAGATATACTAAATTGAGTGCAGTGGTTTTGATTATTGTTTTCTGTGTATTTTACGAATGCACAGATTCACCATTTATATAAAGTAGCCATCTGCATATTCGATGTGCTTGTTTGTCTCAGCAGTCAGAAAGGCACTTGCATCCACAAGGCCTTGCTCAGACTTAGCGAAGTTCAAATGTAAGTATTTAATTTATTAAAATAAAAGGTGTATATTGCACTTGTGGAGCATTAACATAATTATTTAAAATTAATATAGCAGGAAGATACAGATATTTAGCATTAACCAGGATCTCTAAATCTAAAAAAAAAGTTTACTTATCAGAATCCTAACTACCCATATGATTGAAATACTACAATTATTTTATTTTTTCTGAGTGTATATTTTATTCTATATCTCAAGATTTAGTCTGAAATTAACTTACTGTATCTCAAATTATCACAGAATATAGACCTAAAGAAACAATGTCAGACTCTCTTTTCCCCTAAACCTCCTTGAGCTACTCCAACAATTGCAACAGTGCTAAATCCATCTAATTATATTTGGATTACGTTTGTTTTCCATTATCACAACAACCACAGTGTGATTAGTTTGCTAGAGAGAACATGAGGCACTGTTATGTCTGTTATGTAAAATAAGGTACACTGCAGAGATTCATGAGATACTGCTACCTCAAACTATTTTTATATAGCATGACACACTGTCAGTAGTGATACCACCTTAGGTACAAACCCTCAAGGTAACTATATTTACTATTTGCTCTGAAAATTAATAATTGTATTCTTTAACTAAAAATAAGGCAAAAATGTCAAAATACTCTGTGTGCAATGGTGACTAAAAATCAGATTTTATTACATGAATGGAACAAAAAAACAGGGTGGCAGCAGCACGTTTTTTTTCATAAAGAAGATATTCGAGAAAAGTTACAAAGTTACCTAACCAAGTAGACAGGCCAGAAAAATGTCATCTGATCCACTGTGGAGAAGCTTGTCACAAACTCTAAATAGTTCTGCTTTGATGTCACAAATAAAGCTGTTCATACAGACTAGAACGCTTGGTTAATTGAATGTGACGTTTTCATTGATGTCATATGACAACTCCCAAGGTAACTTCTGAATTTTATTTAAGACTTCCTTTTCCTCCTTTAAAGTTGAATGATTTTCTTCCATGTTTTATCAATGCACCAGAAAGGCTGATAATGTTGCTTCCTCTTCTCCTGTTAGAAGTGTTTGAACTTGTGCCATCATGTCTTGAAAAGTAATACATTTGATTTCCTGTCCTGGGTGGAGCAACTGCCTTCATTCATAAAATGGAAGATTAATGTAATCAATGGAAAATCAAGTTAAGAGACAGTTTGCATCTGAGCTATTTGAATTCCTAGCCATTGCCCCCCTGTAATTTACTGCTATAAGGACACGGCATGAGCAGCATGACGCAAATGTCTCCTCAGAAGACTGCTGTGAACTACTGTGACTTCTCGCCAGGAGGGAGGTGGTAAGCAGCTGAAACTCTCCTCCTACCTCTTCCCTCCTCTTCCCCATTACACACTTTTGATATAGAGCTCTGTTCTTATCAGCCCTTTGAACACTAGAATGAAGTAGGTGCAAGGGAGATGAAAGCATTGTAGGAATGGAAGTGGCAGGGACAGATAGTGAGCTAGCCGCAACAGATTGCCCAGGAAGCATCAACTTAAGGACTTGGGAAATGGAACACTGAGATGGGAGACATTTAGATAGGTTAGGGAGAGGAGAATGGAATCATGGGAATTGTTATGTAGATAAGGTTACTCCACATATCATTATGCTTCTAGTTCCTGTTCTTGATTGGTTCATAGCATGTTACATATAAGGTAACGTTTCTTATTCTTGATGATGGAAACCCTGCCCTCAGATTGTACCCTATTTATTGTCATACTTATCTTTGTACCGGGTCTTTGGAGTTCGACTAATACTGTGTACGGCTTTTTATTTGTTTACTCCTTTATTAAAGTTCTTCTCCGGGCTACTCCATCGAACTCGTCCCTATTAATTTGTTTCATTTTGCCACTCCCAGCTGGTCTGGTTCTGAAGTCATGATGCAGACATGACAAAGTATGACCTCATTGAATCCTTCACTGTACCTCTCTTATGGGGTTTTGCAGCTGCAGGATCATGTCCAGGGACGTTTCAGCTGCTGGTGACTGGCATAAGAGATTCAACGAGACATGTCTCTGCTTTGTTAAACTCAGAAATCCATTTATTACACCAATACATCAACCAACTCATCTTAATCCAGAGACAGAGAACCCCGACCAGGGACATGGTGGTGGGTTTTATAGAGGATAGGTGGAGTTTTACTTTTCCTGGGCTTACAGGACACATCCTCCAAGGCAGAGGGATGGAGTCTATTTTTCCTGGGCCTTAAAGCCACACATCTCACTTAACAATTGTTGCAGTGTGTGACGTAAGATTCACGTGTTTTAGATTTCCCCAAGTCTCGTGGAGTTTCAGGCTAAACCCTCGAGAGTTCCAGAGAGAACAGCAAGGGATTGTGTTACACAAATGTCAATCTGGCTTTTCCCACGCCCCCCTCTCCTTCAATTGGTGGACTGGGTATTCCCTTCCCCTTGCTCCGCCCCGAGGGATAAAAGAGAGATGGTGGGCGGGGAGAGGCTCTCTTTCCACTTAGGTTTCTCATAGGAACATCGGTGTCGCTAATAGAACTTAATAAAATCGGGACCGAAACCTAAGTTGAAGTGCGCATCTTTTCCTTCACCTCGTCCGGGATCTGCAAAGAGGTGCTCAGAAGGTAAACGGGCTGGCTTTCTAACTTGCTGGGGAACGCTTTGTGCTTCTTGCTCCTGCTCAGACCGCTGCGTGTCTGGACTTGTCTCGGCCACGTGGACTCAGCTAGCCGCGGACGCTGAGAAGCCGGAGACCGGGGAAAACCCCCAAAAAAGCGCCTAGCACCCCATTAAACAATGCCCTTCTAAAAATCAAATCCCTGCCTCTGTGGGCGGGGGCAATCCACACTCTCCTGTGAATGAGAATTTATAGGGCTACAGCCAAAAGTGATTCTGCACTTTTGAGGCATAATAGAAAAACTTCTTCCCTTCCTGCTTTATCTTCTCAGCAGGAAGAATAATTTTGGACTTTACAGAATCTTCAGTATTTATCATAAATGTTCTCACATCCTCTATTGGACCTCAGCCCCACACGTGAGGAAGTGCAGCAGCTACAGGGAGCTTGATATAGCTCCTGTATATAAATGCTATGAGGCATGAGTCATTAAAGTTATCTGGTTCCTGAACACAAGCACAAAGGCAACAGCTGTTTTCACAAGATACACAATATCACATCCTACTGCACCTAAAAGAAATAATCAGTCCTGAACTCTGCTGCATTAAATAAAAAATACCCCTATTGATTAATATAAAGTTTCCATGGCTTGTATTTTGTGTCAGTTTGAGACATATTTAATTTGTCAGATAGTTTTCTAATATAATTAGCTTTAATCTGGTGTAGCATTCTCATATCTTTGCCAGAAACACATTTTGCAGCACTCGATGCAATCCAAATTTCATATTCTCACTTCAGAAAGGGAAGTATTTCATTGAGGAGTGATCTCTCCTCACATGGACAAGACACAGTTCATGACTGCCTCATAGCTTGTCAGCCTGGAATGCTTTTGTTGCAGCAGCATCAGTGAAGCCATCATTAGTGCTGGCTGTCCATCCTGAGACAACATGCCCAACTTTGCAGTTACCTCATGCAGCTTTACTATGTGCCTTCCTCCGGGTGAAAGAACCCCAACATCCTTTCCCAGACCTCCTACATTCCTGTTAGTACATCCCCACTTCTCCTCTAAGTTCTTTTATATTTTTCTAGTTACAGTTCCAATCCTCTGCTTCTATTTACCTCTCCCCAGATACTTCCCTTTCCTTCATGCCCACCACCCATCTTTCACGGCTTTACTTTCTTGTGAATTCTTTCTTGGCTACACTTGGATCGAAGCACAGCATGTACAGCACTGAGCTTCTCTCCTTACGAGGCTGCACTGGAACTACCAGGATGGCTTTATCATGGCTCAGCAGCTGTGCTCCAGCAAACACTGATACTGCAGAGCTCTGCTCACTTCTGTGATTGTCTCGGAAAACCTGGGACATGTTTCCTGCCCATAAAACTAATTTGGGAAGGATGGAATAGACTGCCTATGCTTATGTCATTTTACACAAATAAAATCTTTTAATGCAAGGCTTTTTTCTTAGAGGCAGCATCTACATAATAATACAAATATAAAACTATCAACCACATTACATTCAAAGAAAACTCTGTGTCTGTCTAAAACTGAAGCCCTATGACGTGGGGATCTCAACTGCCATAAAGGCGGCATGTTCTCCACACCATCAGGGGCTCCTTCCCTATTCTCATGGCCAGGGCCACCCAGGGTTTTTGCTCTGGGGCGTCTCCTGCTGGCTCTGTGGCACAGGTGCGGCTTGTGGCGGTGGTGGGTGCGAAGGTGCCGCCGGTGGTGTTGCAAAACTCTACAATTGTGTCGCTGGCAGGGGTGAGAAACTGGCTGCCTCCTGTGGGGGCAAGGGGTATGAGGGTCCCCCACCCCACTGGG
>VWYI01046467.1:8907-20774 GCA_013399455.1 Anthoscopus minutus | reverse complement strand
GTTTTTATAAAATTAAAATGCGAAACTTTTAATTCTTAAATGTCAATAGCTGTAACAGCCGAACAAGCCCCAAATTCTTTACTAAGTCTCATCTCCATTTACACCAACTTTTTTATATGAAATGAGTAATTTTATTTCTTTTCCAATTAGGACTATTATTTACCAAATCAAACCAGTTTGTAAATTACTAGCTATCAGTTTCTTGATATGTGTATATGACTGAGAGTTAGGAAGGACAGCAAAAAATGCTATGCAGAGCAAGAAACATACTCTTTAGGAGTTATATGGAAAACTTAACTAGACAGGAATGCTGAAATACTACTTTTTGGAAAATTCACATTATATATCTTGGCCTATCTAATTATCTCATATTTCTAATAATAATTGTCCCAGCAATATTTTCACTAGTAAGTGTGGCTGATTTTCTCCACTGAGTGTCTTGAAGCAACATTTAATCCAGAGACCTCAGACTCAAGCTAGAGGTTAAGTAGTTCTCTTCAAAACAGCGTGCCTCTGTCCTGACAAAGACAGGGACTCTGGATACCAGTCACCTGTCAGCTCCCAGTGGAAAGCTAATTTCTGAGACCCATAACTGCTGTAGTCAGAAGAGTGAGGTTTATCTGCTGCAGTGAGGTTTAAAGGGGTTTTCCTGATGGTAGCTTTTTAGAACAGGGCTCAACAATTTTACTGCCATTCTATGCTTCTTAGTCTCAATTGCAGCAGTTACCTTTGTTTTGACTATGACATAATTGAATTTTGCCAGCTGAATATTGTGTGGTAAGCCACCATCTTCTGCCCCCTGAATAAGCTGATAGAAAATAAATTAGAGCTAGGCAAATGCAGTTATTATTGTGGACAGCAGGATGGTTTTGTCATTAAGGTGAACCATATAAGAACTAGATTCAATAAGCAAATCATGTGCAAATCTCTTAACTCTAAGTAAACCTAAGGGTTGGCAAGGAGTGTCACAGGAGCTTCAGGTTGGATATTAGGAGCAATTTCTTCACTAACAGAGTAGTTAAGCATGGGAACAGACTGCCCAGGAAAGTGGTTGGGCCACCATTCCTGAAAGTGTTAAAAAAATGTTTGAATATGGCAATTGGGAACATATTTTAGTGGTGAAGATGTCAGAGGTATTACATTGATGGCTGGACCTGATTTTACTAAAGGTGTTTTCAAATCTAAATGATTCTGTCATTATACTGACTCATTCCCAGAGGGAGGTCATTGGGAGGAAAGGGACTAGGAACATCCTGATGAAAGGGAGTTTCACAAATGAAAATGTTTATCATCAGTGTAGGGTGCTTAAAACAGAGAAAAATTAATTCAGACCTGCTGGATATAGAAGGAGCTGGATGCATACAGCTCTCTCTCTCCTTGCAATACTTTCTGTTCAAATTAGTTTATAGTACAAAGATTATAAAAGAAATTCCCTTGGGATAGAATCATAGAATGGTTTGAGTTGGAAGGGACCTTAAAGATCACCTAATTCCAACTGCCCTGACATGGACAGAGAAACTTTGCACTAGGCCAGGCTGCTCAGACCCCCACCCAACCTGGCCTTTAGCACTTCCAGGAATGGGGCATTCACAGCTTCTCTGGGAAAACTGTTCCAGTGCCTTACCAACCTCTATTCCTATTCTCAGAGCTATATCAGCCAGAGCTCTGTGGAAAAGTAACCTACTGCATTATGCATTGATTTTAGAAGTATAATTGGATGGAAGTACAGACAAGTGATGTTAAGTTTGATATAGAAGCTTGTGGCTTTGTAAAGCCGAGAGCAAATACTTGATATAAACTCACAGTCTTTTTTTTTTTTTTATCTGAGGGAAGACATAATTAGAGAGAAAGATACAGTATAAGTCTTGTTTTAATAAACCATATTTCACATATGCTTTATAATTTGAAATGTTGCACCATATTCAAGTAACTCAAGTGAGATCAACTTTCATAATTATCTAAATCAGCTTGACATGTCTAGGGATCCAAATTTACATAACTAACTGAGGGAGTTTAGGTTTTATTTTTTTCTTTCATATCCTTGATCAGTACAAAGGGCAATAGGATATTTTCAAAGTGCTTGCTAGTCTGCAACAGCTTGCTAAAAAGGAGAAAAACATGTAGTTTAAACAAGATATAAGTGGTATTTAAGATTAAAAATATTGACTGTATACCCATGTCTTTGGAATTTAGATTTAAGAAAATATTCAGACAGATTTATGAAAACAGTTAACTCCAGCAGAAATGTAAATAGTTAAGAAGTAGTTTATAGAGAAGGTTTATGTTAATAATCTGTTGATTAGGAAAGAGACACATGATTTTTGTCAAACAGAGAATTTTACAATGCAAATTTAACATTCCTGTTTAGAAATTAAACTCTCATTTGCACAGGATGGTGAAGGAAAAGTCAATATAGTCAACAAAGTATAACCAATGTGGTCTCTGTTGTATCTGAATCTGGACCAGTGGTGAATAAGAAAAGGTGTTAACTTCAGTCAAGCACCAAAGTATTTCCTGAAGAGCCTGGTCATCTGGGTGAAATATGTCATCAGGGAAAATAAATGTATCATATCCTCCTCTATCTTAAGCTATATTAGAATTAGAATATGTAATACAGAAATTTAAAAAATCCCATAGACTTATGTGAGGTATTCAAGAGCAAAAACTGGCATGCAATCTGTTTAATAAAAGTAGAAATAGAAATGTATATTTCTTCTAATATATATGTTTATTATAATTTTCTGGTCAAGAATACTTGCAAAAAGTACTTACTGAAAAGACACCTCAAGGTGATGTCTTTTTATTTTAAGTATTAACAGAATACTGTTTCTACTTCCTACCTTTCTACTTTCTGCCATATATTGGCCTGAAAATTCATTGAAAATCCCAGCATATTTTGTCTATTAACACTTACCTTTAGTTTTAAATAGAATATTTAACCACATACACACACAAGATTTGTAATAGTTTCAAGTAAATTTTTAATTTTCTTCTAACATTGGCCAAGAGCAGGACTACACATTGCATATTCTTCTGCCCCATGCACATGGAAACATAAGCTTATGAATTTTATAAAGCAAATGTGAAATGAAGCAAAGCAGACTTAAAACACCTTTGTATGAACAATGGATTCTCTCAATGTGCAAAGCAATAAGATATCTGACAAAAACAGCTAGAAATTATTTCCAAATTGTTCACATATTCGTGTCTAAGGGACGTAGATCAGGAATGACATTTTCAGAATATGATAAAGGATAATTCTTGGAATGTTTAAAAATAAACATCAAGGTATGTACATGAGAATCCTCTTATTTTTTAAGATAGATGCATTACTACTAAAAAATGTAACTCATCTATTGTTTATATCAGGTCTCAAAGCAAGATTTTCCCCAAATATTTGCCAACTTAGGAATCCTCCATTTCTTTTGTGCGCTGAATTTGAAGATAATGAGGCTTTCAGAGAATTACAGAGGTGGGCATAATGATTTATTAAACTTAAATTAATTAGATACTGAAAAGAATCAATTTGTGTAACTCTTATAAGTAAAGCCAGTAGATTATTTTGATATCTACTTTTAAAATCCTATTGAAACCGTATTTTAAGAAAAACCTTGGTTATTCATAATTGTTTAAAAATACAGGCAAGAAAACCCTCTATAGTAACTTTATGAAATAATTAAAATTATTTTTTTCCTTTCCTCATATACACATCAAATGCAGAGTCAAGTTAACATAAATTACACTCTTCTACTATTCCAGGATTGTACATACACATGTACAAAATTTACATGAACAGATTTTTTTTTCCGTAGGCAGAAGTTTTCAAGCCTTAAAATAGTTTCTCAGGAAATTTTATAACAGTCTGATTTTGACTTCATATTGAAGATTTTCCTTAAAGAAATTAAAATATTTATTTATTCTATATCAGCACCCAAAAATTGGTGGCTTTTTCTTTGACTGTAGCCTTTCCAACACCTTTTCCATTTGTCATTAAGAATAACAAATATATACTAGGTAAAGATACATCAGTTTTCATTAAAATACTTACACTTGTATCAAAGTAATAAAGACATTTGTATAATAAAAACATTCTCTAGTTCTTGCTCTGAAATGCTGGAAATAAAATTAGCACTAAATATCTCCTGTGTTGAAATTACATGTGTGAAGAACAGATATTAACTACCAGTTTATCCATAAATATGTAAATTTTTAGTCCTAAATTATTTGATTCAAAAATACCAGACCAAACTGTATGTTAGACCATTATCACTTGCCAAAACAGAGTTTAAGTTGCTGAAATTCAGATTGAAAGTATATTGCAGCTAAAGTAAAGAAATTATCTAAATGTAAATCAGCATTATTCATTTGAGTCAAAGACACCTATGGAAGTTAACTACCTAGACTATAAAGATAAGTACTACCATGTATTAAAATATAAAAAGAAATACAAATTTCTTACTGGAAATAAAAGATCAGTGACTATGACAGATGGGAAACATGGATCATTTAATCAGTATTTACATGTTCAAATACTTTTAGTTTGTTTAACAGTGAAGGACACACTGATAAATGTTTTAAATATTTTGCTTTGCATTGAGCATAATAACTTAGTGCATAATAATACATTCTAGATACATGTAGTAAATGAAATTTTGTTTTAAATTGCTTCTGCAGAGTTTAATGGTGTAAATGCCATTGAAAACTGAAATATCATCCTAACTGGCACCACCACTAGAATAGTGATGAGGAAACTTTGTGAATGTTCAAGTATTCCTATGAGGAAGGGTTTATGTGATTACAGATTTCTTTTATCTTTGAATTTCACCTTACATGTGGAAAGTTGGATTTAGGTATCATCAGTGTAGGCATGGGTGCAAGTGGGTACAGCCTTTATGCCTTATGGTACTATCAAAGAGGTACCCAACTTATCAAAAAGGCATCCACCTGTATATGGATGAATATTTTCTTCTAGGATCTATTGCCAGCCATGATTAGATCTCCACCAGGAGTAAGGAGAGGATAGATATGCAGGAGCCTAACTGACACTTCAATCCAGAGACCTAAGCTCAGGGTGCAGAACCTTAGTAAAACTGACTGAGAAGGACATTATTGTGCTCCCCTCAACCCTGGCTGTGAAATGTTTATTAACCTTTCTTCTGAAAAAAAAACAAACAAAAAAACCCCCAAAACAAAACAAAAAAACCCCAAACCCACCAAATGTGTAATGACTCTAAATCAATAAAATGCTCTTGGTTCAGTGTCAGTGATAATCTGGAAATAAATTAACTGTCCTTCAATACCTTGTTCAATCCAAGTCAGAGTGTGACTATGAGTTTGTTCAGTTCTCATCACCAAATTACACTTTGGAAAGAGCCACTTTAAACAAATCTGTTGTTATCTAAACAAGAATGTTGAACAATTTCAATGAAATAATAGTTGAATGGCTGCCTCTCAGTTTGAAAAATGCAATATCAAAGTTATGGTGTTATTCCCCAAATAATGGAGAGAAGGTTTAAAGATAAGAGCTTTAATATCTGTAAGGATTTGGAGATAAAAATTGCTATTGAAGTAATTTGATATCACTGAATACAATGTCATAACTGTACAGGATCTTTATTTGTGGATTAAGTGACAGCTACTGAATAAGTCTCATCTAGAAAGGGTGGTTATTTTATTAGATAAACAATTTGGTTTCAGTGATTGCAAAATTGCTCAGACATAAATAGATAAATTTTTCTTAAATTTTGTCTATATCAAGAATGATATAGTTATTATAGTTAAGTTATTTATACTATGAAATATTTGTTGATATAAATTATGAAGCAGAAGAAGAGACAGGGAAATTCTACTGTTCTGTTCTTGGGTCTTCGGAGGCTTAGAGGAAATAAGCAATAGAATTTTGCTTTTCTGAAACTAAATATTAATGAAAATGAAACAATTTTTTCCCCAAATATATTTGTTAAGCATTTCAAAATTGCAATACTCAAACTCTGTATCTCTACAGAAAATTAATTCTGACATGTGGCAATACCTCGTTTCTTGAGATCCAGTGATAAAGCAGGACAAGAAATCTGTCATAATGAACCTCACTTCTTTAAGTTGCCTGCAACTACACACAGATTGTATTTGGAAGAGAGCATGTGAGGGTGCAGCAAGGAGTGCAGGCTGGATGGTGTGAGCAGATGCTGGTACCTACGGTAGCCTGCGTGCAGGAGCAAGGAGCCTCTGTGCAGTGAGCCAATATGATTTACCAGAAGCTGTTTGTTGTTTATGTTATGCATTTATTTATAGACTCTGTTCACATTATCATGCTGTTCTTGATTGGTGTTTCTGCTGTTCACATGATCATGCACTTCTTGATTAGTGTTTCTGCTTTGTCCATGAGCTGCTCACACTTCCCTCAGGTCTTCTAATTGGTTAAGGTGTTCAGACACCCACCATTATCTGCTTTTTTGTGGTTTTATTTTCTCTGTTTCTCAGCTTCTTCTTTCTTATTTTAGATCAGTTTATGTCTCAGCAACCTTGATGAATACCAGAGAGTCTGATAAGACAGTCTGGCTGGTGCACACTATGGCCTAAGTTGTTCAGATGCATTAGTACACCTGTGCTCCTCCTACTCACATTTCAATACAGGCAAATAATTTTACCTATTATCTAAACTTAGTGCCTAAATGTACCCTTTGCTGTTTAATTGCCTTAGTAAGGGAAAAGAACATTTTTGAAGACATAGAGGTACCATGAGACTCTCTGAACAGCAGGAATAACCTTTAAGCCAATGTTGAAATGACTACATCTCTCTTAATGCAATCTTCTCTGCTACGGCTACCTGGACATAGACATTAAAAGAGTCTTTTGGGAGATACTCTTCTTGACTTAATGTCTAAATATAACATAATTGAATTAAGGTTTTTTGTTTTATCCTCTGCCAAGCAGAGTTCAAGTGCATTGGCTACCTCTTACAAGACCTGCAAGAACTAAATAATTTTCAAACTGAACACGTATAATATGTAATGTCTCTGAATTGCTCTCTGCTCAACAATATATATAAAAAATTAAGCAGCATACACACAATCAAACTTAAGCAATCAATGATTTTAGTAAGCCTTGTAACAATGATATGTGGTTTCTCTGAAATTCCTTTGTAGTTCTGTAGGAATTCCCATTTTTGCAACAGCAATAAAATGCAGAACATTCATTATTCAGCCTGCAGTCCAGCACGCAGGTGAGGTGAGGAACTAACTCTTCAGCAATGTTAGAGTTGTTTACATGCACCTGCATTCTTCACATAACTGACAGAGCTGGAAGTGCTCAGTTTACACAGTGCTGGTTATGCATTTTGTGCAAGAAAACCAATGGAGAGAATTTAAGATTACTTTTAAAGGTTTCTTTACTATACAAACCATGCCAGATTAATATGAAAATAAACAAAAAAACCCTGAAATCCACCACAACAACTAAAATCCCCAAAAATCAATACAACTTTAAAACAAGAATAAAGAGGGCACTTGAGATTTATTTTTGATGGATGAAATGCATTCTAACTCACACCTACCTGTAAAATGTACTTGTGATAAATTATTTTTTTTTAGAAAGCATTGTGGAAATTACTTTGAATAAAACATGTATTCTTTTCTTTCTGCATATAGGATACAAGAAAAAGAATGAAACAATGCTTCCAGCAGACAATTTTTCAAAAGAAAAAAACCTGTAGGATATTCTGATTTTTCTCCTGCTTCTATTCTCCTACTGTTCCTCTTCCATATCATCCCATCCTTAAGCCAGCTTATAAATTAGCAGTTATAAAGTAAGCAATTTGTGTTTAATTCAATTTAATGGAAATGAATTCAATTTAAATAAGGCAGCAGACATGCAGGGCATATGAAAAACACTTTTCATGCATGCTCATGCCTGTCTGTAAGATAGCCAGAAGTTACTGGGGCATTTGGCGCTGTGAGATTTACTGGCACAAGGTAATTCACTCCATCCCAATTTGTGGTCACAAAGCAGTACGAAGGCATTCCTAATTACTCCTCAAAGTCTCAGTCTGGAAATGTTTTGAGTGTTCTGATGGGTATGTGCCCCATTTGTATTATTTCATTTTTACTCCTGAAGTGTATGCATTCTTATACAAGACATAATTTATGCTATTTTAATAGCATAACTCAAGGCATCCTGGAGATTAGTTTTGAAACAGAAATTGATGGAAGAATAGCTTCTTATGAGAAAGTAGTGCAATTCCAGCTGACATCGATACTAAAGCTCTCCTCTGCATTATGTAATTTTCTGTTTGTTTTCAATTACATTTTTGGGATATGGGATGGTGTCTCTCGACTGGTTAAAAAAAACCCCAAGCAACTGGTATTAAAAGAAATGCCTAAAGCAAAGAACAAATGCTTTGACTATGAAACTGTGTATATATTTGAAAGAACCTTTCTAGAAAAATGATAGCAAGCAGTTCATTATTCTTCCTTACTTTGATAAACCAGATTTGGTTGCTCTATTATAGTTTTCAGGAGTCCCATTTCCTTCTCTACAGCTTCTCATTCCTGCCATTGTGGAAGTCATATTCTTCTTAAAATTTCCATGAGATATTTCAATGAGTTGCCTTTGTGACTGTCCAATTGTTGATGAAATGAAATTCTGTGCAGGAGGGAAGCAGAAAAAGTACAAACTGCTCCTTCAGTTAATTTACTCACATCTCCTGGAAGGCACAATGCAAGGCCCACATGGTAATTATTTCCCTTTCCCTTATCTCACCACTTGCTACTGATAAAGAGGCAGTAAATATTTCCTCCAGTTATAAATTTTTTTCTCATTTTTTTAGTGGAGAACAGTTTCTACTTTGACATTATTCCACCAATATGTTCCAAAGTTACTTTATCTAAGTGGTTATCTTGTTTGTTTGCTTATTTACCCAGTAGTGCACATAACTTTAGGTTTTCATTTAGGGAATATGGAGCATTGAAGTGATTTCTTTTTTCTTGTTTTTGTTTGTTTGTTTTCTTGGTTTTGGTTTGTTAGGGTTTTTTTTGTGAGGGAGGTGTGAGGTTATTTTTTTGAAGATTAGAACACAAAACTCCAGGGAAGAGCATTTGAAATAAAGCAAGGTAAATTGGAATGAAGCAGAACAACTTTGCTAGAAGAGATCAGAAGTGCCTAGATAAGTGATGAAATAACAGGACGTACTCCATTTAACCTGTTTAGGAAACTATGATTGTGGACAGGCTTGTCTAAATGTTTTTCATCATGTACTGCTTAGAATTGAACCAATCACAATTAAAAGTAGAAGAGATCATAAATCTTTCATAACACAGAATGTGGTGGATTTAAGGAAAAGACATTAGCAACAAAATTTAAAAATGGAGGAAAGACCGTTTAGAAATTAGAAAAGTTTTATGATAGGCAGAATGAACTTGCAGCTACAGAAAGACACTTATTTTACTTGTTTCTTATTAAAGTGGTCCAAATATATGCGTGAAGCTTTTGAGAGATGGGCAAGCTACTGCTTAGAGAGAAGAGTGGGAAACTACTGAGTTTTTATTGGAATTGTGAACATCAACAAAGAGTATCAGAAAAGGAAATTTCTCTTAAGAAAATCTTTTCAGCAAAAATCTGTTTTCTGGATGTCTAAAATGCCTTCATGAAATCTTTATCCCCATAATTCAGGTCCTGGTGATCAAAGATTAAGTTTGATGCCACATTGCTCTTCAACTGTGGCTCAGTTTTGGTGATAAAATGATAGTTGCAGTGTGAGGTGTGCAGGCTGAAGCCTGACATAATAGAAAAACACAAAACCACAAACACATAAAGTTACTGAGAGGGTATTTAGGTCCTTACAGATTCAAGGGATAAAATACAGATGTGAAATATATTGTGGGGAAAAGAGGTAGAATTCAAAGCTGGCAGTTTAGCATCACCAAGTCTCAGCATATCTCAAGGGGAATTCTTTCCCATCTTTCCTGGCTATTAAAGGCTCCGTGGCAGTGAGGCACAATATTAATCCTTAGCTTGCTGTCTCCCTAGCTCTATGTATTTTTGTGCTCTTACTTTAAGTATATTCTGCTTAGGAAGTTTCTCTCTGCATGCCTGAACAGAAGGGACCTGGTGGGTGAGTAAGTGCTGCAGTGCATCTACTGGTGCTCTCCTAAATATTTTACCAGGCCTAGAATATTCAACTGGCAATAAATGACATCTTCAATTAAGCATTTTTGACTGCTACAACTGTCAGAGGATTTTTATGCCAAGTAATACAGGAAACTACCAATTGCAATTGTTTCATTTGTTCAGTTTTGGACTAGGATGTCCAGATGTAAAGTAATTGAACTCATTTTTTTACACTCAGATCATGTCTAAACTGTTATTAAACAAAATAAAATTAGAGTTATCTCAGTAAATTTCAACCAGTCAGCTGTAAATGCTAATGCATGCATTCTAACTCTTAAATTTGAGTTGAAAAGTATTTATGGGATCACTAAGGAGACACAAATGCTTGCGTGCATTCTTGGATACACACACAGAGTAGCCTTAACTTTGGTCTCATAACAGAGAATTTTGCATAATCCACATCAGAAGTAGTTTCTGCCTTACTGCAACTGTACCTTATAACTTTATTTTCACAAATAAAAGGAAAGTCCTCATTAATTAATATATTTATCTCATTTGCATGTCTAATGTAAGTCTCCCATCCAGTCTTTCTCTCTGATGCTAGGAGATTGCTGATGTTGTCTTGATCATTTTTTCCATATTATTTCTACAGCTGTTTGAACCCTCCCAACACTCTAGCTTTCTAACCTGTAGCCTCCCAACCATCCCCTCACTTTGTATATCTACTGGAAACTCATTGAGGAAGTTAAATTCAACACTGCAAAAAAAAACCCCCACTGATGTTATTTATTTAAAATAATCCAACTCTTTGGCTCCTGCTCCATTGGTTCACACACACTCATCAGAAGTCCTGAATGCTATGAAGACAGTAATTCTGCAGATTGATTTTTTTTTTATTTGGAGCAAACAATGACAGCCATGTGAACAATTCACAACTGTCCACATAGAATCACTGAAGCTGGAAAAGACCGCTAAGATCATCAAGTCAATCTTTTGATTGAATACCACCATATCACGAACTGTCACATCTACTCATTTTTTCACGTGATGGTGCCTCCACCACCACCATGGGCAGCTTGTTCCAAAACTTAACTGTTCTTTCAGGGTAGAATTTTTTCCATACATCCAACCTAAATCTCCACTTGCTTACCACAAGGCCATTTCCCCTTGCTGTGTCTCTGGAAGGAGAGGCCCATCTCCCCACAGGCAGCTATAGAGTGAAAAGGTCTCTCCCAAGCCTCCTTTTCTCCAGGCCAAACCCCCCCAGCTCCCCCAGCTGCTCCCCATCAGCCCTGTGCTCCAGACCCTTCCCCAGCTCTGCTGCCCTTCTCTGCACTCGCTCCAGCCCCTCAGTGCCTTTCCTGTAGTGAGAGGCCCAGAACACAGTACTCTTAACCTGTATCTTCCTTTTTCCTGATAATCTTAGATAAAAGTTTATGCAAACTTGGCTTCTATTATTTTGTTGCCTATTATTATCTATCATAACGCTATTTCTAATGCTAGTTTACATGGTCTACTAAATATGTTAATGTGTTAGTTTGATGTTGATATTTAAGAAGAAAGAAGAAAACCATTTACAGAAATGTTTTTTTCTGAGTGAGGCTCCTGGGAGCTTCCTCTGTGTCTAGGAAAGGCCAGTGGCTGTCTAGTTCTGAGAAATGACAGCTTTGTAAACCATTAAGAAGCTGGGTCCGCCTCCATGAATATCACATTTTAAAACCCAGGAAGCTCCAAAAGTTTCTTTTTGGCTTCTGGCTCCAGAA
>VWYI01046466.1:0-13972 GCA_013399455.1 Anthoscopus minutus | reverse complement strand
GAAGGCTTGTAATTTTCAGGGTGACAGTTTTTTACAAAGAATTTTTAGCTATATTTCAGCAATGAATTAATAGAATGAAAAAAAGAAGTGAGAGAAAAGGTTGTCAAGTTTTATTGCTGAAGCTGATTATACCTTATGTATGGGTAATCTGTTGCAATCTAAGAAGGCTGAAATGGACACTTTTTTTCCTAGTTGTTTTTTTTCATCACGTGCACATAGCTGATTTCAATGACTGCAAAGGTAATTATTTCTTTGTTTGCCAGGAACATTCAAATTGCCATGGTTTCCACAGAAAAATGTGCCAGGCTTCCTGACAGTAAGTACACAACAGACTGTTACAATTGCCTTTTCTAAAGAATTATTTTAAGTAAAAGTGATGCACAGCAATTAACCCTTTGTGCTTGATGCACATCATAGTCTCAATCAATGGGCACTTAACAGAATAAAGGGACAGGATGAGAAATTTCAAGATTCACTTCTGAAAAATGTCTATGAACTGGTGGGAACTTCAATAATAGTAATCTTTCAATAGCGTATTGGATTTCTCAGAGAGTTATCTCATGGATTACATCAATAAAATACTTTTTTACTTGCTTTGAAAAATGTGGAAGTAAAGTTATAACTTAGAAGATTGAGATGCCACATGTGCTGCTGGAGATGGTTCTCTTGTAAGTGTAGACTTTCCTGTCTTGCCTGAAAACTGGCCAAATCACAGGCCTCCACCTAACCCTGCTAAAATCAACCCACCCTTTTAGTTTGCCACACAGATAATTTTTGTTCCCTGAGAAAAGGGAGCCACTTGAACAAATACCTTTTGTTATGTGTATTTTGGTAATTTGTGATGATTGCGACTATTATGTGTATGTGTATATTGATAATTAATACATTATGAGTATTCTGTGAGATATAGTACAAGTATTATATGGGATATGGTATGATTTCTAATAAGATAAATAATGAAGGGCACACTAGCCAGGGACAAGGGATTACTCCAGAGAGTGACGAAACCACAGCTGGCAGTAGAGGAAAGGAATCCAAATTAACACACAAAAAAGACTGGGCGAGACAGGAGATGGGTGCTCTCTCTGGAATGGACCAGGAGCCACCCAGCGACGATGGCCCATGAAGATGTTTGATCTAGATAATCTGAGCCATCAGAAACTTACGTCTGAAAGACATATTCCAGGAACTCGGCAGCGAAAATACATTGATTTCCGGACNTGTTGCAGTTAAATTAGCAAACTGCAATGGCGACCTGGTTCGAGAACAACACGGCGATTACTCCGAAACCTGCGCGGGCCATAAGCTCACAGACACCAATGTGGTGGATGGCAAAATGGCGTTTATTAGGAAGTTGTTTGGGTTTTTATTGCTTCTGGCAGGCTGCGTCACTTTTGCCTTCCCACACCACTATCTTTATTCTCATTGGCTGGCAGAGAGTGGGGAGAGGTGGGGCCCTGTCTCCTCGTACAGCGCGTGATCTTCCGTTCGGAGAGTCTAACTGTTGTTTCACCCACAGAGATGTTTCAATCCAAAGTTTTGAAAATTTCCAAGCGAGTTTATTATGTAACTTCAGCAGTTCTGATGGAGAGCATGAAAAGCTGATGCTGAAATGCTCGTCTTCAGGGTTTTGAGGCAGGCAGAGAGAGAATCTTGTTCTCTACACAGAAGTACATCTGAAATTGGTTAAGTTTTAAGCCCAGGTTAACTTGAGATGAAGGAGAGATTTTCCTGTTTGGGCTCATGGGGATGTGTGCAGTATTTCCATGCTTCTGGTACTGGTAAATAAACAAGTACCTGAAAGGCAGCATAGCTTCCTGGAAAATTCATCTCTCTTCATTGTAGAAATATCCTGATTTAAGGGATCTTAAATGATGGATTATGGAAATAATGAAGTATTTGAAAAAGTTGCTTTCCATTACATTTCAATCAAACTCCTAAACCTGCAAAATTTTCTGGTTTGTTTGTTTGGTTTTTAACCATATTATGATGCAAGAACCTGTAAAGAAACCCCCCTGCGATTGCTCCAGTTCTCTTAGGTTCACAGCAGATTTCTTCTTCTTTGGTTAATTCACTGAATGCAAAGAGAGAACCTCTTATTTTCCCTATTTATTGTAAATCACTCATGGTGTTGGTAGTTCATGTTCTTACTTACACTTCCGTTTTCTAGAGCACATTTTTTTACAGGAAAAGACTGAGTAAAGAAACACAAGGCCTGTTGGCTGGGCTGGAGTTTCTGCATTATGTATACACACGTTTAATATCATGACATTTTCACATCTGGTAACTGTAGACTTTAGGACTATGTTTGCCATGACAGAATTTCTATTTTGATAAAAGAAGTGCAATAAGTTTAATGAATAGAGGAGGAAACAATGGGCAGGAAATGCAGTTGCTTTTGACAAGCATTTATCTTTTTAAGCTGAGCATATTTTCCTCTGCGCATCTCAGTGCCTCAGAAAGCTGTGAAGTGAGATTTGGTGCTGCTTTAACTGGAGAGGGCGAGAATGGGAGCTGTACATTCACGGGCCCTGTCAAAAATGAACTGTTAAATGACTTGATTGAATGTCGTACAATGAAAAAAAAATCTTTGAAAATCCCCTGTGCTATTAAAAGGCAGGAAAATAGTTAGGGTTCTCTGCATTCAGTATTCCTGTCTCTGTGAATTTAACTAATTGTTGGCAAAATGTTTACTTGATATCTGAGATTGTTCTGTGTTGGGATTTAAATTGTGAGGCTGCTTCTGCTGATGCTGTTTTCTTAAAGACTTGAAATTCTGCTTGATAAACAAATCCCTTTTAGAGATCAGATGCCTCTTGCACTTGACTGCATTGGTGATTCAGTAATGACTTTGATAGGGGATTTATTGTGTTTTAATGTAACTTACAGTTGGGGATTTTTTCACTAGGTAATTCATACAGTGTAGTTATGGTAACTAGTATTGATTATCTCTCAGACAGGATCTTTGGTAATGCTTGTGAGAGCAAGTTAGGAGGGAGTTTCTGTAAGACTATCTTGGGTTTTATGCTCCTTTGAGGGAGTTTGTGGTCTGATTCAGTTTGTAGCAGTGTATGCTTGTGTTGGGGAAAGAGATCAGGCAAAACAATTACAACTCCTGTGATTAGGTCTTTTACCTGGACAGTAAGAGATCCAAAAGGTCAAAAGCCTATGGTAAGGACTGTGGAGAGACTTGCAACTGGATCCTAAATAATACCACCTGTTCTTATCAGCTCTATTAGAGTGTGCATGGTCTCCAGTTATAAAACTCAATAAAAGGTCTTGGACTTACATGGAAACTTAAGTTTGTGCAGAAAAGCACTGAAAATATTCAACCTTTCTCATCAGATCTAACACTCAGCACTCAGAAAATTGACTTGAATTGTAAGCAATAATAACTCCAGGCCAATCCTGGGAAGAGATGGCTCAGGAGAACATCATGAAGGTTCATGCAGGCAGGATATCAAGAAGATGGAGCCAGGCCGTTTGTGCCTGGAAAGATGGAGGCCATGAAAAAGAAAGGAATGTAGGAAACTGCAGGTCCTCCTTGTCAGTGTAAGTGTTCCTGCTCTAGGGGTCAGAGCATGGCAGTCACTGTGGGGAGCAGCAGTGGAGGCACATCCATCACGGAGACAGGAAGAGAATAGGCAGGTGCTGGTGCAGGTCTTGTCACTGTGTACCACATATGTCTTGCTGAAGAAGATAAAACCCACCAGGATCTCACCAAGGTAACTTACAACAGCAAGAATTTTGAGAAATGTTCCTGATAAAGCCTTTGTTTGTGTCAAGTTTCTACCTGGGGCAGAATCAAAATGTGATGTGGTGGTGCAGCACAGAGATAGGGTAGTTCATGTACTTGATGAGCAAGAGTTAGATTGCTCTTGCTATGTGTTTGTTACCTGGCCTGGCTTTTGCCAGACAGTCAGTGTTTTGCATGTGTATTTAGCTTAATTTCTACCTTTTAGCTCATGTCCATTTTATTATCATGAACTGATAATAATCATAAAGCTTTTCTGAATATTTTACTAACCCTGAATTGCCCATCTCTTGCTAATTTTTATTTGCTATATTCCTCTTTGCCATCCTCTTTAGATTATTTTCTAATAGTTTAGGTATTACATTGCTGCTTTATCTTCTAATTTCTATTTTTAGATCTCATTAGATTCTGTCTGGTTTTCTGTTATTACTTTCCCTCTTCTCAAATAACCTTTTCCCTTTTAGACCCCTTTCTTTCTTTTGAAAGCAGCCTTAAAACCAAATCTACGTAACTGGGAGCATTTCAAAATGCATCACCATTCACTCAGTGCTCTCAAAGTTGTGGTTGCTCTTCTCAAAGAAAAAAGGCTGCTTTAAGCAGCACTGGTGCTTAGAGATGTTGGTAATGTCCTAGGGTGATGTTGCAGCGCTTGTATCCCCAATTGTGTGTTCTGTTTACACTGGATATTATGTTCTGTGTCTTCAAGACTGGCTTTGAAGAGTGAAGTTTTGTTTTGGTTTTTGCTATCAGTCTGCTCACTCCCCCAGTGGCTGGCGGGACACAGAGACAGGGCAGTAGGTAGTGCAGCTTTTGCTTTTGCTTCTGGCTCTGCTCTTGCTTGGCTCTGGCTTTGCTTTGCTCTTGCTTTTTGCTCATTAATTAGTTGATCTAAGCAGTCCAAATTTTTCCCTGGACTGCTCTTTTTTCCTTTCCTTTTTTTTCTCTGGAACCACCTGAACCTGCTCCGGACTGGGACCTGGGAAACACCAAGAGTCTGCACCCTGTGGCCTGCAGCAGCTGCCCCAGCATCGGAGGCGCCGGTAACAGAGCGACCACTCCCGAGAGAGACTTTCTGAGTTTGTCATCTTTTCAGAGCGGTGAAAGAGTGTTATTATCTGGTGTTGTTCATTTTGTGTGCTGGGGGTGCCTCGCCTGTTCAATAAACAGGTTCTTTCCACTTCTCTCCAAGGAGTCCTTTTCAAACTGATTGGGGGGAGGAGCCATGTGGGTTTGATGCCTGGAGAGGCCCCCCCTTTGGAGGTTTTCTCCCAAATTTGTCCTAAACCTGGACAGGTGAGGACTCTTTTTTTTTTTTCCTTCTTACAATTCTCATCAGAGGTTTGGATCTCACTAACCATCACTGTTAGATGGAAGAAAGACAACTATAGCAGTGCAGCTGAGCATGGCCCTTTGCAGGAAAGTTGATATCCTGAGAATTAGTCATCAAGTAGTAACATGACAGCTAAAATACACTCATGAGACCTAAATATTCTGAAACAGCTCTGCATGCACCATGTTGTGAGTCATATATACTATAAAGCCCTAGGACAAAATAAAGGATTAAGCTACTGATTCATTCTGTCTGGGGCTGACACTTGCCAGTGTGAGAATCTGAACAATCTCTGTCATTAGGCTTTGCAAAATGTAGTTGATGTTTGTTGTAGCCTTGATAGTCTAAAGATATAAAGGAGGAGCAGCACAGAGTGAATGTCCTTTATCAAGCAAATGGGCAGAGTGGCAGAGCTGTGCTAGCTGTGTCAAAGGCTCTTGTTTGGTTCAACTTTTAGTAGGAGTTTAGAGTATGTTACACAGTGTTTGGATAGGGATTTGGGCCCTGTGATGGTATTTTATATCAAAAGGTAGGGTAAAACAGGAATTCTGAGCTTTTCCTGAAGTTCTGCTAAACCATTGTGCAGTGTCCTTCATGAGGCACTTTTTGTGTCTATCTTGAAGGGATTTACTGCAGGACAAAAATCTCTGTGTAATAGACAAACCTTGAGCTTAATTACATACATACATATATATATATAAATATATATAAAGATGCAGTGCTTTGATCCCCTGAATCAGTAGTATCATGCAAGACCAGCCTTGCAGACAATGAACAATGAATGAGAAAAAACAGCAAAAACAGGCAAGTCATTATTGGTTGTATTTAATATTTGATTCTGCAAATATGGCTCCAGTTACTGCCAATGGAAACTGTTTATAAATGTAAACCCCAGACAGCATACCTGATTAGAGACTAAGACTGCAGTAAGTTCCCAAAGAGAGTAAGAGCATTTACTAGAAAGACATCTAGAAAAGACAAGTTTTGTGATTTGTTTAGGGCTGTACAGAACAAATTAAACAATATTTTAAACCAAACAACAAAAAAACACAACCCAAAAAAGCCCAATGAAAACTCAAATCAAATATCACAACAAAATCCCAGCAAAATAAGGAAGCAAATAACCTCCTCAGGCCTAAAATGGCTAGAATTGACCATGAGTTGTTACTGAACATTGTAAAAGTTCAGATTTTCATTCCTCATTTATGTAGCTGTCTGCCCAAGACTGGAACTGAAGTGATGGAACAGACTGATCCACTGGAGAGAGGCAAAGAGTTGTGCTTGAGAGATGGAAACCAAGGGACTTTTCTGAAAAATAGATTCAGCAAAGTACCTGCAGGTATTGAAAGACCGGAGAGATGCCTCACTAATGCCATCCTAAAACTGCTGCTCATCAGACTCGTATCTGGTCTCTGTGCTCAGTGTCTTCTCCTGGGAGGGTCATTGCACCTTTCGTTCCATGCATGGCTCTTTGCACAGCAGCCACTTAACCATGCCAGGTAGATAAGAAAAGTCACTTTAAATGAACTGTTCTCTGCCTGAGGTATGAAAATAACTCACAGTGTCTCACAAGTAGATGCATTCAGTTTGTAGGTAGTATAAAACTCATTATGGGCTAGTGGGAAGGCTACCTTCCATTTCCCCTCTCTAAGGATTAATCTTTGTCTAAAGACTCACCACTTCTACTCATTTTTAATATTATTTTTTAGGGATCTGGAAGTTCCAGTGAAAAATGCTTTAACTGTATTTTATGAAATAATAAGTTTTCATCTTGAATCCAAGAAATGCAGAAAAAAGCAGCCCAAGTGTATGTTTTGAGTTGACAAGATAGCTGATTGTTTAATCTCCCAAAAGTCCATGTACTTGCTTTTCTTCTTTCAATTACAGAAATAATTCTCTCTCCCAGGCACAGAGTTTGAATCTTTTCCAGAGGTTTTTAATGACTTGAAGGCTGACAGAAATTTAACATTTTAAAGTCTCTTTTCAAAGCCAAGAGGGTCTTCTAAGAGCCTGTAATAATTTTTATGGTCATGCTATATTGCCTCTTGATTAAAAACACTGGAAAATGAAAAGGTAAGGAAAGAAGGTGTAGGTAGCAAAGCAGACATAATTTTTTTGTATTTTCCTTGATTATAGAAGAGTTTTTATACTTTGGTACTTGGATAGTTGAAAGATAGTGGAACTGTGGGGATGAGGAATATCAGGACAAAACCAGCTGCAGCAGCCTGTGAATGTCAGTTCATATAAACTGTTCTTTGCTTGCTTTCTATGTTTATATTGACAGTAGACTAGAACTTTGCCCTTACAAAATATATTGTGATATATGTAGCCTCCTTTTTGCAAGGACTTTGGGGCATTTTAGCACCTGGGGCAAAGGTTTTAGAATGAGAAGGAGTTCATATGCTTAAGTCCTGAGGACTGTGAAGGAGCAAGGAAATAAGACATGAAGTACTGATGTAAGATGGTGTGCCTGCACTGTTCTAGAGGAAGTCCAGGATGTAATAACTAAAGGAGGCCATTTCTCTGGAGATTTTGATCTGCTATCTTGAGTATCTCAAGCTAATGGGCTTGTCTGCACTCAACATCAGTCTTAGCTGGCTGAAATATTTTGATATCAACCTCACTCTCATGGCTTTTCCTACTGTCTTTCTTCCAGAGGTCCCAGTTTGTTCCTACAGCCAGATTGTCTAGGATGGGAGTTGAGCTTGAACTGGTATTGAAGAAGTGCCCTCTACCAAACTGGGTTACATTTTTATACTTCCAAAGCTCTTTGCAGAAGAGAGTGGATTTTTGCACATCTTGTATGAATATTTCTGTGTATTCTATGAATATTTTATAATCTCACTGAAATGTGGTGAGAAATAACTTTGGGGGGTAATTTCTGCTGAATGGCATTTAAATACATAGATACTTTATTGATACAGAGACTTATTCCATAAAACATTGTTCTGTGTGGATTTTTGATGATGATATGAGTGGAAGGATACTGAGTGCTAAATCTGCTTTTATTTCTAGAATTTAAGTTGTATTCTGATATATCAAAGAGTTTTATCCCTGAAGTGTAACATTCTGGATATAGCTCTTGCAATAATGGAAATGTTTTTCAGGACTGATTCTTTGTGTGCTCCATAAAAAGCTGGCAACAAAAAAATCTTGCTTTGAGACAAAACCATCAGAGGCTGTTTGTATGCTTATAGATTTTTTTCCAGTTTGCCTACTTACTTTAAGAGATGAGGAACTTTATTTTCAGCTTTGGGGAATTATATCAACCATTTAGAGAATTACCAAAAGAAAAGTCTGAGCTGTAACATTTAAAAAGTGTTGCCAGAGGAATGGCTTTATTTTGTTTCCTCAGTGAGTATCATAGTGTTTTGCTTTTCTCTTATTGTCTCAGTGATGCTTAGAATAATAAATAAGAATGATATTTTGCTCTTACACCGTGCTTTTATCCATACATCTCAGAGAAGGTTATAAAAAAGATGTTGGTGTTGCTCTGTTTCAAGATGGAGAAACAAAGAGGTGAATTGCATTTTCTGAAGGTTATCCAATGTAAGAGAGCTGGCAGAGAAATTTCTGTCAGTGTCATTTTTCATTAGGAAAAGCTGATTCATTGCAACTGAAGCCTTTCATGGAAATTCATTAGTGTCCAGGAAATTCTGTATCTCTAGATACAGCTGAGGAAAATATCATATGCTGTAACAAGGAGCAGACAGAAGCCTGGTGGCAAGGGCATCTGCTGTGGACAGGGGGAGACCTGTGAGGTTTTACTTTTAGAACTGTAGTGAAAAGACATTGGAATCTGACTCTCTCAAGGGAATGTCCCTGTCTGTAGATATGGAGTGTTGCTTGGTCTATCCCCCTGTTTGACACAGCATATTCTCAGACAGTTCAGCCAACAGTCGCTCTGCTGAAGGGTTTCAGTCTTCCCAAATCTGCTTTCAGGGTTGATCCTTGGTGGTGATTGGATTTTCTGTGCGTTAAGGAGTGAGTGGATTTTATAGCTTTCATATCTTTAGTATGAAAGGCTTTAGGGATGCCAAAAAAAAAATTCAGCTAAAAAATTTCCAGCCACGAAAATTCTCTTGTATGTGGCTGCCTTTTTTGAATATGTTTATATTTCTAATTTGGTAATGGAAAGTCTTGGAGGAAAGGAAGGTGTGAGAACAGAAGGATAGATGGGCATAAACATACTATAAGGTCATGTATGAAATTTCCTCAAGAACCCCAGGCAGAGTTATCAGAGGGTATTGATTTTCCCTTGACTCTTCCAGAAAACTTTGGAAAAAACAGCCAACCAAATGTTCCACTTTTCAGTTCACTAACTCCACTGATGATCTTGGAAAAGGGATCATGTTTACAAGCAGAGAGGGTGGTGGTTTTTTGCCAAGAAAAAGCTGAAAATAAAAATCCAGACTGAACCTCTCAGGTTGAATGTTTCAAATGGCAGATTCAGTCAGACTAAAAAATACAAGGTTCAGACTGATTGTAAAGTCACTGTTGCATTTCATGTATGTAAGCCTGAAGACAAGAGAATCTGTTTTGGTCAAAAATGCTGGAGCAGCCATTGAGCTTTGGGATAGACAGCTGGAGGCAACTTGACTCGGCAAAGGAAAACAATGTAAACGAAAAATAGGTACTTATTTTCAATAATTTGTATTGAAATACCAAAGATGAGTTTTATTTTTATGCAAGCCTTTTACAAAAGTGTTGGCAGTCTCACATAAGAGAATTCTCTTCCAAGAATTTTTAGCAACAGGTGCCCATCATAGGAAAGTGCTGCTGATCCCTCTCTGCCTTTTAAGAGATCCTTGCTATTACCTAAGTCAGTAATAAACTGTCCAAGATTCAGTACAACAGCCTCCCTGACCATGAACCTCATTATAACTTTTTTCCCCATTTTCAAAGTCCACCTCTTCTTCATCTTTGTCTTATATTTATATCAAGTGATGTCATGGGAGAGTATTACACAAATTAAAAAAAAAAAGTAATTGTGCAGCTGCATTCATCAAAGGAGTAGTGTGCTGAAGGAAATGCCAGGCCTAGTAGATTGTCAGAGATCAGTGGCAGAAAAGCTGCTTTCAGCTAGTTTGCATTGTTTCTTTGACACTAATTAATAGATGTGCTACATTTTAAAATGTGATAAAAGGGAGAGGAAAAAAGGGCCCAAGATGTGTGTTGCTGTTGTGGGAGTGGAAAAAACAGGTCTGGCACATGTGAGGATCTTTAAGATGGTTGTCCTGTGTCCTTTTTTATTTGCAGTATGGGCGATTCTTAGAAACTCAGAATCTTATAGAAGTTATCAGACAGCTGCCTCTTTCTGTTCAAAGAGGAGTTTTGGGTTGCTTGGACGATGGGGACAGCAGCAAGGGCTCAGAACATGCTATGATTTTGCCGTGTGGAAGCATCTGACTGCGCTGTCCGAGTGGACACTGTGCCACAGCAGCAGACAGGAGAATACTCTTTGATTCATGTTCCCAACCAGCCTCGACCCTGTGTGAGTGGCCTGTTCAGTGCATGCAAAATGCTGGCTGTAATTACCTTGTATTTATTTAGACTAGAAACCTGTCTGTGATCCTAGGTGTTCCCTATATTTCCTATTATCAGAAAACACCTGAGAAAAAGGTAAACTTTCCACCCTTTATCTACCCTTGCAGTGGTTCATTCTC
This sequence comes from Anthoscopus minutus, assembly GCA_013399455.1. Taxonomy (NCBI): domain Eukaryota; kingdom Metazoa; phylum Chordata; class Aves; order Passeriformes; family Paridae; genus Anthoscopus; species Anthoscopus minutus. The sequence continues at coordinate 3,222 of VWYI01046466.1, read as the reverse complement.
TAAGCAACTGAAAGACAGAACCTTGTATTGTTTTCTGAGCCCTGTGAGGAAAAAGAAATTCATGAGCTATTTGGGTTTAGTGAGTTACTAGGGAAGCTAGTGCACTAAGCACCTCATCCATCATGGGTCTCTTCCCTCAGCCACTATTTAAATAAGATATCCACACACCATCTCCCCAGTACTTCATCCAGTAATTCTCTCACAGCAAAGCAAAAGAGATGCTTGGTGCTCTACTTGGCTGTGGGAAAATGGCTGTGGTTCAGCAGTGGCTGTCACAGACCACAGCTGAACAGGCTCTTGTGCTGGCACACAAAGCAGCTGTTTCCCAGAAGAGGAGATAGATGATAAAAAGCCAAGGGTGTCAGTGAGTGGGCTCTAAGGTGATTTAGAATCAGAATTAGGAATGTACTTGAGAATTTCTCCACTTTCAGCACTTGTTTTGTGGCCATTTGGAGGTCTCTTGTAATCCGTGCTTCCCTTTCCAGAAACTCTGGTGTTTTCAACATGTGAGCAAATGGGTTCCAGAATGTAGACAAGGTATTTTTTGTTCTCTTTCATGGAGATACATACACACACATTGAAACTAATAGTTCAGAGTAGAGGCAAATAATTTCAACAGTGAGAAAGTCACAGTGACATTCTTCTTCTGCCTCATTTAGGACATTGTTATATAAATATTCCTTTAGAGTGAGGAGCAACAATTTTATTCATCATTACTGCTTACTTTTCAGATTTTCCTGTGGGATTACTTAAAGCTAAGCGTATATTTAATTGCTTTTGCTGGATAAGGATATTCTCAGCTCTGAAACTTCACCTGAACTATGATATCTACACAATGGCTGGTACATTGTCCCACTTAGTGCAGGCTCACTAAGGATTACCAGGAATCAGCCTTTATCCACCTGAGAAGCCAGGGCTACAAGTATAGGGAGTTAAATCCACTGGCCATGACTGAAGCCAGCTGTTTGGGATAATGTATTAAAACCAATCAACCCCCATCCCAGGGAGTTCTTGAGTTACTGCTGTATGAAATTAAGGAGCAGATAAGGCACTTTCTTGCAGATCAGCTATGAAGGATCACTGTGTTGTAAATTATGACTTAATGTTTTGGTGAAAAAAATAAACATTTATTGCTTTTTTATTTGTCAGCCATGCAGATTCAGCCCAGCTGTGCATGAGTGAGCTGGAGTCTACTTGCAGGTAGCTCCCAGGATTGTTAACTATTTGTGCTATTTGTGAGAATCATTAACTATTTTCTTGTCTTTACTGGTACTGAAACTTCACAGACTTGGAGTCTCAGAAAGCTCAAAGAGTTTTCACGGTTAAACGTCTTTTCTTTGCTTCTAAATTGAGCAAGGTTGATTTGGAAGGCAGAGAAAGTAAACACATCCCTGCTTTTGCACAAGGTCACCCTAGAGAGTCTAATCATGTTTTAATTTGGAGCAGTGCCTTTGGAGGGTGGCAGGCAGCACTTTATGGTATGGTAAAGGGCCATCCCCTATCATAAATGGCTTTGGCTTTAAAAAGAAATCAATGAATGAATGCTTTCATGCAGTCAAGAAACTAAAGAAAAGCAAATAGTGAAAGTTCTCCATGTCATAGCAATAATCTGTATTCCTTTCCCTTTCAGGGTAAGGAAGAATGCCTGTAGAAGTAGCATTTGCTCTCACTCATAGGTGCTGTGTTTCTGAGTAGAGTGACAGATGATTTTACAAAGTCTGTGTTTTGTTCCAGCGTGCTAAACTGTTTGGCAAAGGATAAATCAATGACAAGCTCTCCTATACAACTTGCACTTAAGTGCTTGTATCCAGCATTTAAGCAGTTTATCTGTAATTCTAACAGATTGCATTACTGGTGAATTATAGCTTGGCCTCTGCCAAGAATTTGGTGGTGACTTTGGCTCTCTGAGTACCAAAGAGACCAGTGGAAGCAGGAAATCGAATTCAGATAGTCTGTTACTGAAAATATTTCAGAGCAGATGAGGAGCAAGGACCAGATGCACACTAGCATTCCTATTACAAAAGGTATGTTCTAGAGATCTCCTGCTAATTAGACATATCAGAATATCAATAAGGCTCACAAAAAGTCATGTCTTCTTTAAAGCTGAGGGGATAAGCAGATAATCTTTAAAATCTTAAAATGCTGAAGAGGAGTAGTAAGGAAGATAAGAGATTTGCTGAGACACTTCAGCTTTGTCCTGCAGACAGTGTGGTATTTTAATTTTTTTAGGGTAAAGCGCAGAAGTTTTTGTTTTCAGAGCTGTCTAATAGTTTGGGTTTCCTTTAGCTCAGAATTCCAGTTCTGAGTGCTCTGATGGAGCCTGTCCTCAAAGCATTCTAAACATGATTCTCTGTTAAGGCATACACCTTTCTAACTTGCCTTATTTCTGATAATAAGGAAAATAAACTCTCTCCTCATTGCCAAGTTCTCAGCAGATCTGTGAGCCAGGTAGTGATTTGGTGTCATCTCTTTGCCTACATTGGAAAGCTGCTTTCATGAAGCTTTCTTGAAGTCCTTATCTAAGAGAATCAACAGAAGCTCAATTACTCCTGTTCTTTTTAACGACAGAAGATGTTTTACCTGGGGTGGTTGTTCAGATGATCTCCAGGTGCAGTTGGCCACCTGATGTGCTTATCTTAATGAGCCTGAACCATCCATCAGTACAAGCAGCCCTCAATTCTGAGCCAGCACTGGCTGATGGAGCAGTTACCATTACTCTTCTCAGTTACCATGTATGTGCACACACTGGAGCACTCTATGCCCAGCAGTTACCTGCAAGTTGCCATTAATAAAATCTCTGCTGGGTTGCTGTCACACATGGACATGACTCTTAAATAGGGCTTTCTTCCTTCTCTATGTTGCTAGCCTCGTGCTCTCATCAGTCAGTCTCTTCTGAGAGTGAAAAGATTTCAAAAGAGTTTTCATCTCCAACTTCTCACAGAATAGAGAGAACTGTACGTGTGAAAATCCAAATGAACAACTGGGGCCACTAGAGGAAACTTGTGAAATTAGGAGCCTTCAAGAAAGGGAACAATTGGTTTACAGCATATTATTGCAAACAAATGTGTTTTTCCATAAATATAAGGACTTATGTTGCAGAGCATTTCTGTCTGTCCTGGATGGTGTCTATGGTGTTCTGTTCCCCTGTGCTTGTCATTTGAAAACTGCACTGAACCCATTCTGATATTTTGGTTATTGTGGTAGACAGGGACAGGCGCTGCG
>VWYI01046465.1:0-70734 GCA_013399455.1 Anthoscopus minutus | reverse complement strand
GGGGGGGGGGGGGGGGGGGTGGCGGAGAGCTGTCCCCAGCATCTCCACTGAGCCCAGCTGCTTCGGCACATCCCCAGTTAAAGGCACGGAGCCCTGAGCTCCCGGTGACAAAGCGCTGACTGGAGACAGCATCCTCCTCTGGAGGGAGCTTGGAGGAGCAGCGCAGAGGGGTGAGGTGCGAGTCTCGATCATTTCATGGGCCATTTCCTAATCAGCTCATCCCTGATTGGTTGGCTTGCTAGGCTGGTGGGAAACCAGCCAAAGAATATTGGAGTTTGCAGCATCACAAGTGCTGCTTGCCTGACCTTACATAGATTTTGTGCTCCTGGAGAAGTGCAGCCTGGCAGGTAAAGAAGGATGCCTGCTCCCCTGGACTGGTCAGGAGCTGCTGCTCCAGACACAGTAGCTGAGCAGGGATGTTGTGCAAGGAGATGCTGTTAAAGAAGAGGAGTAAGGCAAAACAAAGCCCTGGTTCATGATCTAGTAGGGAAGGCAGAAGAGACTTCAGGGTGTTATTTGGCTCTGTTCTCTCACAGTTAAAACCAAGCCATCATCAGGGAGCACAAGTTTGGAATGGGTGACAGGACTCTACAATGAGCACACACAAACAGAACATAACTGAGGAGCTGGGTTTAGCTTGTACAAGTGTGTGTAACCAATAGGAATTGGAATGACATTGCCACAGATGTAGTCACCTCTAACCTAGCACAGGCTTTCCAGTGACAGACCAGACTTCAAGTGTAAATCCTAGAACATGAGAAGCTGCAGGCAGGAGTTTCACCTTCAACTCATATTTTAGTGTGGTTTTCTTAATTATTACTTCTTTTGAACACTAAAGAAGTAACTCACAATATGTAAAAACCTGTCAGATTTGAGTGAGAAAATAAAGGCTTGGAAAATTGTAAAAGTTGTGAGAAAAGTTTATTCATGCCAAGTTTGTTGTCATGGGAGAAAAGGACACTTTATTAAAGATTTAAATTTAATAAAGTAATACCTCAAGGAAGAAAAAAAAATTTTGATAAAGTTGATCCAAAAGAGCCTAACAATAAGAGAACTTAATCTGAAGGCTTACAAAATCAGGAGTCAAATACAAACTCTGCAGAGCTGGTTCATGTAGCAAGTAATGAGCCTGCACCCCTGCGTAACAATGTGAGAGAATATAGTCAAGGAGCTGAAAGAATTAAATGAGATTCTTGACACCAGGGATTAAGGGTGGTGGCATAAAAATAAGGAAAGGGTCTGAATCAGTGAACACGGGATGTATCTTGAGCCGAGGACTTTCTGTTCTTAAGATTTCATTTGGGTTATGTGCTGTCTGTCTTGAGGCACAACACAGCTGTGGTTTGTGGCCAGGCTTAGCCCGCTCTGGTTCTGCTGTCTGCCCGTCCATTCCCCTGCCTGTCGGGCTGAGTTCACAATTCTGCATCACGAGATTTCTTACTCTTTCAAAGTTACCATTTGGGGAGCTGTCTCTCAGTCTGAGCACACTGGATGACATTTTTGTTGCATCCAGATCCTGGAGGAGCGAGGCATCAGAGTTTCTTTTGCAAAGGAAGGTGCTGACAGCCAGAGATATCTAGTTTAAATTTTTCCACACTGCAAATTATTATTGTGCTACATATTGACTGAGCAGCCCAGGTAACACTGACTATCCATTTCCCTCCTTGCATTTTTCACTGCACTCTACATTCACCCTGGGAGAGCTCAAGTGACTGTGTGGCAAGGCTGAGCTGGTGTCGTTTTCTCTGAGTGCACCTGGGAAAGTTTACAGAAAATACTTGACCTTGAGACAGGAACATGTAAAGGGAGTGGATGAACATGATTCACTTTGATTTAGATTACAGTACAAATTTCAAAGCTTCCTGACCCTTTTGATTCCTTCTAGTGGCTCTCCCAGCTGGGAAGAGCTGGTGTGCAGCAGCCACCTGAGATATGCTCACTGCTCCATCAAACACCCTGCAGGCGTGGCAAGGCAGGGTTAGGGCAGCCTGAATCAGGCACAGCTCTTCCTGTGCTGAGTGAGGGTGAGAGTTAATTAAGTTAGTCCTTCAATGGGCATTCTTTCAGCTGATTTCTGCTGTCTGTGGGAACAGTGATGGATGAGAAGGTAAATCAGCTGATTTTATTCAGTCATTAACATTCCAGTCCTGGCTGCATCCCCACTGGTCCTGCTCAGCAAAGACCACTCTCGAGTGATGTCACTGCATATTTGTCTGCACAGTAAGAGTGGTAAAGACTGTGGTCATTGCAATTATTGCTCTGGTTAGCCCACTCTGCTACTTGAGGTAGTAAAATATAGATGCTTCTTTCACCTCACAGCAAATCCTCATTGCCAGGCTGTCAGGAGCAAGGAAGCAATATTTATGGTTGTCTTTAGGGAGCCCTATCCCATCATGCAGTTAATTATGATAAACTCTTTTATTTGTAAGAGCTTAAAACTGCTTTGTACCGTGGCAGTGTATGGCTATAGAGGAGCTGCTTAATGAGGATGGTCAGAACAGCAAATGGCTCCTGTAATTTGACAGGAAAAACGGCAAGGTGTGCCAGCCCTGAAAAATAAAGGTGTGCTTGTAGCATGCTCTGATAATGCAGTTATGTAGTGACAAGTGAAGATGAAGGCAGAGTTTTCAGTGTATCAGCACAGGCTGAGGTTTTCTCAACACTGTAGGCAAAACTGGATTGTGAGTCCCCAGAGGAAGCAGGGCCCCAGCATGGGTGTCCCATGGGAGAGTGGAGCACGGGACACTCACCTGACAGCAGGAACAGGGAGAAGGGAGCCCTGTGAAAAGCTGCTTTGTTTGCTTGTATGGAAATGCAAAGATTCCTGGGGAGCTGGTTCCCAGTAAAAGTGGCTGCCCCACAGTCCATATGGACTGTGCCCAAATCCATTTGGGATTGCCTGGCTTTGTGGGGCTCTAACAGGTAAAACAGGCAGCAGCATCCCAGGAATTTTGCTGCCCCCCAACATCCAGCTCCTGCCCTAAGCCTGGGGATGGCCCTGCAGCTGTGTTAGGCTGGGTGTGCACAGTCCAAGCTGAGCTCCCATCTCTATTTCACCACAGATCCTCTGCCACTGCCCAGGCTCTGCACAAGCCCTGAGCTGGTGTAGAGCCCACGGGCCTCACTGCAGGGCCAGACACGAGCACGGGCTCAGGTCAGCATGGGCCAGGTGTTAAGGACTGCTACAGCACCCTCTGAAATCCGTGTGAGACCTTGTGTTGATTCCAGAGCATCTCAGAATGTTCAGATTCAGCACGAGCTAAGGACTGGGTCATTCATGGGTGCTCTGATGGAGGCTCCAGATGAGGAAGCATTGGAGGAGATGCATTAACATTTATACAGTAATAGCTTAAAAGCCCCAGCACTGCCTCTGCTGGCCCACATCAGTGACTTTCATCATGACACTGCAGAAAGGAGGACTTGACAGGCCATCTAAATTAAGGCTGCGTGAGCAAAAATATTCTTTATCTTGGAGAAAGAAAGAAAGAAATTATATTAATATATAATGCCCTACATTTAACATTCCCTCAGTACCCTCCCACTTCTGAGTTACTGCACATGGAGATGTGATCATATATTAAACACTGAATTCAAGACCTTCTTCTTCCTGGCAGTTTGTCTAGAGCTGTTCTATAGAATGTGTTCAGCTTTTATATTCACCTCAAAACTGAAATTTACTGGAATGATACATTAGTTAGCATGTCTGGGAACATCTGACAGTATTGTACTTTTACCCTTCTCTTTTGTGTTTCACACACCTGTCAGAGGAGCACATGCATTTTCCTTTGCAGTCAATAGAAAACTAATTAGAGGATAATTAGAGCAACTATTGCTTTTCATGCATAAAAACATGACGTCTGCACCGTGAGTCACAGGCTGTCTATGGTGTGAGACGTGCAGGTAGGTTTGCCTGTAGTTACTGGTCCTTTTCCTAAGGATTTAATTAAAGCTTTTTGCTGGCTCAAGGCTTCAGAATTGGGAAAACAGGGTCAGGGCAGAGGAAATTGTTTTTGCTGGTCAGCTGCTACTTCAGGACAGAGCCACAAACAGGGCTGTGAGCTCGAGGAATTCCACTCAATTTCCTGGCCTTTCAGTTACAAGCAACACAAAATTAGGAAAGTTTATAATGCTGCAAAAGAGCATTTTTTAAAACTCAAATAGTTGTGTTTTCCAAATGCTGTTTCCTTCGTAATACTGATACAAGCTGCTATGAATCCGAAAACATTTATGAAAAAGTAGCTGAGGAGTTTGCTTTTAATGGAGAGGTGGATAGCCAATGAAAAGTTTGGGCTCTCCTAAAACTGTCAAGGGTTATGAGGCTGTCTGCCTGAGCTAGATGGGACTTGAGGACACGTTACCAAGCTCTCTGTACTGGACAAAATCTTTAAAAATCCACAGCCAGAACACATTTCGAGGACATGTCTCTTCACGTTACAGAGCCAGTCTGGCTCATGATGCAGAGGGAGGCAGTGCAAGCTCAGGTTAGATCAATGTAGGACAATTTCTCACAAGGCAACCACTTGCAGGGCTGCAGTGATACAGAAAAAAATCCACCATGCTGAGATAGTTCAATTAAAAATTGTCTTAGACTTAGTGAAGAGGGGGAAAAAATTATAAATCCAAGGCAAAAGAGGAAGAATAAAGAGAAATTAATTTTTTTGCCTGCATGGTGCTTGAGTGTGCTTTGAAGGGTTCTGTGTGCAGAACAGGAAATTAACTTTACCTGGCAATGAATATTTACAGTATTGGGGATTCCATGCAAGGCCCAGCTTTGGTCTCCTGTGGAGACCTGAGCACAGTTTGCTGTAACAAAATAAACAGTGAAGTTGTTCTGGAAAGGTATTTCCTTTTGGCTCCAATAGAAATGGTAGAAGGGATAGTTTGGGAAAAAGCCCCAGCCCTGTGAGCAGCCTCTGGGCCTTCAGGGTGAGCAGGTTCCAGTCTTTGCTCAGCACAGAGAGATGGAAGGATTTGCTTAACCAGCTGAATGGCTGGGGTTTAGTCACTTGGATTCACCCTTTCATGCAGAAAAGGTGATTTTTAAACACTTGGCTAACGGTGCCTGGGGTAAAATCTCTGTTTGTTCAGTACTCATTCCATGTTAAATATTAAGCTTTGGAAAATTGGTTTAACTTTACAAAAGGGTAAAATAGTTCCCTTTTATTAAGCAGTGTGCTAATGCATTTTTGCAGCAGATGTGTGCAGGACTAAAACTTAGCAGATGAGTTTTTGAGCAAAAATTAATATGCACTGAATTGTAAGAAATAACACTTTGCTTTAGCACTTGATTAAGGAGCTGAGCAAATTATATGTCTTAACCAAACACAGGCATTTCTCTCTTTTTTTATATCCCTTGATTTGAGGACAATGAAAATGCACTTTTGAATCTGCCTTTCAAATTAAAGCACAAATTAAATGCACCCATTATAGCCAACATGGAGTTGTTACCTTGTAAAAGTATTATTTGTCATCCTTATGTCTTCTTTCTAGGCATGCTTAAATAACCTGATATCATTTCTGTGAGTTGGATTTTATTATAGCTGATCTATGGATGCTTGCACACAACCTGACATGCACAGGAAAATGACAGGCAAGGGAAAAGCTAGAAATATTTTTTTTTTTGCTACTAAGCACTAAATGATATTACTTTCCTCAAATGAAAAATTCTCTCCTCCTCTGCTCTTTACCTTCCAAATACCCTCTCACATCAAATGCATGTTTCCTAATTACAAGCAGAATCAGTTTAGTTGCTCATTAACTCCTCTGAATCAGCACGTTGGACCTTTCCACCAGAAAAAAAATATTCTGTTTCTGAACATCTCAAAATTTTTTCTTTGAAGCTGAGAGATGACTCTGAATTTATTCTAATTCTTAGATTTATTTCCAAAACATCACTATCAGGAATGCAATTGTAGTTTCATGTTAGTATGTAGATCCTAAGAGATACCTATGTGAGATAATTACAAGATCATTTAATTAACATTATTATCATATAACCAGAATTAAGAGCAAAGATTTTAATACACAAAATTTCCATCTGGAAGTTTCCAATTCATGAGATTATGGGCATGAGCAGCTCTGCAAAATGTCTTGCTAAAACATAAGATTTCTTGTTTAATTGTATTTCTATTTTACATGTTTATCAGATCCTGTCTTGACCAGAATATTTACCACTTTCTGGTAAATCTGGTTCTTTGTGTGTTTTAGGATTTCTGCTGATATCCTGTGTTTTAGCAGTTGTGCAGGTCATGGAATCTTTAGATTGTTTTTAGGAATTACAGAAAGTTCAGTTACAGCCCCATAAGCCAATGCAGGATATATTTGCCATGATGAGCCCTCACAAAAATCAGCATTCCTGGAATCCTCTCAGGCTACAGAGAATAAGAAATGATGCAAAGAGCATGGCTGCATCATCTGGGATTCTCGGCCTCCTGGTTTTGATTCATTTTCTTGTATTTGTTGAAGATGCTTTTAAAGCAGCAGAGTTCCAGCCTGCTCAGCTGCACAGGGGCAGGGGCTGGAGCAAAGGGCACGGCTTTGGAGATGTGGATGGGTGTGGAAATCCCTAATTCCCTTTGCTCTTAGTAGCACAGAAATCCAGCTGGAGATTATGATATTGGAATGCAGATGTGTTTCTCCTTTCCCTGTTCTTCCAGAGGGATGGATCACCAGGTGAGAACCTTTATAAAAGAGAAGTCAGGATGGAGGTAGTGATGCCAAGGCGGGGTTTGGTTGCATAATGCAGCCACCTGCAAACTGTGTGTTTCTCTGAGAACTTGCTCTCCTCCAGCTTTTTGTGTGTCATTTGTCAGAGCCTTCTGAGAGGAAAGTTCAGAAGTTTAAATGCTCAGAAAGCAAAGCTGGCAGAGGCCAGAGTTAAACCCTCCCACACTCAGTGCAGTGGTGCAGGACATGAGCAGCCATAGCCAGAGTGCCAGGGAGAGCCCAGCTTTGGAGCAGAGCTCTAACCTCACACAAGAACAGGAAATTCATTTGACAAATGAAATGGCCCCTGGGATGCACCTGGGCTGAATCCTGAGCCAGGCTGCCACTGCAGAGATGGGGACTGAAAGCATTCTCTGCTTTACAGAAGCTCTAGAAACTGTCACCTTTATGAATAGATGTGTTTTCCTTGGAAACACCTGCTTTTCTACCTGTGAAATCTATGTGCAGCCAAAGCAGTTTCATATATGTGTACTTCCTTTTTCTCACAATGAAAAGACCCTCCCTTTTCTTTAAAATCATCTTCACTTTTTTCTCTGTTAAAAGAATACATCACTATTCATGTTCAGTTTAATCCTAGAACTGTTTGTTCAGACTGAATGTGTGTCTGTGTATGTATAAGCATATAAATATACATAAAATTCAGTTTTAGACATTAAGAGAATAAACACAAAATTGGACCACACATTAATCTATTTTTTTTTATATGCAGTGACTATTTCCACCTTCATAATCCTCAGTGTAAAGTGTAAGTAAGAGTTTTTCTATGTGTTGTAGCAACCCATAAGCACAAAAGGATTCAGAAAGTAATAACAAAGATAAATAACTTTGCAATAAAATTTCAGCTCCAGTAATTTCCCATTTATATTTTCTCACTGAATCATGTAGTCCCAAGCAATGCACTTTTTTACGTCTGGGCTGCATCATACAAAGTAATTTTATATCTAATGCTTCCCAGTGTGTCCAAAATATAACATCACATGCACAATGCATGACAGAGTGGTCGATGAATTATACAGAGCCTTCCAATAACATCACTGGGAATATGATTTCATAGGCTTGCTGAGGCCATCAATCTTACCATATCATGAGGAATGAATTGTCAGTCAGGGTTTTTTTTATTATACCAGGAATGTTTCAGAAGCTGTTACTTAAGGCTCTTTATTGTTGAAGGCTGCCTGCTGAAGACGTTTTTCCTGTGTGAAATTACCAATGTGTTCTGTGTGCTCAGTTAGCACAGGTTTTGCCAGAGTGCCTTACCTGAGGCTGGAGAAAATGCTACCAAGTGAAAGGAAGTGGAAACTTTAGAGAGGAGGAGGTGGGACTAGTAGGAGCAACAAAAGAATAGCTTTTGTGTGTGAAGAGCTTGGCTTTGTCTAAGTGTAAGCTCTCTCATCTTCCCTCTGTCTCACATCCACTCCCACACATTTATTTAAAATATGATTTGCAATGATAACTTCGCCATGTCCTCCCAGAGCAAACAGATGAACTTCCCTCTTCTTTCCAAGACAGTGGCTGGGATGTTTCTCCATTTTTCATTTTTTCTTCAAACAGCTGCAACAAAGAGAAAAACCACCCTGGCAGAGGAGATGGGATTTAGCCTTAGTTGGGTTTTTCTCTGGTGTTTTCGCAGAATGTCCAAATCATCTGAGTAACAGGTGTGAGGTACCTGTGGATTCCTGGCAGCCATGAAGCCTTTGGGGGTTACAAGTGCCTCATTTTCCTTCCTGGAGGTTTCCTGTGGGTGTTTTGAGCTGTTAGAGCTGGGCTTCTCCCCCAAGTCCCTTGGGCAGCTGGGCAGGTGGCTCTGAGCAGTCCCTGATTAGTGTCAGCTCAGCCACACAAACGTGTCAGCCCCCATCCTCAGCCCTGGCTCTCTGCCCATGGATCATCCAGGCCACTTCCACTCTCACAGGTTTTCACCTGGAAAGACACGAGGGCTTTACTGCCCACCACAAACCCAGCAGCTTCCCAGGGACAGTGAAGAGATGAACCTGCCAGTTCTCTCCCTCTTGCCGTCACTGGAAGCTGCTGTTCCAGTCTGCTTTTAGATTATTCCCCTGAATTTANGGGGGGGGGGGGGCAAGAGAAAAAAAGAGATTGCACAAACAATCAGAAAACTCTTTAATAATTTTTTTTTTCCCAGTGGGGTAAATATAATCTTTAGTTGGTTACAGCGAGCTTACAGATCACTGAGACAGAAGAATCCTGAGTGTGAAATTCTGCTGAGTATTTACCTAGATGCTGTCATCTTCCTTCTTCTCTAGAGACAAATGCAAATGTGTGCCACAGATTTTAAATATGCCATTAATTACTGCACACTGCCTCCCTTACATGCAGTCAGTGAATTCCATAAGTTGCTTTCAGTGTAAGGGATATAGAGAAATTGTGCCAAAGCTTTTCAGTTTGCAACTTACTGTCACTTCTGGAATCAGCTTGTGACAGCAGATGTTAATTCTCTGCTCAGTAGAAGCCTCAGCACTGGTAAGCAGCAAAGTTAGCAAGAACAGCTGTCATAGTTCAGTGCGATTTTAACATTTCCAAGACTTTTATATTCCTGCTCTACTGTACAGAGGGAAATTTAACCTTGGAAATGGAAAACCCATTGCATCAGCACCAGAGAAACAAAGATAATGTTAATACTGGTGTGTGTGTGGTATGCATATGGAATCCAACAAACAGGAATGAATTTTAAAAAAAGGAAAGCGCCATTCACAAATTTAATTTATTACATAAAAAACAGGCAGTGCTTCACATCAGTATGCTGCTATAGTATTTATATGTAACATCTTTCAGAAATGCTTTCCCAGCTGTTTTTTATTCTGTTTCAAAGACTTCTCCCTCACCTGCTTCCAAATGTTTGTCTCAAGCTCACAGAATAACACTCTTCAATCACCAAGTATCACCTATTTCCTGCCAGAGGAATGAGCCTTTCCACATGAGAGCTTTGCTTTCAGCTTGCATCTTCTTTGTTGTCACTTCCCCAAACTGGAATTACCCCAGTGGTTTCAGTCCTTGCACCATAGAAGTTGCTTCACTGAACTGGCTGCTGCTGCCAATATAACATGGAATTTGAGATAAGTTCGGAATTTTCCCAGCCTCCAAAAAGTGATGTGTTTCACACTAATGGGCCACATCCACGAACCTGTTCAGAGCTGAGTTCATAAATGAATTCTGTTGTCCCCACCTGCCACATGTTGGCTCAGTTGCAGAAGTGCTCTGCTAAGTCCAGAGCAGATTCTTTCCTGAGAAAAATGGATCAGAATCTCTGCCCCTGATGATCCTCAGGCCACCCAGCAGTGAGGGGAGATGCTGAGTCCAAACCAGCACCTGCTCCTTTAGGCAGCTTTGGTCTATGTGTGATGCGCGGGATCCTAAATTCAGACTAAATCCAGTCCAAAGGAAAACCCCAAATTACATAAAATGTCAGCCAAGCAACCCAGACACGGCTGGCTTCATTCTGCTGATCATCTCCTTTGGCAAGCATTTTGTTGTCTAGGCCCTTGTAAGTAAAGAACCTTTAGTTCTGGTGGAGGGGACAGGGAATTGCTGCAGGAAATTTGGGTAAGCAGCCTGGTCTGCAGGGTCTTGCAGCTGAGAAAATGTCATCCCCTCTGAAAGCTCAGGGGACTGCTCTGACTCCAGGGCAGCCAGGGGGAGGCAGGGGAGCTTTCTCCTTTGCAGCTGAGATGCAAATGCTCCTCTCTGCAGTGCCTTTTGACATATATGTTGTCATATAAAAAGATATGTAATGGTATAAAATTGGACTGTATTTTTTCTTTCCTTCATACATTTCCTTTAATCTGATTTATGCAGTTTACTGGCAAGTGTGCATTTTCTCTGGGAAAATGGCACACAGTAGCTCAGCAGGTTTATGTTTAAGACTCCTTGTTAAATAGCCAATATTTGTGAGTGATGCTCTGCCCCTGAAATAATGGTATTTTCTAGTACTTTAGTACATCTTGCCTTTAGAGTGCACTGCATGCAAGAGACTTCTTTTTGTGAAGCAAACCAAAAAAGACCAGATTATTGTGTGCAGAATTAATTTCAGTGACTGGAAATTGGGACCTCTGTTTTCCCAAAAAGCAGAAATAGTTGTTCATTTCCAGCAGTTACACTACACACACAAATAGCCAGGAAAACATGCTGGCTGTCATTTGAATTCTTTTCCTTCCTCCTCCTCCTAAGTAATCTTGCAGATGTGCATACATTGAATTAATACTTGTCTGCTAGAACACAATGAGGAAATAGTGTGTGATCTATAGAATTACATATACTCGAAGTTTTCATCTTGTGCTATGAATTTATCTTGGGTTTGTAGGCTGTATTTTTAAATACTTAATCTTCTGTGAGGGTACATGCATTTCCTGGCTTTTTAAAGAGTGGTTCTGATTTTTTAATTTTCTTGATCTTTCTTCAAACATTTGGTATTGATCTGACATATATTTAAATAATTTGCAGTAATCATAGGAACAAATGCACAGTCATGATGTAAGAATAGTTGCATAAACATCCAGCATGTCCCAGTAGCCTATTTTATACTCTTATTATTGGAATAATATTTCCTTCATAGAAATGAATATTTCTAACCTTTATTTTATAATATGTTTTAAGAAATTTTAATATGCACTGGCTTTTTAAAAGCATGAAATAAGATAACTTTAATATAATAAATATTATAAATAAATATTATCAATTATAAATTATAAATTTATACATTATAAAAATATATAAATAAATAAAGATAACTTTAATAATAGAATTACTAATGTGAATATCTGATACGGTAATGAGTCCATTCCAAACAATTTCAATTCACTTATTAGAGTAAATATTTAAGTTTTCTTTAGGAAAAAGGGGAGAAAAGGGAGAAAAGACAATTGTACACGTACAATTAACTATACAACTAACTATACATATGACGGTGGTTAATCTTTCCAAAAGAGAGACTATCCACGGGTCAGAGATCATTTAGAAATATTAATATGATTATATTATTCATAATTATTAACAGTAATAAATATTTTAAAATTTCCATTCCTGGGAAGTGATTACAAATGAAACACCAGAAATTATCTTTGCACAGTGGAGTGGGAGGCTGCATCTCCACCACCATGTCCAAGATACACAACCTGAGACCTGGAGCGATCAGATCTGCCACCATGACTGTGTTCTTGGGATTTTCTGCTCATCCTGGGTGACCAGGCAGCTGGGAATATGGGATATGTTGGGAACACTGAGTACTTGGGGGTGTTTAGGAACAGCTGTGTCCAAGGGCTGACTCCATCAGGAGTCTTTTGACTTTTCTGCAGGAATTGCTCTTTCACCCTTTTCAGCCCTGGCTCCAAGCCCACCTGCCAGGCCATCAGCTGCCAGCCCAGCTGCAGCCCATTCTCCTGGAGCTGCAGCTGGAGCTGGGAGCTGGAGCTGGGAGTTGGGAAATGGAGCTGGGAGCTGGGAGCTGGAGCTGGGAGCTGAGAGCTGGAGCTGGGAGCTTGGAACTGGAGCTGGAGCTGGGAGCTGGAGCTGGGAGCTTGGAACTCGAGCTGGGAGTTGGAGCTGGGAGCTTGGAACTGGAGCTGGGAGCTTGGAACTGGAGCTGGGAGCTGGAACTGGAGCTGGAACTGGAGATGGGNGCTGGAGCTGGAGCTAGGAGCTGGAGCTGGAGCTGGGAGCTGGAGCTGGAGCTGGGAGCTGGGAGCTGGGAGCTGGAGCTGGAGCTAGGAGCTGGAGCTGGAGCTGGGAGCTGGAGCTGGAGCTGGGAGCTGGGAGCTGGGAGCTGGAGCTGGAGCTAGGAGCTGGAGCTGGAGCTGGGAGCTGGAGCTGGAGCTGGGAGCTGGGAGCTGGGAGCTGGAGCTGGAGCTAGGAGCTGGAGCTGGAGCTGGGAGCTGGAGCTGGAGCTGGGAGCTGGGAGCTGGGAGCTGGAGCTGGAGCTAGGAGCTGGAGCTGGAGCTGGGAGCTGGAGCTGGAGCTGGGAGCTGGGAGCTGGGAGCTGGAGCTGGAGCTAGGAGCTGGAGCTGGAGCTGGGAGCTGGAGCTGGAGCTGGGAGCTGGGAGCTGGGAGCTGGAGCTGGAGCTAGGAGCTGGAGCTGGAGCTGGGAGCTGGGAGCTGGGAGCTGGAGCTGGAGCTGCTCAGGTTTCTCTGTGCCACTGTCACTGCAGCCACCTCGTGCAGCTGCAGCTCCTGCAGGGACGTTCCAGGAGGATGATGGTGATGATGAGGGAGGGAATGATGATGAATCTTCAGGGCAGCTCTGTGGATCCAGCTGCTGGGGATTTGCACAGCATGAGGGACAAGGCTGTTCTTCATGGAAACACCTTTAAAGAGCACAGCTTGTGTGTTTTATCACTGGAGGATTGGGGGGAGTTCTATTGTTCTGTTTGTATTGCGGCTTCTTGTCATAAAGTTAGGGAATCCTGAACTTGTTTTCCATTAGATTGGAATTATTTCTAGATTTCAAATGCAATTCATTACCAGAGATTTCTTATGCTAAGAGTGATAAAAATGTTCATTTCAGCAAAGCATATATATCACTGGATTTTTAAAGTGATGACCACCACTGAAAATCTGGGGCAAAGTATTTCCTACCAAAGCACCTGCAGGCTGCATTGGAAAAAAAGCTCATTTATAAACTATTTCCACTGTAACATCCAGCATTTCCTCCTTCACCTTAGTTAACTGAGAATACTTTATACACCTTTGTCCACATGGAAAAATTTATCACCGCTTTTTAGACAAGAAGAGATTGGAGTACGTGTAGTACATTGGATTTGTAGCCTCTTTCTACATTTATTTACCTCAGTCCCAGAGGTAAATCCTCAATTCAAGAAATTCCAGGCTTTGCCTTTCCCAGTCTGCACTGAGCATGCATTCCCTGAGAGCTGGGCATGGTTACAGGGCCATTGTACCTCTGGAATATTTGTCTGCTCACTGTTGAGATTATTGAACAAATTCATGTCACTTGTGTTCCCTGGATTCCTCACTCCAAATCTGGAACTATGGAGTGTAGGAGTTTCAATACTGTGCAAAGCCTTTCTGTCTCACAGTTCTCCAAATTAACTGGAGCACCAGGAGCCTGGTACTTGATAGAGACTTTGATAAGACAAATGATCCTTCTCCTGACACCATCTGGCTGAACTGCACAGCTTTTGTAGCTACAGCACAATATTCTGCAGGGCAGAGGTTTGTTCTCCATCTGACAAAATCAAGTGAGGCTCCATGGGATCTTGCATAACATGGTGCCTTTGCCAGCACAAAGCTTGTAATAACAGCCCTTCATAACTTCAGCAATGAACCCACTTCAGCCCCAGCACCCAGCCCCTGTCCTGGGCTCTGCCCCAGCCCAGGCTGCTGGGCCTGACTCCTCCAGCAGTGTCCAGCTCTCCAAGGGTCACTCAGCCCTGAGGAGTGCTGCCCAGCCAATTTACCAACACCTCTTTGCCAGGCTATGACAATGCAGACACTTCTGTCCTTTCTTTTTCCCCATAACCAAAACCATTTTAACCTCAGTCCTGAATACAAAAGGTGCTGAAAATGTTTCACCTCCATTACATGCAATACCTTCTAAATAATAGTGCCTAGACAGACACTTGTAATATGATTTTAACTCTACCCAGCATTTTTACTAATAGACATGGTGCAAGAAGGGAACCAGACTATTTAAAACTATTTCTAAGTAAAAGAAGAGTGGGAAATAGATAAGGCATATTATAATAGAATTGCTATTTCCTGCCCTACAAGTAGTGCCAATTAACATGAACTGGCAGGACCTTTGCATTGTTTACAGTTTAAATTACAATTGTTTGTACAATTTAATTACAAATTTTGTACAATATAAATTTCTTTCCTGGGTGCAGATGAGGCAAGGAGACACTGAGTAACCTATTATGGCATCATTACTGGATTTGCACCAATTCCAAACCCAACTTGAAAACATCCCCTATTATTTTTTGGGTTTGCACTAGTCTTAATCAAAATACACCTGGCATCCTCTGTGGATTTGATATGGACTGTGGTAAACTCTATGGGAACCATGTGGATAACACCTGAAGTCCTGGGGCTAATAATTAATAACTTGTGCTAGGAAAGTGGAATAGTTTATCCCATGTTCAAAGCAGGCACTCAGGGATTTACCTTAGGAGTTCTCATAGAACTATTTACCAAAATTTTACACCCCAGGCTACCCTGAGACAGCTCTGGTTTTACCACTTTCAAGAATCTCTTCAATATTAAGAAGTGAGAAAAAAATTACATGGTCACTGCAGTCCATTGGATTTCACTCTAACTTCATTCTTTTTAAAAAACAAAAAAAAATTTGTTCTTCAAGCAGTAGCATGTGGATGGTATAAAAAAATGCAGTTTGAGCACTTGAGTGAATTGCTGAAGTGCCCAGAGGTATGTGCATCCATTGTTGAGAACCCAGGAGCAATTCTGACCTTTCTGTCTGGAACTGGCCATTTCTTCAGTAATGGATTTTCCCCCTACTGTTCTCCTTGGGTTTTTATGATAAAGGGAATTCTTTGGCCATGCTGGCAAACATTAGTTGCTATAGAGATGTGCAACTGTTTACAGGTGCAATATTGCACTGTGCTTCTTGCCTGGCACTAACAAGTGGCTTGTGCTTGCTTCTTCTGGCCCAAACATCCTTCAGCAGCGAGGGGAGCAGGGGCACCCGGGCTGGAGGGGCAGAATGCCCCAAGGCATTCGCCTGCCCCGGTCTTTGAGGAGAAATCTGCCAGCTGCAGTGTCTGAGACCATCCATGATGCTGCTTTGGCTGTCAGCTCTGCTAAAATGAGAGCATTGATCTGCAGGTGCAAAGGGAGGAGCACAAACATGAATGGCATTTGCTGCGTTCCCTGCTCCACCCCTCGGGAGCGTGGGCAGGCTCCGCGTTTCGTGAGCTGCTGTTCCTGCACAAGCGTTCTGCCACTGCTCCTGACAGGACACACTGCTCTGACAGATCTTCTGAAGAGAATATTCCAAATTTTAGTATAATGGCACTTAAAGCTTATTCAAAAACATGTTAGAGTTATGCTTTAAGGCCCTATAATCTGTTTCAGGGATCCTGATTTGATACCAAATGCAGTTTTCCTGCATGAACACAGGATAAAGGGCACAGAAGGATCACCTGTTACTTCTTACTGCCAGAAAACACAGATTGTTTGCCTACACCTGCCTACTCCATGGTGCATTTCAGCTTAAATGACAGTAGCTCACTCTCAAATAAAAAACTCCTTTTTTATACACTCATTCTTCTAAGTTCTCAGGCAAAAACCCCCCGTTGTTAATTGGCAAAGCCATCACTTTTACAACACTCTATTTAACATCTTAGGTAGATGTTAAAGTTATCCAAACCAATCATGTATAATTCTAGCATAGCATTTTACAACCAAATTTTTAATAACTTTAATTTTATAAAACTTAGAATTAATCTTTTTACTCCTTGGGAGCTACATCTTTAAAATAGTATGAAATTAAGATCCTGGTCCTGCAGAGCACTTAATCAGGTATTTAATTTTTGTACACTGAGTTGTAACAAATAGCTGCTCTCAGTCTGCAAATGCCCCATTAAATCATATTTAGGAAAAAAGTAAGAAAATGTGAGCAGGAACAAGTGTGTCCTCCAAGGATTTCAATACTCTGATGGATTTATGTGCTTGACTTGGCTGTACAAGGTCACCTCATCACTGAATTCCTTTTTAAATACAGGCCTCCTTTTATTTAAAGAAAGATATTGCAATCTCTGTACCTGTTCAGACAGCTTGGCTGCGCTGAGGCAGTTGTGCTGATCAATTCATGCCCACAATTCATCTTCTCTGCTTGGCAAACAAACCCAGCTGTGTCAAGGTAACTTCCAGACAAGGGACAAGGTCAGATGTTGCCTTCTCAACAAGCAGACAAAGGCAACGTTTCCCAGACCTGCTCTGTTTGTTTGCTGTGCCACTTTTATTCCTGCAAGCCACGAGGCAGGGGGCTGGGTTTGAGCCTTCCTCTTCCTGGGGAAGCAGTTTGGGTTTGGGGACTTTCCCCACCGTGGTTATTATCCAGCCCTGGCACCTTTCCTTGCCTTAGTGAGCAATCCAGTGAAGGAAATCCAGGAATGAGCCGGGGTCTCCCTGGGAATGCCCTGGTCCCACCTCACTCAGAGCAAGGGCTTTTGATTCATAACCACCTGAGGAGACGCCTCCTTCGCAAAGGAGAGTTTCCCACTCTGGGACAGCTCACAGAACAAGAGCCCACTCTGTTAAGTTTGGGATTTAGGGGTTGCAAGAGCTGAAGTTTTAAGTTGTATTTCTGCATGGCTTTACATCTTCTGTCAGGCACTAAATGATACCACCAAGGTGGGAAGTTTCAGCTCCTGGTGTTCCTGGGTGTCTCATCTTTCGTGTGCTCAGTTGCTATTGCTCCCAGAATGTAACACTTACATGTCCACTCCCACACATGCACAAAAATAAAATGGAATGTCTAAAGCAGTAGAACAAGTGTAACTGGAGTCTTGGTATTTAAATTCATCTTTATAAGTTTTTTATCCATATAAAAATTAAGATAGTTATTTGAAGAAATTCAAAGAGCAAAATCCCATCATTTGTTATACAGACAAATAGAATCTTTTGCTTTTATCTTGGTTCAGGTAGACCTACAGAGTTATCTGGGTTTGGCAGGAAAGAAGGTGAGAGGATTTTGATCTTTGGAGCAAGTTAACATTAAAAACGCTGTAACATGAGTGCTGATGCATAGATTGATTTCCTTTGTCCCCAGTTCGGAGCTTTGCACTGCCAAGCCCCCAGGACGGACGGAAATGCCACAGTGGCACCTCTGGGACAACCCGGATCCCCTTCCCTGCGGGATTGTCCGTTCAGGAGCACGGGCGGGACCGGCCTGGGCTGTCCGAGCAAACGGAGCCGATGCGGCCCCAAAACCCCCAAACCAAACCCGGGGGGTTTGGGGGCTGCCCTTGTTCCCAGGCTCGGGGCTCAGCGCAGCTCCGGGCCAGCCCCGCATCCCCGCGCCCCCGCAGCGGGAGCGTGGGGCAAACCCTGCTGGGAGCGCGGGGAGGCAGCCACGCCTGGCTGGGAGAGGAAAGCCCAGCTTATTTTTCACGTTCGAATACTTCTAAACCACCACAAATGCTGCGGGACTGATAGGACTGCACGTCCCTCCCATCCCAGTTTTGGTTTCGTTCGTTTCTTCCACACCATCATTTTCTTTGTTCAATTAGAAAAGCAAAATATTTGCATTACAACATGAGAATTTTTTCAGTTAATTTTCTTCTAGTGTGTTTTTAATTTTACTTACTATTGATAAAGCGTTATTTTAAAAAATCTTTTTAAAAACCCCAACATAATTCAGAGTTATGTGATTATAATTTTTATTTAATAAATATTTATTTTATTAAATATTATTAAATGCATGGTTTTAAACATAAATCTTTCATAACATGAAACAAATTTTTTAAAAGAAAAAATAACTCATAAAATTTACATTAATTCATTGAATGGAAATATCTAACTTGGTTAGGTTTGAATTTTCAGTTTTCTATGGAGTGCACTATATTTCAGGACTTCTGGCAGAGATTTGGGAAAGTTTTGACATTAATTATCTATGTACGTCCCCAATACATATACTATTATATAATTAATTATATCTATATATACACTCGTGAAATGCCCTGCTATGTTCTTTATTTAGAAGTGGTGTGGATTTCTGCTCTAGGCTCTGCTCAATTCAAAAGGTTCATTTGCTTGAAAATGCAAATACATCCAAAAAAGAGAATTTGTACCTAGGAAATGTTTTCTACAAAGCAGGTAGATGATGATCCAAATAACCTCTCATTTAATGCTTTTGGGAAGAAACAAACTTTGAGGGAATTTTCATGGAGAGAAATCATTTCCTCCTTGACTCTGTGGCTGAAGCAGTTGCTCCTGGCAGCTTTGCAGACAGTGTGCCCAATGAAATCCTGGAATTCCTCTTTCATTCCCAGCTCTAATCCGCATCCAAGAACAATATGTATTCCTTACTGTGCCTCATCTCGTTTTTATTTCCAGAAAGGTCATGAGAGAACGATTAATGAAAGGAGTGTTGTCTCAGAGACCCCAGAGGGAGAGTGCAGAGTGAGGCAATAGAGGGAGAATCAAAGGGTGAGACCAAAGAATTATTTCATAGCTTCTTTTAAGCTGCAAAATGTCTTAAGAAACAATGAACTGTAAATGTTGTAGGAGACATCTGCTATAGTCTTAACATATACGAAATGTGCTTCTGGATCACTCCCATTTTCCTTTCAAATCATGCCAAAGCAACATTTGCAGCCTCTGCTCTTTACAGAAAATTCTGTTAATTTGTTTCAGGAGTAAATATTTTTTAAAAATTCAATAAGTTTGTTATATAATACTTGGAAAAGATGAGGGCCAAAAGCCTTCCTATTTGAAAGCAGATACTTACCACAGTTTATCTGCCTTAATTTTAAACACTGTTTTTAGAAGGAAAAGTTCTTGGTCATTTCAGCTCATCAGTCCATCCTAATCATTCCCCAGATAAACAAGGACTGTGGAATATTCTTACAGCCTTTCTTTGGAAATAAGAAGAGAAGGAATTGTTTATGCTTCTCTCATCTCTTGTTTAAAAATACCATAAATGAAAGAAAAAGCAGGAAAAGTACAGTCTTTAATCTTGGATCTTCTATCTGATTTAAGGAGGTAGGGAAAGATAATTCAGTATTATTTTGTTGTAGAGAGTCCTGGTTTCTGGTATGGTGACTTGACACCACAAATGTGACTGAGCTGAATGACCCAGACAAATCCTGTCTCGTGCCTTCAGCCAGACCTTGATACCAGTCCAGGAGTTTATTGTGGATATGGAGAACTTGGAGGACTCCAGGCATTGGAAAAGGACAGTGCTGATTTTCTCTGCCTGAAGGGTTGCATTAATATCTTCTGCCAGAAACAGATTCAAGTGTTGGGAATACAGATGTGCCATAATGAGCTCAATAAAACAGAATTATTCTATGCTGCATTAATATATTAGAAACACTCCTAACTACCATTTTAGTGCTACATGGACTATGTGCTGACAAGACTTGTCCACAAAATGGATGAGTTAATTGTTCTTCTAATTGTTTTATTTCTGAGCTGGAGTTCCTTCCAGACTTCAGACCACTCTTCCCTGACTCTGCTTACAGCCTCGTGCTGACTGATGTGTGTCTTTGGAAGCCCCATGGCTGATCCCTGTAATCTCACATCCTTCCAAGCTGACAGTTCTGCTTCTACTGTGACACTCTGCCCATTTATTTAAAATGTTTCTGCACAACATCTGTCTCCATTTTTTCCTTCAACTTTTACTCCAAACCAAGTGCTCGTTTGTCACTGGCTGTGTGCCGTGGTTTCCTGTGCATCACAGTGATTAGTGGTGCATGCAGAGGCAGGAGCAGGCAAGCTCTACCTGAAGGAAACATTTTTCCACGTTATTGATGGGAAAATGCTGTTTGGACAGCTCTCCAGATATATTTGTGCCTAATTGCCTTGGGAATTGCATTTCTGCTGTCAGAGGGCACCGGAGCAGCTGCTCAGGGCAGTGCAGCCCCTGAGATTGCAGGGGGGAGCAAGGAGGGGCTCCCTGCCCAGGGGCTCAGGTGTGAGCCCTGCACACACATGGAGCCCCCTGAGCTCTGCCCTCCTGGTACCACAGCAGAATGAGCTCCCCTGCCTTTCCTGGGGACACAGCTTTTACAAGGATTTGGGGGACAGGATGTGCAGGTCTTTTCTGGCACTGTTGCCATGACTGGGCCAAGGAATGATGAGTTTTAAATACTTTGGTCGTCCACATAATCCATAAAGCTCAGGAAATGCAGTCAGTGACTGTGACATATTTGTATAGCATCTGGGTGGGATGATCCTTTTAAAATCTGTATTTTCATTATCTCCCTCTTCTTCAGGGTTTCCAGGAACTGGTTTGAAAGACAGTGTACCAATTTAAGCACCTAAACAGTGTTGTGTGACAGTTAATTAAAAATTAGCTATAAATGCTAAGTAGAACACAGAGGAAACTTGGTGACCTGTGTTGAAATCTCTTTGCAGCACCTGTGTGATATTTACAGTATTATATTTGCAAATCTAAGTAGTGCTTATCACCCTGCTGTGTCCACTCAGTCTCTTCTGCACAGGAATTTATAGGTTTTTAGTGTATAAAATATTCCTTTGATATCAGGATGTTCTGCTGACATAATGCTGATACTTTCAGGTGAAATACTCATATCCTGTTAGCAATTTGAATGTATAAAAGAAATACATATAAAGCATTGCAAATAAAGCTATGCCAGTGCATTCTGCTGACATAGATAAATGCAAAACTCAATTTCTTACTCCTTGTCTTGCATGCAGCACATCCTACATTGGATCTGACTGTAATATTTCATGTTGTCAAGTTCTCCTAAGGTCTTGTAGGCCCCTCAGAAAGGAGAGGGAAACATTCTGTACTTACATTTCTATTTTACATGTAGAATATGCCTTCAAAACCTCTATGCTTTAATTTTACAGTTTCATTACACATAAGAGACGTCATCCATGAAGGGTATTACGTGTCTTTCAAAAGTGTGAAGGACCCATAACTCAAAAACCCCTCAGGTATAAATTATGAAGGATTTTCTCATGAGTGAAAGAAATGTAATCAGTCTTCAGGGATGAGATATTTTATTAACTCCACAGATATCCATTTTAGTCTCTTTAAAAAACAACAAAAATCATATCTTTTTAAATCCCAGTGTGTGTCCTAAGGGGGAAAGGTGAAAAAATATGTTAGAGTCATCAAAATATCTCTTGGTCCCTTTATTTAATTTTCACTTTCCTGAACACCATGATGGAAAGAGTGGATTAACTGTGCTTCTCTACTGAGCTGCTTAAAGCCTGGGATGGGCCACTGAGTGACACGGAAAAGAGGAGCTGTGCTTCAAAATACTTCTCTCTACCTTGTACCAGTCATAAAAATGTAAGGGAGGAACTGGGCTACTTTCTGAGATGCACTAGAAATTAGCTATTACTTGGTCTAGATAAATTTAGAAGCACTGATAAATTTACAATTGATTTGGTTTTATCTTGGCTTGATTGTAATTTTGGTTGTTACAGTAATAGGGGGGCAATCAACCATCTGCAGACCCAAAAAGATCCCTGACCTTAGTGCACTGAAGAGCTTACACAATAATTTAAAATGTCATTCTACAGGCAGGGAATCTGAGGAACATTTGATTGATGGGTGGTGAATTGGTGTCAGTCAGAAATAGACCTCAGGTCTCACGTGTCTGCAGCCAGGACATCACCCACCAGACTACACTTCCAGACCTTAAAACTGAACTTGATCCTTGCCGGTATTAAGAATTTTACATAATGTAGAACATGTTCCAGCTCTGACTTTTGTAGAAGTTGCCTTTGCTCAGTAGAGGTTGGAACTGATCTTTAACTGAAAAAAAAAAAAAACAGCAGAGAAACAAACGTTACAAATGATTGAATGTGCAAACAAGTGATTTATAAAGGCCATGAGTTTAATAATCAGAGTCTCAGGAAAGATCTTTAGGAGTTCTGCTGTTCCACAGTACATCAGAAATCCCAGAGTGTTCTGCAGTTTTGGGAAGCAGGTCCTTAAATGTGCATCCACATGCTGGGAATCGTTTACCAGCCTTACACAATTTAATCTACACCATGAGGTGACTTCTCCTTCAGGAGTGTCACCAGTCCTGGGCAAAAGAATTCATCCTGCTCCATTTTATCCAGCACTTTGTACATCAGCAGACAGTAACACAGAGGGAGTGCAAACCTCCCAGGCAGCTGATGTGCAGCTGGTTTGCAGTGAAACAGCAGAGCAGTGAAATCTCTGCCAGCTTTCAGAGCATCCATCCCTGCTCACTCCCAGTGTCCACACTGGGCACTGCTCACACATGTTCCTCCTGCCTGGCAGCCAGCTTGTGCTGAATGGTGGGTCACAAAATTCCCAGAAAAGGCATTAATCATCTCTAAATCATCTCTTTATTCTCAGTCTGGCTGTGCCTGTGTAGCAGAGGTGATTTACGACATTTTGTACAATCTGTGCGGATTAGGAAGAGGAATCTTCATAATTATATGGGCTCACTGTTATTTAAATATTTACCAACATTAAACACCAAAGGGGCTGTGCAAATGATCCAGGGGATTCATATTGTTCTAAGCTAATATCCGTGGTACAATATTATGCAAATGGTGTAAACTTTATTCGGCTGCCTCTGCTCTGAGCAGCGTATCCCAAGGCAGCTATTCACCAACTTGAAACAGATAAAGTTTTAATAATAAATAGTGATGATGAATAAGTTAGAAAGTTTGTGCAATGCTAATGTAGTTGTTGGCCCCAGGGTAGTTTATTAGATAAACAAGTAACATTTTATAAGTTGCCTGCACATAAGTGGCTTTTGTTTTCCAGGAAATGTTTGTATGATAAATTATTTCGAAACATGAGGTGTTAAGGAACAAATTGAATTCACTTCCAATTTGGCACCACTTTCCTGAGACGTGATTTAAACACCAAACTTTTACCTTTTCAAAATGACAGTAACGTGAGAAATTAAACTTTGCTTTGGGATGAGGGAAAAATGCAGTTTCCCTAAACCAAGAGATGTAGCTCTTTCCATTAGTATTCAGGGCATTTCCAGGACTCAGGCTCTTACAGACAGTAAAAATTAGATAAAACAGTCCAAGGAATACAGGAATCCCTGAATGCCCATGTTATACTTCTGGCCACTTGGCAGTACAGACCTGTGGTAGATCAGCTGAAAGATTTTTTTCTGATTGGGAAAGAAATCCTGCCAACCCAAAAGAGAATGAAGCATGAACAGATTTTTTTAACCAGCACACTGCAGTGAAAAACCAGCCAAATATTAATGACTCTTTCCACTCCATGCAGTGCAGCCTGACCCACATAGGGCTGTCTTTTTCTGAAGTACATTTGCAGCATCTGCATTGGAGTTATGCTCAAAATCCCCCTGATGATACATTAGCTCTTAATAAACTCAAATCACCAGAATTTAGATCTTTACTGATTTGGGTTTTTTAATGTAAATAACAAAACTATTTGATCTCCTTGCAGGGAAAGAACAGATGGTGCACTGGTGAGAAGGGTCTCTCATTACACTGGATTTTGCAGCACTGGGCTGTGGCCTGCCTGGTTATTGCTGCCCTGCTGGGAGTCACTCACAGAAACATTCATGGCATGGGATGTGGCTGCAAGGTTGTGGGGGAAAGCCTGAGTTTCTCTCTGCTGTCTTACTTGACAGCATCAGTCACAAATCCCCTTCTTTTCTCCCATCCCATGGCTGGATGGATTTAGAATTGCTGCAGAATTGTCAGGAATATAAAGCCTCCCAAATAAATCAAAACCCAAATGGCTTGGTGTAGGCTTTAATGGTTAGAATTTTGCACTACAGGAGGCAAGTTTCCCATTTCTGCCTCTTTCAGTTTCTTACCACTAGTTGAGATAAGTCACTGGAGTGTTGGTGGGTTCAAATAACTGGGGGTGTTTTTAATAAATATGTAGCAGAAAATACATTTCAATTTTAAATAAAATACTTCCAGACTCTTAGATGAGAAGTAACAAAAAAGCCTTCTTTTGGCTGTACATCAGCACACCTGTGCTGAAATTAATTTCAGAATGAAGTGTAAAGATAAGCAAAAAGTAAGGCAAAAACACAGCTTAAGGTTTTAATACTCAGAAACTGTTTCAGCTTCACAGTTCGGGCATAGCTTTTAGAACAGTGGAAAGGAGCGAGGAAAATGTGATGAGTTATCTGCTCTCTATTCCCCCAGATTGATTTGATCATTTGGTATTTGTTGTGTGGGATCTCACATGCAGCCTCCACTCCAGCTGTGGGAAAACTCCTCTCTCACACCACTGTTCTGCACAGAGGGAAAATCCCTGATGTTCAGTTTTTGTGTACAGAGAGACTGATGTTTGCCTTGGAATTTAGCTGGAAGATTTCCATGAAAGTAGGAGCAGAAATAATTTTTTTAAATTTTATTTTTAAAAAAAAAACCTAAGCAGTTGAGTAACTTCCTGTGAGGGTTTCTAGAATATCACTTGAGTGCTTGTCAAGTGTCTTTCTTCTGTTTGAATTTTCCACATTAGTGGTTGTTGCTATGATACAGCAAACCTGGTGGTAGCTACAGGATTCATTTCATGGGCAGGAGATCCCGTGGCAAAGACTTAGCAGAGCGGGAAATTAGAGAGATGCTGTTCCTGAAAGCCATTAGGATAAGAATGCACTTAAATATAATTTAAAATAATTTACCTTTAGAAGAAAATAGAAATATTTTTGATATAAGTTTAGCAAAAAACATCCAACTTGTTGTACTTTTAAAATGAATTGTGGAAACCAGCTTCCATTATATTTTTGCAGTTGATGAGCATTAAAAGTTTCTTTTGAAAAGGTTACATATCCAAATTATTTTAGTTCAGACTTTCTGGAAGCTGAGTATCTGCTCTGATGAGAATGGAAACTAATTATGCACTTCCCCCTACATTCTTGCAACATTAGTCTTTGTTGGTAAAAAACATATCATTTTAATTCATCCATCTTCCACGTCCTCCCAAACACATTAAAGTGCTCAATTACAGTCCTTTATTTATAGAGTGAAAGGTCCATTAGTTTGCAAATTTCTGCAGAACAGCTGAGCATCTTTTGTTTTGACATTTGAGAAAAAGATGTTCTTCAGGAGATAATGAACCAGAGCCTCAACAGATACATGGCAAAATAATCATTTGGAATGAGCAGAAGGGAGAGAGAAGGGGTGACATGGCTTGGCTGTTAGAGTGGGGAAGCAGCATTTTTAGGGAATTCAAAATGGAATTTAAAAGGTTAAATGAGTTTGCAGCAGAACCAGCAAAAGATTACTCAAGAGAGGGCCAACCATAACAACCCAAATCTCCACCTCAGAACCTCTGCATTTTACAAAAGTCCTCACAGATTTTAAGATACGGTCCCAGTGTTTGATTTCTGGTTTGTGATCTCAGTCCTGGATTTACCCAGAATTGCTGTTCTAGGAAACACATCATTTGGAAACGTCTAGCAAGGAGCTGACACATCCCTGAGTCAAACCATAAACCTCATGGTTTGTGAAGGCTGTAATTTCCCAAGAAATAACATAATTAATATAAACATATGCAGTCTATATGGGCCATGCCATGACCATTGTGCTTATGGACACACAAAAGTAACAAAAGCTGCAAGTTCTGTTTCACTGCAATAGGTAACTGATTCCACCTTCTTCCTGCAGACAACAAAGTTTGGTTTTGGGAGGTTTTTAATGTAAAATATTCCATTCTCTCTATTGTCTCAATGGTAGGAGTTTTTCAGACAGACTCGGAGTCCTGGCTTGCAGGAGGCTGCTGAGCTGCGCCAAGAGAAAAGGGAGTTTACAATCTTCTTCTGAGGATTTACTCAGTACTCCAGATTTGGGATTAAAATTTGCATTGTTTCCACCAGGGGGTTGCACTCTTGGAGCAGCTGCTACAAGATCAGTTAATGCTGTATGAGCTGTAGGACCTAAATGCAATAAATCCCTCACATAATTGCTCCCTTCTTTCAAGCAAACAGAGCATGCACACCCCTCAGCGTCCTGACACGGGCCCCAGGGCTCTGTTCCAGCAGCTTGCCTGTAATTTGTATTTAGAAAGCATCAGCTACAACAGGTTTTGTATTTGGAAATACCACAAGTCCACCAGACAAAAGATCCAAGCTAAGGCAGCACCTCTTACCAATAAAATCTGCATTGTGGCACTATTCTACAGCACAAACATTTAAAACCATTTCAGCAGGTACAGATGCTTCGCTTTCTGGTCAAATCCTTTTTTCTGGTGTTTATTCATGTCATGCAAAGGAATATATCAGTGCATGAAACTGGTTTAAATTTACTTTACAATCTTAATAAATTTAATTAGCACAGCTGCTTTCGTAGAGTTCCTGCTGCAGAGGAAGAAATTCTGTAATTTTGGACTAGGGTCTCTCTCAAAATACACTTGCCTTTCCAAATATGCCTGTACACTCACAGAGGGAGACATTCAAAAGGCAGTGTTTTGTAAGAGAACCTGCTGAAGTTGTGTTTGGAAAGGTTGGAGAGAAATAAAAGTTGTTAACCTTACATAGGCTTCAGCATATACTGGGTAAAATATTGGTCATGTGTCTTTTGTGAGTGTTTCATTACACTTCTTATCCACAAATGATTCTGTTTCTGAGAAACCCCTTTTTTTCCTCATTGGAAGGTCCATGTGCATTATTCTTTCTCCAGTATTCATTCTTCTCCTGTGGTTTGCATGGAAACCATGGCCTGGTGCTTGCAGAGTGCTCTTGTGATAGCTCAGGAAAAGCCCAGAAGGGCCTGACAGTTGCATTCCCCACCAACAGATCATCCATGAGTAGATTAAAATGAAAATTAGTCCATTACAAAATGATAATGTCGTGGTGGAAACAGCAGCCTTTTGTGCACAGCAAGCTCAGAGCCTGTGTCTGATGTGGAAGGGACAATCACTGCAGAAATCTGTGCTGAATATTAACCAAGCCCAAGTGCTTCCTCCTGGGCTATGTGTAAATAAATGATCACAGTATTAGGCTTCAAACAATCCAACTTTAGAGAAGGGAAAATAAAGGCCGTGTAATGCTGACACACAAACATTACAAAAGGCTCTTGGCTCAACTCAGACACAGCCTTTTTACTATTAAACCAAAATAACTCACAAAAAATCAGTGAAGCACTGGTCCCAGGTGGCCTCAGTAAGGCTCTTAGGGGTCTCTGAATAATTGATTTTTTTTTTTTTGGTTCAGCTGCAAAACCGAGGGAAAAATAAATTCTGCTTGAATTGAGCCTAAATAAAACTTTATTTTTTTGTTAACATGGAATACTGGAGAAAAGAAAAAGTTTTATTTCCACTCATGAATGTTTGTTCAAGAGTACTCGGGTCCAGATTTTCAGTGCTTTAATAATCTTTATTCTGCCTCCAGATCTGAGCATGGGGCAGGACACTGAAAAGGGGACAAGAAGAGGATAAGCACCATGTCAAGAGGATTTTAGAATGATGAGAAATGTGAGTGTAGGCAGGAGAATGGGGGCAGCTGACCTGTGAGACTACAGACAGGCTTAGACTGAGCTGCACAGAGGAGCAGCTTAATATTTCACCATTTTCTTCTGTATTTTGCTATTATTCTTATCTTTTGAAAAGCGTGAGTTACCTTCAAAGGAGGCTGCTTCATTTCTGGATGCTGTAGCAGTTTTTTCTCTATATGAACTGACTAATGCCTGCTGCTGTATTGATCCTGGAGCTGAGCTGACCCTGGGCTCAGGCACTCCAGCCACTCAGGTGCTGTCCTTGCCAAAAGTGATGGCTTTTGTGTACTCAGAGCTAATGGCACTTATAACCTGAAAATGGCCATGCAACATTGCTGTGGAAAAGAGGACTGCAATCAAGTTATTGATTAACTTGCTGTATAATTTTGAAGCCAATTCTGAATAGATTTGCTCAGTTCATTATTTCAGGTACAAACCATGACAAGAATCTCAAGCAGGTCCAGATGTGATTGATTCCTGAAAACACCTCTGTTGAGCACTCAGGGTAGCCCAAAGCAATGACAAGCTGTTTTCTAGGGGTGTCTGAATAGCAGAAATGATGGCACTGACAGGATATCTCCATTTACTACAATAGCTTCATGATAGAAAATTTGCTCCCAGACAGTTTCTTTTAACCAGGTGATCAGAAGTTCATGGCCTTTGGTGCAGACTGTGAAAATGGTAATAACCAAAATCACCTCTGTCAGAGGATTGCGTGTTCTCATGGCCTTATTCTCATTTGGATGGTACTGGAGCAAAGCAGAGACAGAGAGGTGACCAGAGGGAGAATGAAGTGGCTCTGATTGATCAGAGACACGTGGCAGCTCCTACCTGCAAGGCTCTGTCCCCAACAGAGAGAAAACCTCTTTATCCTTCAAAGTGTTGATCTTCTGAAAAAGTGACTCTGTAGGGAAAACTCTACCTTCTTGTTTGAGGAGCTCTGGAACTAGCTGAAAGGCAAAACATCTCTGTCCTTCCTCTTAAATACCAGGTTTAAGAGAACCTCATGTGGAAAAATGCACATTTCTGAGCCAGCAAACGGAGAAAGGCAGATTGTCAAGCTGGCCTGGTTTGATGCGAGTCATAAAAGTGAGAGCTGAGACTGACTTGCTGCCCACTGCCTTGCAGTGTTTACCTAAGAATATTTGCATGGCCAGGGAGTTACAAATTAATATCAGGCCTGTTGTGGGATTTTACAGTGCAGCCCTTCCTTCCCTCCTTCCTGCCACTGCTGACTCTTACAGTCCTTGCAACCTCCGTGTGCAGAGCTGCATTTCTGTGGCTTGGATCTGACAGAGTCTCCCTCTGATTTTGGCAGGCAGGGAAGAATTCTCAAGCTGAAAGAGCAAAACAGAGCAGTAGATCAGCAACTGCCTCGTTCCAGACACAGGTCTGTGATTTTTCTTAGGGTCATCAGCAAGTTGGTGTTTTAATCAGGAAATGAGCCTTTCCCAGGGGCTGTGCTGGAGGGGAACCTGCCTGTGGCCAAGCACTGCCACGTCATCACTACCATGAATATTGCATCTTGTTGATTTAATTAATGGGCAAGGCTTAAAGCTTCTCCTTAGCAAAACGCTGCTGTTTCCCAACTTCTGCTCTTCCTCACTTCCCAACTTCTGCTCCTCCTCACTCTGTCCTTCCTCTTTCATACAGGGAAACAAGAAAATGAGGAAAACCACAGTACTTAAGTGAGACGAGACAAATCTTTGTATTTTGTTGGCTTATTCCAGATCTCTTACATAAACTTTTGGAACTTATCTATCATTTTCTTTTCTTACAAGATTTCACCTGAGCAAAACTAGAACTAAATGTAACATAGGAAAACAAATAAACTGGAGGGAAAGATGTAGCTGAGGATGGAAATAGGAGCTGGAGATTTAGACCAGAGTCTAAGTTTGTAAGCTCTCATTCTTTTTTTCCCAACCAGCTCAAAGTAAATGTTGCAACATTCACATGGCTGCCCAGGAAAAGCAAATATCAAGAGAGAGTGGAGGGAAGGGAGAGACAAAGGCAAACCCAGCCTGGTTTGGACTCCTTGGCACGGGTTGTTTTTTCTACACTCACACAGCAGCTTGTGCTTTAATGTTGGAGCTCCCTAAAAAGTCCTACCCCAGCACAGCACAGATTGTTAAACAGTGTTTCACCCAATTTTTTACCCCATGTGTTCATCTCTTTCCTTGAAACCCAGATTTTAGTTATCACTTCCCAGACTGTAACGTCCACAGCAGGAACTGAGCATCAGCCAGTCCTAATTTCTAAATTTACTTTTTGTTCAGCTGGTGTAAAGTTTTTCATGGTGGCCTTTCCATGTCATAAATATTAAATGCTAATGTGTAAGCTCCATCTGGAAGACTCTTCATTCTCAAATTCTCAGCTCTGTTTCCTCACATAACAACCAATAACAGAGATCATTAAATAAGATTTTTATTTAGGAACGCTGAGAATGAAACCTAGAGTAGGAGCAGTATGCAAAAAATTAAAAAGTAATGTTTTATTGACCATTTTTTCTTTATTGCTGCTTGTCAGTGAAGAAACGAGAAGATAAAATCAGTAGAGTAGTAAAACAACTTCCATACTACATGTACTGCTGTAAAAAAATTTACTTTTTTGTGTGTGCTTAAAGTATAATAAGGAAAATATGAATATAAAACATTTCCTACCATCTTTTCCAGAGTTGCTTACTGTAATATGGAGCTTTCAGTTTCTTGTGGTGCTGTTTGACACTGATTATTCCCCTTAGAATGTTCCATTATGCTCAGTTTTCTTTATATGTGTGAAAGAGATGTAAAGTCTGTTGTTGCTCACTGTAAATTTTATTCAAATGCAGCAGCATTCATTTACAATCACATTTACAGAGTGACTTTTATTCTGGGTGATCCAAATGTGCTTTCCAGACTTTTATACCAAGAAATGCAGAATGCAGCCCCCTTCCCATGGCCTGTTAGGAACCATCCAGGAGAGCTCCAAATGGAAAGTGAGCGTGCAGTCCTGGGAGGCTGGGGAGGAGGATTTGGTGCCTCATCCTCTCCAAGAGAATGCTTTTCCTAAGAGAGGCATAACAAACCTTTAGTTGTGATGGCACTGTGGGTGGGATGCTCTGAACTCCCACAAGTCACTCCCAAGAAAGGCAGAGCCCTGATCATACTCTGAATATCAACTGCAATTTTGTTTGGTTTGTGATGGGGCTTGGGAGATATTAATAGTGATATTGTTTCCTTATTGTTTGTAAAATATTGTATCTATAATTCTAGAGGATTTTTCCAACCTTTCAAAATATTTGAATTTACAAAATGTTTGTTAAATACAAGCCTATAAACAGCCCTTTTGAAAGAATGGGGCTAAATAGAGGCAAATGTTTGCTGTGGTAACTGCCCAGCCCTACCATCAGCTGTCTTTTTAATTCCTACATTTCTCACCTAGTATTAGTTACATTTTTCTAAATATTCTCTGGTCCTCCCTGAACCAGCTGTTGGGTTTCAGATACCTCCCATTTCCATTAAGCAGGACACGTAACTGTGGCAAACCACAGGGCACCTCAAGCTGATGTTTACCTGAAGGCCTGGGAATAGATTTTGTCACGATCCAAAGTAATTACTTTGTAAAGTTCATTTCCCACCCCGCATCTCTTTTCTGCTGAATAAATATTGCAAGGGGATGAAATATGGACGGGTTGTTTATATCCATCGCTTTTAAGTATTAGAGCTGGGCTTATGCAGCTCTTTGTTGTGTAAAAATCATTTGGATACATTATTCCAAGTTGAACAACAGAGTATTTCAGGTTGAGAACTGAAGGAAGACTCTCTTTGTCATCTCATATTGAATAAAGCAAAGAGAAGGGACATTAACTTCATGGCTAATATATCTTCCCTCTAAATGGCTACACCGTGTAAACATTTTTGTTAATAAATATTATTAAAGTGCATATCTGATTCAAACGCCTATTATGCTTTATTAAATACACAAAATTACCTATAAGAGTACATAATAAGACACCATTTCAGTCAAGCAATAGCTGTTTTAAAATTACATTCCATTCCCATTTAGAGACTCCTTGGGAATGCTACTTTCTTTCAAATTTTTGGGTCTGGTTTCATTATTAAAGGCTCATGAAGGCATCCATGAGCAGTGTCCTGTGAAGATTTCTTTGTGCCATATTATGGAAAAGCAGATGGAGAGGACTGAGAAAGTTTAATTATAGCAACTTTTTTCCATCTTTTTGACATTTAAATCAAATGGAAAAGTATCCCATGAGAAGTCACAAAATGATCAGATGTTATGTGGTAGAAAAACTTCCTCACAAAACACTAAGCACCAAATTCATTGCTCTGGTTCTTTGTTTCCTCTGCCTACTCTTACTCTGGTGAGTTTGGAGTTGCCTTACTTTGCTCTATGGAGTAGTGGAAGAAAAGTGACATACCTGTTTTTTATTTTCTTTTTTTTTTTGCATGCAGAATTCCAACATGATTTCTTTTCATTTCAATTGAGATCTAAATGAATGTGCCGCAGTAAAACTGATCCTACAGTTTGTAATGAGTTGTCCCTTTTTCCCTTCCCTCCAAGCTAGACATTGGTGTCTAGGGTAAAAATACAAACACCACAGGGGGAGGGCCAGGAGGATCTTTTATACGTGGAATTGCTTCATAAACAGTCTCAGAGATTTCCAAAAACTCCAAATCATGGAGGATTTTGCACGAGTTCTGTCTGATAACAAAAGGTTCATCCATAACATTTGTTAACTGAGGCTGGTGTGACAAATTCAAAGTGTTTGAAGGTCTCTCAGGACAGTTCTTTAAAGTGGGTTTCACTCTCTTTTTCATTAAAGAGCCAGGCTTGTGTTTGAAGATGAATCCTCAGCTGGAAAGTTGCTTTCAGTTTTAAATTGAGAATTGACACTTTTTCTTCAATTAGGTTTTGGCTGCAATTCATCCTTGTCTATCAACCTTTCCAGGACTCCAGTTGCCTCATCTCTTATCCTTTTCTTTTTGAAAACAAGGGTTTCAAATTAAATAAATAATGCATGATATTCAGGAAAAGGTAGAGTCATGTAAATTTTACAGCAAAGAGGGAGAATTTTTTAATTGGAAAGTGAAGAGTGCTGAGGAATGGTCTGTTAGAGCACACTGTGCTTTCAGTCTAAATATCCTCAGGGAAATTTGGAGCCTTGCCATGTTAGATATCCATATTCAGAAATACAATTTTGTTTGCACAAGCACTAATTAGCAATTTTGGTAATGCTTTCAACAAGGCCAAGGATTGACAGGAACACTGAATTTATCCCTTCCCATTAAGTGCTCTGTTTGGGGAAAAGAAACACAATATACACATTTTTTACCGAGTTGGACAAGAACCCAAAAAAATTGTATCTTCAGTGGACCTTCAGTTCAAGGTGGGTTGGACCTGTCAGGTTGTGGTGGGACTTTCCAAGAAATGAGACACTGGACAACTACAAACTTCCAAGTTTGTGGGAATTCAACTCAAGCTCCAAGCGCCTTACTCAGCCATTTCCTGCAACTAAAGGTGTGGAAGGAACAGTTAGTAAATCACCAGGAGGATTTGGAACTTTCTTCAGCAATTTTTTTGTCCTTCATTCTTTCTCTCTCATATGCTTAAGCACTTCTACAGAGATTAGGGGCAGCACAAAGCTAAGAGTGCTGCATGGCTTCCTCTCCTTTATTGGTAAAGAATTCTGGAGCTGCTCAGATCGTGCAGTTTTGGCTGAAGCTCATTCAGGGAGTTCCTCACCCCAGCTGCCTCACTCACTGTGTGTTCCTCTGTCACCTGCCCTGTTTTCTGCTGACATGCTCACCTGTCCAGCCTCAAATGCAATGCTTTATCTTCCCTCATTACCAGGATTCTAATGGCAATAACATTCACAGGAGTCATTTAATGGGAAATAAAACGTAGGCTAAAATGTCACAGAACTTTATTAGACAATCTAAACTTAATTGCAGATGAGCTGATGCACTCATAAAAGATGATGCAATGTTTCTATTAATTCCAACATCTGGTAACTATTCATGGGAGGACAGCAAATGGAGATACTAAATGTTACTCGAAAATGGTCAAGTTAGGAAACTGGCTGGTTTTTTAAATTGTAATTTCAAATCCGTCACTAGTTACTGAGAGTTTACCTAACATTAGAAATATTCAGAGGACACTGCTTATATAAAACTGTGGTGGGACTTTGATTATGCCTGCGAAGATACTTGGTTATTTGGAATATTTCCTCATGCTCTGTGACGGAAATGAACAAAGAGCTCTGCTTCCTGGAAAGCTGCAGGTCTTGAACACATTTCCCTGCTTTCACTGAGGTTCATGTGAGCTTTATTTAAATAAATAATTAAACAGTAAGTGATACTTGCTGGTAGAAGATACTGAAGATAGCACAGTTTAATTATTTGTGCCATTACTGTCCCTATCTTTAGAAATTTTAGTGATAAGCCCTAACAACTAAATGATCTGTATTAATTACAGTACAAACTTGCTGCCATGCTGCTGTCGTGCTGACAGGTCCTGTCCCCTCCCACTCTGCCCTGATGTGCAGTTCCAACGTGCCACGGTGACAGGTTAGCCCAGGAGCTGCTCCCAGTTAATCACAGGCTGCTGGAGACCAGTGCTGTGCAGTTCAGCAAAGCACAGGCAGCTGCGTTCTGTGCTTGCCTCAGCTAAGGCATCGACCGAAAAGCAGAGCCAAAGCCAGCCCCAGAGGCTGCAGCCCCTTCCGTCACCCCAGGGCTTTCCCTCAGTGCCGAAAATCAAGGCGCTTTCTGAAGACGTTTGAAGTCTGGAAAGCCTTGGCTAAATTCCAGCTGTTCTGCAGCAAGTGTGGCATGCAGGGGAGGGCTGGAAGAGATCCAGGGAGCTTGTGTTCACACCAGAGATCCTGTCTAGGAGATGAAATCATACTGGAAGGGCAGTGTGCCCTGGAGGATCAGACACCCTGGTGTGAGTTCATATCTGACTCTGTGATTAGTTTGCATAACATTTACATAGCCACCTCTTTAGGAGTTCTGATTAAAGCTCTCCCGTTACATCATTGATGTATTCAGCAGGGCTGAATATCCCCAGACTGAACAGATTGTGACCATGACACATTCCCAGTTCTATCTTTGCTTACCCAAGTAGCCAAAGGACACCTTTAAAAGGTTTAATAAAGAGCACCAGTAATGTCACTATGGAAACATAATGCTTTAGAAACTCCTGCTTTAACAAAGCACCATCTTCCCTCACACAGTCAGAATTGACAAGTCCTGGCTGGAAATCTTCTGTAGTGTCAGTGAAAAGTATAGGATTCAGGACTGTCATAACCTTACAGAGCAGGATGAGCTCCAGAAACATCATCGAAAAAGAGAACTAAAGAATGTTGTTTCTAGCTGAATTACCAGATTGGTTGAAGCAATAATGATAATAATTTTTAAAAAGTGAGTTATTAATGGTGGGGAAGGGGGGAATTGATACAAAACAACCAGTTCAAAAGGCAAAAGAGAAAAAAAATATGACAGGTTAATGGATAGTGCAGAAAAAATATCTTGAAAACTTATGCTGAGAAAGGAGATTGCACTCCCTCAGGCAGATGGTCAGCACAGAGGACAAAGAGCCTCTGGCAGTCGCTACCTGAAAGATTTATGCCCTTTGCTCCACAGGTATCATTCTCTCGCTGCCAGGGGCCAAGAATCCAATATCCACTTCCAAAGCATGTTTGTTTTGTCCCATGTTTGTTCTAGTAATGCTATTTATCATGTTATTTATCATGTCATCCTTCTCAAGAAATACTGTACTTGGAAAGTTGGTGTAGCTCTTGAAAAGCACTTTCTGGACTATTTCCTTTTTAATTACTACAAATAAACACCCTCAGTGTTCTGTGTTGCTGTGGGAAAAGATTAGAATTTTGTAGTCACTTTTTAAAAATACTACCTTTGAGTTTATCAAACAGTGCCCCCTGTGTAAAGTATGATAAAATGTTATGTGAGCTGGAGTACAAAGCTTGGAGATTCTACTTTAATTCACATGTGTTAGGACAGGTGAGGCTGCTCTGTGCTTTCTGCTTCTGACCTTGTGCAAAGGCGCTGGGAAGGAGCTCGGCTGCGCTGGAACGAGCCCGGCCGGGCCCGCAGTGTGCTCGTGGGAGAGGCTGGGGAGCTGCGTTTAATGAGGCTGGGCTTCAAAAGCGCAGCCCGGCTCCATCAATGAGCGGAGAGCGCCCGGGCTGTTCGTGCTGCGAACCAAAGCTGCTGGCAGCGCAGCTCACTCCGCACTGCAGACAAACTCCAGAGCTCCTGTAAAAACCCAGCAACAGCGAACTCGTTCAGCCAGGGCAGTCACTTGAGACTGATCCGTGTGAGAAACAAGCGATTTTCTTCGTGTGCAGCTGCAGTTGTTGCTTCTCACCCCGTGTGCTCCTGGGGCAGGAAACTGCATCACCACCGCTCAGAGCAGATCAGGTGAAGCTGCTGCCCCACATTCTCAAACAAGTGCCTGCAAACAGTTTGCTTGAAATGGGGAGTTCAGCTGTTCAGAAAAAACAGTGACACATATACAACTTGGCGACAAGTGATTAAAATCAGTGAAGCAAAGGAAAGGGGAAAAAAAAATCAAGCTGTTATTAATTTAAAGTGACTTCAAAAAGCAGTTGCTAATTCTCCAGCGATTTTCTTGATACCTGTCCAGGCTACAGGTGGTTGGTAAGTGCTTAATAAAGCACCTGCTCATCAACTCAATTCCTCATGATTTTAACTTAAAATTTAATTACTGCCATAATTTAAAAATAGCAACTTCATTAAAATATTGTCCTGATTTCAGCTGGGATAGAGTAGCTTTTCCTCCCAGTAACTGTGATTTGGCTTTGGGGTGAGAACAGAGTTGGTAACACCCTGATGGTTGTATTGTTGTTGTTAATCATTATCCCTTTCTTTTCCATCCTATTGAGCCCTCTCCATCTCAACCCATGAATTTTACTTTTTTTTCCTAATTCTCTCCCCATCCCACAAGGCAGGGAGGGAGCTGGGTGGTGTTCAGCTGTCTGTAGGTTAAACCATGACAAGTGCCCTGCCAAATGTTGCTGTGCAGTGATGCCCAACTGCACAGAAACTATAACAGGCAAATGTTCATGGTTTTCA
This sequence comes from Anthoscopus minutus, assembly GCA_013399455.1. NCBI lineage: Eukaryota > Metazoa > Chordata > Aves > Passeriformes > Paridae > Anthoscopus > Anthoscopus minutus. Next base: position 33,790 of record VWYI01046465.1, on the reverse strand, counting down.
GCTGGATTGTTTTATTAACTGATCCATCATTACAGACCTGGGGTACTGTGAGGAAGCAAAAATAATAATGGATCTGGATGTTCCTCTGTGAGACAGGTGTGGGGCTGTCTCTGCCTGATATGCAAAGCAGTGCCAGCAGGATGAACACCTAGAAAAGTGCTTCATTAATATAAAATGTATAATTAGAGTTAGTCCATTTATTTCAGGGAAAAAATATAGCTCCTAACAAAAACACATATTGCAGAAATATTTTTTGTCAGATGATGAAATCAGCAAAATAGAGCCTAGGAAACCCCCCAGTTACTTCCCATATTTGCCTACTTTCCACTGAGAAAATGCATAAATCAACAATGGAATCAGCAAATGGAATCAACAAATTTCACTTAATCTATAAAAATAATGTAAAGTTTCAAATTAAACAAAATCCTGGTTGTTTAAAAGATAATTACAGAAGAAAGATATCCCAGAAGTTTTTCTCAGCATTAGTGCCAAACTGACTCCAAAATAAACCTTCTCTGATCCTGCTTTACATCCAAAGGGTGGAACACCCCGGCAGCCTCCACTTGCTGAAGAAGTAAGAGTTTACATTTTCCCCAGGAGAAAGAAAAGTGGAACAAATTATGAAATCATTCATAATCATTCAATGCATTCTCCTTTTCTCCTGGGCAGAACCATCTACTCGCTGACCTGCACTTCAGCCTTGTTTGTGTTTATGCTGCAGGAGTCAGCAAAGCCTCCCTAGGGGTAGGGCCACATCCTCAATCCAAATTTAAATGTCATTCATAAATGGAAAGGGAATTTCACTGAAATGGAAGTAGGAAATGGTGGAGAAGGAGGTAAAAACAAGAGGAAAATGGAGGTTAGGAAACACCAACTATTACAGCTTTAATATTGTGCCAGGATGGGAAGTTGGTGTCTACATGACTTCTTAAATAAGAAGTCATAGAGCTAAATTAAGATGCCAGAGCTAAAGACAGGGGTGAGAGTCCTGATAATTGCTGTTGCCCTCCTTCTCAGTCGTGCCTGAGCCAAACCCACATTTGGTAGAGCAGCAGGAGACATAACCTGGTGTGGACAAATAGACTTGAAACAAGCACATGTGTGCCTGGTGAGCATTTTCCATAACTGTTTGTAAATGTTGCTAACTCATTGTGTGTAGTTGCCAAGTGTGAGCCTTTTGTTTAATCCTGTTGTGTTCTAAAGATGTTGTTATGTCATTAAATTGACATTTCTTTGACTTATTGGTAGCACACAATGATTATACTCCTCCTGATAAATTGGGTATTTTCTAGATAGAGGTAAAATGTAGCCCCCTATGCCAGTTGTGCAGGCAAGAACAGTGATCAGATGTAGTGGATTTGAAGGTTTTGGGGAAATGAACATTTGAGAGGAAAAGATGAGTTAGAACCTTGAGGTCCTGGTGGTTTGTCAGGTAGCTCCACCAGCTACCACAATCACCAAAATGTTTTTTATTAAGGCTTTAGAGATCTGTGCAATTTTTATTTGGTGTTGCTCTTCTGCCCTTCACTTCTGTTATCTTTTGTTCTATTTTAGAGCAGAAATATTAGACCTGTGCTACTCAAATATCCACAACTTGTAAAGGGTCCTTCACTTGCTACTGATAATAAAAAGGGAAGAAGTGGATATTTTGATTCTGTTCTGTCTCTATAAGGTGGCTGTGATGGGTGAGTTAATACAAAATACGTAGAGCAGATGTAATAATAAGTTACTACCTTGACAGATTTGACATATCTCCACCCATGTACTGAAGATGCGTTGTGAGATGTGTGTATGATTAACGTTGCTCAAATGGGTGGTGTCTGAATTAGCATTTTGTGCTGTAGGCGCTGGAAGCTTCTATATTTTGTAGCAATACTTAGCAATTAAATTGCACTTTACATCATCAAAGTACTCAGAGCATGAGAGATTATATTCCATTAAAAGCAGGGATAGGTTTTCTTTACTTGGGGGACAGAGAAAATGCCCGATGTGACCATGAGCATGGAAGTGTCACTCAGTGGCAGAGTTTCCAGAAAGACACTGCAGCTCAATATTTTATCATAAGATATTTCTGATAATAAATATTGTTATCTAAGAGTTGCCTGGATGAGAACTTGAAAGTACTGGAGGAAGAGCTGCTTTTTCTGTCAAGTCCAAGGACTAGTTCCTGCAAACATTTAGGTTTGTACCTGGCTTAACTTTAAGCAGAAGACTGCTTCCACTTGATTCCCACAAATATGAACATGGATCAGAGGCAGAGAGAAATGTGGGGTTTATTTTCCCTTGATGTGTGCACTAAAATGTGACACATGCAACTAGCCCTAAAAGAGTCTGTTAAGAATTTTTCATCTCATCTTGATTTTCTTTGGTATGCTTTGTTGCTATTGTTTGAGTTTGTTTGATTAGGGGTTTTTCTTTGCAAAATGTGTATTTCTTAATCATTTCTTCATGTAGTCTTACCCAGTTTCTTGATCTGTGAGAACAGGACTCTGAGTGTTCTGTCAGGTTTAGCAGTACACAAGTCCTGGGGAGGAGAAACCACATTTTGGTAAATTTAAATGGCAAACCGATAGTCCAGGGAAGAACTAGGGAGAGAGAGCAGAAAAAGTGAGAGTGTAAAAGGGATTTCAGATCCTTTACTGCCCCTTGGATTTTCTCTGGCTGTTTAACTGAGCAGCACAGTGAAGGGACGCTGTTGGTGCAAAGTGAGGCTGTGTCTGTGCTGCTGTGCCTGTGCCAGCACAGACCAAGAGGAGACAGCCAGCACCAAGGGCTGCCAGGGCTACAGAGCCAGCTGACAGGCACAGCAGAGTTTCCCCTTTTTCTGTTTCATTCAGGGTAGATACCCTTTGTTACTGTATCAGATTTTTTTTTTATAATCACCACTTTCATAATTTCTGTTTCTCTTTACTTCATATTGGAAAGCATAATTTAAAAAAATACTGTGTGACATTAACCCTGAACGAATGAATCTGTGGACAAATCTCGAGTGATTCTAAATATTTGCTAGGAATCAGCAATTGTGAGTGCACACAGCAGCACTGCAGGAACTCAGTGCTCAGCTGCAGAGCAGCTGCCTTTAATCCAGACCTATTTCTGACACAGTTTTAATACCAGCAGTTACTGTAATAGAAGAATGTGATGCATTCTTTTTTACTTTACCATTGTTTCCTATTTTTTCTTCAAAGAAACCTTCATTTTTAGATTTACAAGAGAGAAAGTGAAGTCCTTTGATCTCTACAATGTATGTACTATTTATACCAGAGATAGGGAAACTGCTTTTGTCTAATTATTTTTGACATCTTGCAAATATTCACAAAATTCTTCATGGGGATTAAAAAGATCCACAGAGTTCAATCTCTTTGTGACAAAGAAATGTTGTTCTCAAAAGACAAAACAATTGTTTGTTTGTTTTCTCTTAGAGAGATCCTAGACATTCATCTTCCAACATGGCACATTTTATCTGAGATAGCACAGGAGCACATCCCATTTTTAGAATATCAGTAAGCTTCCATAAATAGAGCTGCACCTTAGAAGATCACAATAAAATAGTGATAAAAATTGAGTGCATTTGAAAAGCATCAATTTCACCTTTTCTGGATGTTAGACTCCAGCTTTGCAGAAACTGTTCTCTGCAGAAGCTCCTATTTTAGGGGCGATTTCTTCGAGCTTCTGTTATTAGAACAAAGTTTGTGAGGTGGTGTCTGCTGCACTTCCCTCCATTGTCTTACGGAGACGTTAAAATCTATTAATTTACATGTCTTTATTTATTCATTATGCAAAATAAGTGCCATGTAAGTAATTACACTTCCACTTCAAAAGAATAGTCAGGGCTACCAACTCTCATGAAGACTGAGACTTGTTATTTTGTTTCTGTGGGTTTTTCTAGTGTCAAGTAAATCAAATTAATATGAGTCAAGCGAATGGGAATTCATGAATTTTCACCAGAAGATTCTGGTCTCCCCAGTTTCAGAATCTTGTTCATATGGTCAAAAAAAGGAAAAGCTGAAGTTCATTATTTAAAGCTCATTTTTACTTCCTGATGGAATATGTGATATTTGGGATAAACAAAAGTTATGAACTCCACAGAAATCCCCTAAGAATTAGCAGGAGAGCAGGAATCAAACAAGTAGTCCCATTCAGGGAACACCACCAATGCCAGGCAGTTGATTCTGTCTTGGCTGAGAAAAATTCAACCATTCTGGAGACTTCTGAACACTTTCCCTAGTGAAAATGAAAACTTTCTGTGTTCAGCTATGCTCTTTGCTAAGTTTTCTGAGAGTTTTTGTCCTCTTATGCAAGTGTACACAGACAGATCAGAGTAAAACAATAACATAAATTTTCCCATTATTGCCAAAATTTTCCTTTTCCAACGAGCGTACAAAGCGTGGAAGAAGGGAGTGGTGAGCAGCTTGGTACTGCAGAGCAGATATTTTGCTACCTTTCTAAAATGTATTTTGAACGTGGAATTGAGAAAAGCACTACAAAACTGAGACATGTGATGCCTTCAGTGACACAGACACACAGACACTCTTTCCTCAGTAAATCTCCTGAGTCCCCTGGAGGAGCTGCATTTCTCAGACACCACACGAGCCAGACGCTGCGGCAAACCCCAGGCAATCCATTCAGGATGTCACACCCCGCTCTTCACTCCGTGTCCTTCCCAAGGTGAACACCAGTGTCGGCAGCAAGTGGTTTGTGAAGGTGTCTGTGAGTGCTGGCAGGTAAATAATTTTTTTTTAAGCCAAGTTAACAGTCCATGTAATCATGTGCATCAATCTGACTTGTGGAGAGGCAGCTGCTCTGCTCAGCGTGCTCTGGTAAGGAGTTCAGGATGGGCAAGACCAATGGGAGCTCTGACAAAGGGGCACAGAAGCAGGAAGGAGCGGTTATAACCCCCAAAGTATGAGAGACAGAGGAGCTATGCTGGCCCTGTGCAAAAGGAATGGAAGTTATCACAGGTTTGTAGGTGGCTGTTTAGGTAATTCTTCTAAAATTGCTGGAAGACCAATAATACCCCTTTCAGAGAGGAAAAAAATAGCAAAATATCTGAGATGCTGAAGTTGTGCACAAGAAATCTCTGTAGCTGCAAATGCCTTTCAACCTTTTGATCATATCTGCATCAGCCGCTTCACCTGGATAGGTGTTGGGTGCTAATGGTTGTGGGGCAAGCAGAGCCTGGTTCTGCAGAGCAATCTCAGTTCTTGTCTGTTTGAAAGGGCTCCTTTAGGCCCTGACAACTTTTGTGAGTGTTGGTCACCAAAGAATTAATCTTGAATATTCAAGATTCATGTTTGAAAAGGCCTGGCATAAGCCACATGGCAATCACTGATATTTCTGTTACAGGGAGATGCTGTGCCACATCTTTCTAACAAAGACCAGCTTGAAATATCCCTGCTACAGGAGGTTCCTTGAGCCCCAGAGTGGGTACTCAGTGTTCTGTGATCAGATGCTCCTAGTGGCAGCCCATGGCTATGGAGAGGGTCATTAGGTCTTCCAGTGTGTTTTTACAATAAACAGTCTTTTACAAAGTACAACTTTATATCTCCTGCTGAGCCCTTATAAACTGCGCTAGGGACCACTCAATTAATTAAGTTCCTTTTTCTCCTCTGTGCTAACTTTGAGGAGCAGAGTCCTCTTGTGCATAGGCCAAGGAGACCATGAGCTCCTCGTGTCACTCTGGGGGCCTTGGACATCTCCCACAGCTTCTCCCAGCACTCTGCACAGAGACTTGAACCCCCTGACACTGCCTGGAGTGTCCCCCTCTGCACTTCAGATGACTTTTCACTGCTTTGCCTCGAGCAGCACTGCAGAGCTTCCCTCTGCTCCCGCAGCCTGGCAGAGCTCGAGGTGAGCAGGGGCCCGGGGCTGTCACGCTGAGGATGTGTCACTCACTCAGGGCATCTGCAGCTCGAGCTGCACTGGCAAGAAGATGAAAAGGAGGCTTGGTTGTGTGACCAGCTTTTGTTTTATAATTGAAAAGATTTTTTGTATTCATGCATAGCATCCCTGTTTCAGAGTGTCTCTATTTTATCCAGAAGCTGGAAAAATTTATAGCTCCCAGACCCCATATTCTCTTAAAATATTGTGTAATAATCACAATAGGGACACTGAAGAAAAATAATTAAAAATCTATTTCTTATTGACCATTTGTAGTTTAAAACTATTTCAGTAGCAAGACAAGCCAAGCATATAGAAAATAGAAGACAAATTAATTTTGCCACTTTGACTGCAGGTCCTCTAGGTCAAATATTTCACACGATGTCAGAAGGAAGTAAAATTTTTCACAGATGCTTCTGTTTTCTGCTTGGAAGACAGGTACCTAAAACCAGTCCAGATGCTTGTTTTGAGAAATCCAGCAACTCCAGCATCAACAACTTAGAGATCATCAAGGTCATTTTGAAAGGCATTTCTTTAGTTTTACCCCTTTCAGAGAGGAACTCTATAGTCAGTCCTTCCTTGTCGTGCAGGACAGCTCCAAGGGTCTGCCAGTGCTGTGAGTACACAGGTAAATATGACCCATAAAAAGAAATAAAAGGTTGGTGTAAATTAAATTTAAAAAAAGTATCACTTCCTGCAATGTTCTATCAGCAACTTGCACATTTTTGCAGATGCTCCCCGAAAGTCTCCTTGGCACAGACCACATAAACACAGGGAGCAGCAGACGACACCAGCAGGTGTCTGCATGAAATCCTGCTCCTGGAGAGATTTCCAAAAGCAACTGCACTGCCATACCTTTGATCTTTCCCCCAACTGAAAATGCATTGTGGGTTTGTTTTTTCTTTTTTCTCTTTTTTTCTTTCTCTTGCAATCCATTCCACAGCCACAAATGCATTCCACAGAATTTCTACCCTGCATGTTTTGCAGCTGCCATGAGGTATTTGAAACCTGATGGCAAGGCTAAATATCTTCCATTCTTGTCTATACACCAATTATTTAAAGGAATCTTCCTTTCTTCAAGTCATATCATGTGGCTCTGAATTTTAAAACAAGATTTCAAACACCTCATCAACCTCCTGTAGCTGACTAGCAGAGCTAACTTTAATTAAAGCCTTTAAAAATCAGGTAGATATTTGGAATTTGGAAATTTTGTCTGATGGGTTGACATGGACGCCATGCCAGATCATCAGCTGATGATGACCTGATGATGATGGCATCAGCATAGATACATAGGTTCTACTAAAAAAATAAACACATATTCCTGCCTACTGAAAAACCTTGAGTACTTACACAAAAACATATATCTCGTGGTACACCTTAGGTGTGTCAACTGTCCTGCTACCTTGTTAGCAAATACAGAAACACAGCATCTCCTGAAAAAAATCTGCCATCTGAAGTGAATAAAGAAATTATGGTGATATTGTGGAAGAGAGGTTTGTCCACACGTAAGGAGGATCAGGTTGTGAGCACAGGGAATGACAGTGTTTCTCCTGTGGCATGCAACTCTGTTCCCACAGCAAGAACATCCCTCCTGCCTGTGTTTCCATCATGAACTCAGGGAGAAGAGCAGGGGCTCAGTGCCCAGCAGTGAGGTTTGTGTTTATAGTGAGTTGTTATAGAGCTTCTTCAAGCCTTGTTCTTGGTGATGGTATTATTTTATTTGTTTCTAAGCTTTTGTATTTGTCATGGCAAAGAGTCCATTTTTTTAACTGACACAACTGGATTTGAAGAGGGACCTTCTGGGCTGCTTTTTAGCAGCTGCTGTGATTGCCCAAGAGATGTGGCTAATGTCTTTCCAAGAGGAAGGCACAGTGTAATCCATGATGGGATAAAGAAAGAAGTGGTCCATCAGAAGGTTTTCTAGCAAGAACTGAGCCATGGTATGAAAAATGTGACAGCACCCAGGATGGAAAGGGAGGTAATGTTCCAGATGGCAGGGCATGCAAATAAGTTTCTCATGCTTGTAGGCACCACAGTAATTCTCATTTTTTAATCCAAAAAGAATAGTCACATCATTTCCTTCCCTGGCAAAAAGCTGACTTGGTAACACGACCTTGTGCTGCTGCTCAGGGTCACACACTCACACAGGCATGTCCTTTCTGTCTTGCTCAGCCCTCCTGCCTTGCCCTTTCCCCATCAGCAGCAGCCCAGGTCCCTTTCCAAGTCCCTTCCCTCCCCGGGGCTGCCCGGTGAGCCCTGGGCTGCGGCTTCCCCCAGTCAGTGCCTCTCCCGCAGCATCTGCTGTCACTCACTGCTGTGCCAGTGGTGTTGCTCCCAGCAATGCCAGTTCAACAAAGAGGAGACAAGCAGCCTGATGGTTGCCAGCAGCTGGAGTGAGGCTGAGGCAGAGTAACTCTTTCAAGTGTTCCAGGCATTTCTGAAACACTCGCATAGAGGAACACGTGGCTATGTACGCGAGTGGCACAGTGACACTTGAGCTCCCCTCTTTGCGAGCAGCTGGAGCTCGTCCCTGCGGCTAGGGATGCTCACCAAGTGAGTGGGAGGCTTTGGGACTGCCCTGTGCATCCTCTCCTACTGGGAAGCAGAAGCAGCCAAGCAGGTTCCCACTGCCTGGCTCTTCCCAGCTCCTCAGGATCAGCACTAAGGACCAGAGGAGCTGCCACTGCCAACCCAGCCCAGAGTCTGCAAGGCCCCATCCCTGCCATGGTGTCATTGCAAAAGAGGGAAAACAGCTGGGCTACACTTAAGAGGCAGGAATTAATCATTCTTGGAAAGGAGGGAAAACAAAAGTGTCTCTGAAGAGCCCCACGTGCAGACACTGCTAAGTGCTTCTCACAGGTTCTCCTTCCAAGCAGCCTCTGCCACAAAGGAGATGTTCCCTCCCCGTTCCTGCTGCTGCAGCTCCACAGCATTTTTAACTTTTCAATTTGCAGCTGCAGCACCAACTTTTGATTTCATTTCTCAGAAGTGTTGGATGAGAAAAAAATGTCTCCTACCTTACCAAGACTGACTTTGACTCTCTAACCTGATATTAAGGGCTGACACATTCATTTCTACCTACATTGTTTAGAGTTTCCTGACCATAGACTCCCTAACTAGAACATAAATTCTGGAGATGGGGTGGTGGTGGTGTACATCACACGCTGTTTAACACTGACACGAAATCCTTCATCTTCAGGAACGCAAATTTCCTGCAGATATATGATCCAGTTTATGTGTGTGCATACTAAAACCACACAAAATAGTCGAGTCATTGCTTCAGAAATCCATTCCAAAAGTTAAACAAATGTAATCCCCATTGCCAGTTTGCTGTCCTAAAAATATTTCTGGTTCCTAATACTCATTTAAACATGTGTTATAGTACAGTGTTTCAATGTGCATGTGAAGCTGTGTTCCTGTATAAGATGTTAGAGTTATACCAGTAGAAAATCTACTACCCATGAAAAAAAATCTTTGCATTAAAGCACATCCAAAAGTCCTCTTCACCCTGGGATTCCACATTTCCTTTAAGCCACTTGCAGTGGCCTTGCAGGTACAGGTGGGTGACAGTGTGGGTACCTTTATCTAGTCCACTCTCCTCTTGATTATCAGGGATATTTTTACCATTCTTACCACATTTTAAATTATTCTGTGATGATTCCACTGTACCCTTAGGCAATCTGATCCCCTAGCAACATTAGAAAACTGACTCTTTTCATTTTCCCTTCATAAAGGTGAAATGCTGCACTTCTTGTCCTGGTGTCTATACACAGGGAGAACATTTTGATAGTGACATGTTTTAAATATCTTCTAGTCCTCATTTCTCCCTCAGTGTTGTCTTTGCTTCAGCAGAGCAGTCCAGGTGTTTCATTCACATCTTCTGCCATTTTAATCTCTCTTCTCTGACTTAATTTTTTCAACAATTTTTCCAAAACATGAATTTCACATCCAGAGATAATTTACTTCAGCTGAAGCAAACAAATAAGTACTGTCTGCATTTTACCAAGACTGTATTTATTTTACATTTTTCTGCAATAACTTGGCCTTATTGACTGCCACTGTTTATGGTGGCAGTCAATATACAGAGAGAATCCATTACAACTCCCATAAAACTTCTGCACTATGATGCATGGTACATACATTTCTGACTACAGTATTTAGCAATTATTCAGTGGGATTCCATCTTGAATTTGTCTTGTCTCTGGTTGGCCAATCATTCATAGTGGAAAGGGGTAGGATATATAACATCTCACATGACCAGGTTTGCTAAAGAGAGGAAATGGGTTCTGTAATGCTGCACCTGACGTGAAAAGCTTGGATTTGCATTCCAGACCTCTTAGAAGTTTCCTATTCGAAAAATACCTGAAATGAAGGAAACAATAAATGTTAAATGCTAATAGAAAGTGTTGCAAATTATTTGGGGGAATGTGGCTCCTAGACCTGGTTAGATTCATAGCAATGTCAATGTGTGAGGGATTATAAAGTATCATTATATACTGTATTCCTGTTGATGCCTCTCCACTTATTGCTGTGGTAATACATTTGGCACAAGGGAAAAATATAATGCTAACATTTCTATGATATACATACCCAATAAAAGCTTTTTCAATTTCATTATTTTGACAGGCAGATTCCATTAATACATCCACAACAATAATGTTCCCTTTCTTCAGGATCTAAGAGAAGAGGATTATTAAAAATTACAGACAATGCCCCTGTACACTTAATCTCTCCAAATTCACTTTACAATTGCTGTCAACATCAATAATGTCAGCCAGTATAATCAGGTTTGTATAAAACATCAGAACTTGTATATTTTCCAAATGGGATTTGTTTCCCCATCTACCAATGCAGCTGTTTTGGTTTGGGGCTGTTTTGTGGTTTGTTTTTATGTCAGAGAATGATGTTCCCAAATGCCTGTGGAGAATACAAGTGCTGTGAGACAGCCAGGTTGCAGCTCCTTCATCCCACCCCATTCTCCATCCTGTACCCTTGGTCCACCTTCCAGTTTCAAAATCCGTGTCACAAATGATGAGGGGAGTGGGGAGAGGAGGCAGCTCCAGCAATCCAGGTCCCTTCCTTGGCTCTCACAGGTTGCATGTGAGTAGCCAGAAGCACAAGGGCTTCCCCACAGGCCAGGGGGCAAATTGCTGCAGAGTTTCCTGGGAACTCATGTGTTTGTACCACGTTCTTACTTCACTGTACAAAATGGAAGCTAAAATCATTTCTGTGGCCAAATAATATTGCACGTAATTTTTCCCTGGTTTAGTGTGGATTTTAGAGGATGTTTGTTGGCCTGTTAATAGGCTTGGTATTTCCAGTGCATGAGAAATATTCTCATCACTCACAGGACAAGGATGCTGCAGGTCCAGCAGCTCTGAGAATTCTGAAACGCAGCTTCATCTTGGGAAATTCATCTACTAATTTCAGTACATGAAGCAATCGAATTCTTTTGAAATCCACATTTTCCTTAAGACATTCTGGGAAAAAAAATCACGGTATCATCATGTGCATTGCTCTGAAATCAAACTATGCTTAGTGATTTAATCTTTATTTCTGTTGATATTACATTTTCAGTATCAGCATCCACTCTCATTGTGACCAACCTTGTATGTAACATTTCTAAAATCAGTTTCTCTCATGCCTTTGAACACAACTGTGTGCAACCCCTTCCATGCCAGACTTATCAGCTAATCTATCAAACAAAATACAATTTATTTTTTCCATTAGGCTCCTGGAAAGTCAAGCTAAGTGAGAGCAACTGGAGTTTGTTGCTGGACTCTGATATGTTTTTCCAGCAGTCTAGGAGTTGTCAGGCAACGATTCCTAAGATACAGGGGCACTTGTATCTTAAATCTGAAGTGGCTGAAACTGGGAAGTGTCTTGCACACTGCTGAATATTGTCTGTACAACAGCTCCCCAACAGCCTGTTGTTAATGGTGATTGCTTATCAGCACCTACTTTAGGTGGAACAAAGAGCTTTTATTCTTTTATATCCTGGTGTTGTCTGAATTTATTGCAAGTGTCTCTAACGGGGGGAAATAACAGAGGATGAGCCCAGTGTTGGGCAATAACAAGTCGGTAACACCCGTGTTTGATGGGTTTCACAGCCATGGGAGCCCTGCTCCCAGCACAGCCAGGGCTCCACTCACAGCCTCTGAGTCCTCTTTTTTAACACCCAGTTTGTAAACCCTGAGACAGCCCCAGCAGAGATGTGTGTGGGGATATAGATCAAAAGGGTGGCTGCACACGCTGACAGGACACTAATTAAATTGATCCGCAGTTAGTGATTACATATTCCGAGCTGTTAATTCTGCACGTGGTGAGAGCGGCTGCCTTCTGCTCCCTGCCTAAAGAGGCTCCATCACCACCTGTCTGCTCCAGACCCCGAGTGCCACCTGCTGAGCTTCCCCAGCCTGGGAGCTGCCAGGAATTCCTACCTTGGCGTGGATGCACCTCTACAGACACACTCAGTGCAGAGCCAGCGCCTCAGTGCTGACCTAGAATATGCACAACACCTCCAAGAACAGGGAGAAAACAGACTGAAATCGCTCTGCAGGTGTGTGGATGTTTGGTTAAGTAGTGGTTCTTCTCTCAGCTGTCCTGCATGGTCATGAAAGGATTTTAATAAGCAGAGGTTCAGGGAATCTAAAAGGCACTTGGTATTTTGCTAAAGGTTCCAGAGGTATGTTCTGGTCAAATCTTGCTTAAGATAAGAAATTGAAAGTAGTGAAACAGTTGAATGTGTTGATATTTAGCAAAATAAAACCTGTTTACACGCCAGATAATCATCTCAGTAAACCAAAGCAAGAAAAGGAGAAAAGGCACCGCAATATTTTCTTACCCAGAGAAACTGTGCTCAGTTCTCTGAAAATGAGCTTTGTGGGAGTTCAACAAACCCTTCAGTGACACATATTAGAAGAACTTTCTCAGAAGTATCTGGATTTAATAATATATTTAATATTTTATTATATGCCAGACAGAGCTATCATTTTGCATCCTTAGAAACTGCACTGCTCTCTCAGCGAGACAGAGAACAATACAGAAATAAAAGTGAGAGGGATTCTTGACAAACTCTTACCAAAGAGGTTATGCAAATACACAGTGTGCTGCATGCAGTTCCCTTTTTTCACAGCAAAATGGCATATCTGTGCCAAAAGGAGCTAAGCATGACCTCTCTGGTGGGTGGGATGGGACAAAGGGATCCCGGTCAAAAGTCAGAAATGCTGAAGTTCCACTAAAAGCAAAACAAATTCAAGAAAAGAATCCTACTCAGTCCATTGTGCTTTGAATTTCACTCCAGCAGGAGACTGGAGGTTGAAAATGAGCTTCAAATGACTACACAGTAAACTTTGCAACTACTCTGCAAGAGATTTGCCTGTAAGCAAAAAGATACAGATCTGCCCACCTTGCTTAGAGCCAGTGAATATAAAACAAATAATATGACTTTCCTTACTTCAGAGAGCTTCAATTCAGATAGTTGGCAACAGAAAATTAAGCAAGAGAAATTAAGAAGTAAAAGCAGTTCAAAAGATTTTGCAAGTGATGAGCTGACACTGGAGTTATGTATATTGATCAGCATCTCATGAACAAAGGATTTAGGCTGGATCTATACTTTATTGCAAACCTTTCTTTCAAACTATTAGATTTTTGTGTTTATAGACCAGATTTGTAATTTAAGGGAAGGATTTAGGAGCCTAAAGGATGTAAGCACTCAGCTGTTTATGAAGTTCAATGGCATTTGAGTGTCTGACTCCCTCAGGCTCTAGTCTGAATTCGTAACTTATTGACAATAGTTTTTCAGCTCAGGAAGCACAAAATGGTTGCCCTTTACAGTAATAGAATATTTCTTTCATAGCCATAACAATAATCTAGTCTGACTTCCAGGGACTGTTTTGTGGTCACAATCAGGATGACCAACCAAATGCATCTCAATGGAAAATTCAGCTCTGTGGATATGGGAATGATGCCTTCAATATAGATTTACAGTCACAAGTTTCTGCCTAAAAGACAATATCATCTCCTCCAGCTTCTCACACCCAAAAAACTTTTTACTCTTGTCTGCTCCCTGACCACATCTCTTCAGCAGACCTTCAGCCCAGGCTGGAAATGCTTCCTCAGCATCTTTAACCTGGGTCTGATCCAAGGCTTTATTCCCAGCTCTCTCCCCAGAGCTCCAGAAATCACCCCAGTCCATCATCTCAGTGCTGCTGTCCCACTGTGAGAGCCTAAATTACACCTCAGGACACAAACCCAAGACCTGGGTGTGATGTAGATGGATCTGCAGTGCTGGGGGAGGATTCAGTTTGATCTGTGGGTTTTATAAGTAGATGTTGCAGGAGTAAATTCTAGTAAATACCTGCACGTGCACAAAAAGCTCTGTTCCCTTGCAAGGGAGCTCACTTGGTGTGAGGTCTGGGAGCAAACTGAGAGACACATCCTGCTGCCCTGAGAGGCGGGCTGGCCATGGGGAGGGAACTGATACCTGGTTTATGACTCTTCATGTGAGATAAAGGATATTACAGTTCATAGCTGTCACTGCATTACACCTCCTGACTGCTAAAATATCTGTTATAAAGTGCAAAGAGACAGCAGGGAAAGGGGAAGGTTTTGCAATGGGGCCAAAGAAAGGATGGATGTAGCGCTGATGAGAGCATTTAATAATGTCTCTGAGCCCACAAACAGTGATTACTGCTTGACTGAGGGTGTGAGAAGGGAAATTCTAAGGCAAAGTTAATTTACATCTTAAAATACTTTCCTCTTAAAAGACACACCATGGTAACAAAATTTCAGTATTGTAATGATTAATGTCACCACACTGCACTGACTCTACTGCCTCATAATTAAATGGAAGGTATTCAGTTGTGTAGCACTTGAATATGATAATAGTTAATGTATTAACTCGTTCACCTTGCCGTTTCTTGACCTATTTTTCATTTTTAGAGGCAAATAATGATGGAATGTATACTGTAGCACAAACTGCAAACAATCCCTGAGTTGTCCTGGGGGAAGGAGTGACACTGTTGCTACTGGCTTTGCATAAGCCTCTCTTGAGCATTAAAAAAAAATCCCAAAAATGTTCCTCTGCCATGTTAAAACCACCTACATTGAAAGACCTTGGGATTTGAAATCAGTAGATGTGTGTTTGGGTTTTTCACCTGTTTCTGTGAATGTCTCACTCTGATGTTTGCCAAGTATCTTGCACAAACTATTTGAATGCCTAAAGTTACCCATCCAAGTTCCACAAGATACTGAAATAAATCTCAATTTTTCAACTCCCACACTCTCCATTCAAGTAAAGCACAGGATTGTTTCACCCTCATCATGGTCTTGTTAGCAAATATCCAGCAACCTCATTGCAGGGTGTCACTTTTCCTCCTCATTTCTCATATAACTTGCTTCTCTACATGAAAGCACAGACTATAAATAGTATTGGATCTTTAAAATGCGTATCCTGATGAATATCTTGATGAATATTTATTCAGCATATTAAAAATACCATCCATGCCTGGCTTTCATTTGGCTCATAAACCTGAATATTGCAAAAAATCTAGAGACAATATTTATTCAGCACATCAGGACAGCATCAGCTGAAGAAACTTCATATTTCTGTTTAGGATATGTGCACACTTCCTATTACTGCCCTGTCAAAACACTTCAGAATCTCTGGAAGTTTTTCTTTGAGGCAGGAAGGACGGTTCCCTTTAACAGCTGGAGAGATGTAATAGACACATTTATGACATTTAATTTCCACTAACTCCAGTGGAGGTAGATGCTGCATAGTTTATTAAAATCCAGCTGCACGTCACTTGCTCAGGGTCACAGAGGAGTCTCACAAAGGGTGATTTTCAGAGTTGTGGATCAGCAGTGAACCTGCTGGAACACAAACCCTCCTGATTTTCCCCTCGTGCTGAGGGCACTTTATTTAAAATGCCATGACAGGTGCATACAGGAGCATTAGCTTAGGTTTTCAGTTCAGTCTGGAGCCAAACCTTCCCCATTATCCATCATACCACAGTGGTATTTGCTTTCTCAATCTGCTTTGGAGCCACCTGGATCTTCAAGCAAGAAAACTGAATTCATTTCTTAATTACTGGCCTTGGCAGTGCTTCCCAGCTCCTGTGATGGATGCATGTTCCAGTTTTCTTTTCCTGTTCTCTGCAAACAAGATGCAAACACAAAGTGTCTCCTGCACCTGAGATCTGGATTTTCTTGGGAGGAGCCACTGCTGTGTCTGGAGAGGGATTCTGCAGTTTTACTCTTCCATGCATGAGACAATGAAGTCTCAAAGTGTTTGCAGTTACAGCCTGCCCATGACAGGGCTCTGCTAACAAGCATTAAACCTCTTCACTTTAGCGTTGAGCCATTCCAGAATTCTTTTTCCTTGTTTATTCCAATTTGGATTTGAAGTGATACTCCTTTCTACTGTGATTTTTGAGCATCTCTGAGTAAGGCATTGCCCAGATTCTACTGTCCAGACTTCCTCATCCTCCAAGATCATTGAGAAAGTTAAGCTTGCTTTTTTCCCAATTCCATGTGTCTCCTTTTGAATATAAACTTTTCAGAACATCCTCTCTTCAACAAGACGTGGTTCCTACTGTGTCCTGCCAGCATCAGGAAGTAGAATGTCCTGGTGACAGTCAGGGATGCTCCAACCAAGAAATGTGTGGGGCCCATCCTCTCTATTTGCTTTATTTCACCACTGGCTTTGCCAGAATCATCCCAGATTTTCCCTAAAATAACAAAAAGAAGAATCAGGCATTGGAGTGGGAAATTCTTTCCACTGTAGATGGAAATAGGACTTCACTTGTCACTACTGCTTTCAAATGAATTTCTAAATGAAAAAATCCTTTTACACTGTCAGTGCTGAAACATGGGGATGACAGGTTCTGTTGGTTTTCCATCAGTTGCAGCCTGTGTCAGCAGCTTTGCAGGATCCAGGATACACTCCAGTTTCTACACTAAAAGCCATTTCTTTATGTTGCCTTTCTGCTAGGAGCAACTGTGAGCGCCAGTGCCTTGTAATATGTTTGCTATTATTTTTTCCATATAAAATTCTGCAACATGCTCTTTACAAGATTTGTTGGTGCAGCTTCCACAATCACCTTGTATTCTTTTCCTTATCTCTCCCAAATGCAATTCAATTAAGTAGTTTGGTGGTGTTTGTATTAATCTAAGCAGCATTCTTGGCAAGGTGACAAGCTGAACTGGTCTGAGATATTGTGGGTTTATGACAGTCCTGGCTATAGCTGATGGTTTTAAATAAAATGTTTGAAAACAAAAACATGGATGCTCTTAAACATGAGATTTCTATCTCATAGAAGCTATTCTGGGCAAGAAGTAAATATTACAGGATAAGAAAAACAAACCAGCCTTTCACAGATATCCTGCAAAGTATATAAAAAAAAATTCAAAAGCAAAATCAGTAGTTCTGTGTCTATCTGTTATTGCTTTTCTTGCAGAAGCGCCTTGAAGCCCTAGTTAAGGACTAAAATCTCTCCTTTCAGGGTCTGTCAGGGACTAAAAGATGCCACCTGCCCACACAATTCATGGATAAAATTCACTGATGTTTGATGGAGATCAGGAAGGATGATGAACTGGTGATCTGCAGTTCTGAAAGAAATAGGCAACTTTAATATTTTTTCTTCTCTTTTATATGAATATGCTCATCCTTCCCTAATCCTAGACATGGTACCTTTATCAGTTGTAATTAAGTCAGAACTGTGGTGCTTGCCTCGCCAGCTGTTTACCAACCCCCCTACATGACTGAGCTGCTGTATCACTGAGCTGATTTGCAATAACTCTTCTAACTCAGCTCTTGCCCTTTCATGAGGAGAGGTCTCACCTATGACATTCTGTGGCACCTTCCAAATGCCTAGGGAAAAACAAAAAGTTAATGCAGAGTCTACTGAGATCACTTTTGGCATCTGCATATTCAGGGTTTGACCCCAGGTCCAAGGAAGGGTTTCTTGTTTAATTGCATTTCTCTGTGGTTTCACTTCTGGACAATAACCTCAGTATGAAAGGCAGCAGATTTCAAGTTAGGAAATTTCACACTAACCTCAAGTACATTAATTTCATCAGGAACTAGTTTGACACTATCAAATGTCCCCTTCAGCCATGAATTAGGCACTTTGAAACACTGAATGGAGAAAGGGAAACTGATCTTGAATTTTTGTTTCTTTTTTGAACTATCCATTACCACAGTGTGCAGAGCATCTGTTCTGTTTATGGGATTGATAGGTTTGAATAGTGAAAATATTTATCAGGATATGTGAAATGCTCGTACAGAAAGTCACATATTGAAGGCCAGATGCAAACATTAATTCATTCTCTGTGCTTGAAAGTGTTCATTTGTTGGTTTAAATGGATTGTACCACGTCCTCCATACTTTTAGAAATTCTTTGAATAAAACCCTTCAGAAAAGCAAACAGGATGGAATGAGGTAGACAGAGGACAATGCAGAAATATTTCTTATCACTCATTGCTGCTGTCTCTTCATAAAAAACCAGTGGACAAATAGAAAGTTTTCTATATAGAGTACATAGCTTAAGGGAAAAAAACAGAATATCTGCTTAAGATTTTCATATTCCTCCTCACATCCCTTTTACCCTCAGTGCTGCTGCACAGCTGTTAAGTGACCCTTTCCTTGTGTGATGCTGACGAGGAATGGGCATTTTCTTGAGGAAAAAACCTCCTCTCCACTGACCATATCAAAATATACATTTTCTAAGTAGATTTGTTTTCAAATAGGGTATTAATAATCCTTCCTTGGTTTAACTCCTTGCTACTGAGAGGTTGATAACTGGCCTACTTATGCCATCTCCTGGGTAATTACAGAACTGTCTCGACACAGGGAAAGCCTCCCTCAAGCAGCATTAATAATTATCAGTGCCTTGAATAATATGCTAATTGAATCCCTGAAGTATTTTTTTTTCTTATTTTACGGAATTTAGAACAATGAAAAACCTACAGAATTATTAATAACATATCATATTGAAGTATTATACATAATCAGTACCAAAAAGATCTTTGTAACTGCAGTCCTCACAATATTGATACATTTAGTGAAGCTGTGCTTTACAAAAAAAATTGCTTTTTTGTACTGAGATGTTGTTTATGAGAGCTCCATTTGCTCAAAAGACTGGGGTTTAATCTCCTGGGGATGATCAGAAAGAAGGAACAGATGTTAACTGTGTCACACACCATTTCACTGGAGATAACTGTGCTGTGGCACACTCCATTTCTGATGCAAGTAGTAGAAGAACCTATAAAGAGCAGATGATGTTGTATGAGCTTCTGGATATTTTAGCTTTGCTGTTCTAATCATTCATTCAATCACTCCTGCCATGTCTCACATTGGGTAATTATACCTGTCTAGAGGACAGGGAAAAGGCTGAGGGCCTTCACTGTCTTCTGGAACCTCATTTTGCTTCATTTTCCATAGAGTAGAATGCTTTTCTTGCAAACTGGGTTTTACTGCAGCATCCTCAGTGGGAGAGGTGGCACAGGCAGAGCAGAGCAAAGGGTGGGATTTATCCTTCAGAGTAAAAATACTTTGTGATTTCGTTTCAGTTCACACCTCACAGAGTAACTGGGACTACCTGATACCTAAAACAAGTGTTAGGGGAAATGAACTGGGCATCTGAAATATCAAATACTCACTTATTTCCAGTGCCTTCTGTTTTTTGAGAAATGTCAAGTCCCTAAGAATTGTGCATTCAGGATAGAATTAAGTAACTCCAGTACACATTGAGAGTATTGTTATTCCAGGCATCAGGGAGGGGTGCTGGGCAGACCCGGGTCATCGGGCCATGTTTCTCTAACAGGAGCAGATGTTTCCACTGTGAAGGTTTCTCACCACTTTTGTAAAGTATGAAATAAAGGGAGTGCAAAGAGCAGTGGCAGCACAAGGAAGGGATGTTCAGCACCCGCTCGACTGCACTTTCCATGTGCCTTCCCTCAGTTTTCCCCACTCGCCAGTTTTCTGTCCAAGTGCTATTACAGGCTGAAAAGGAAAGCAATTGTAATGGCATCAATCTCTCATTTTTCTCAGTCATCAACATTAGCACATGCTAAAAAAGGAAAAGCCTATTTCCAGTTTCTTTGAAGGTGGTCACGGCTTTTGAACTCGGTTGGGAAACTCTGCCACTACCACACGTGCTATGAGCTCTGTTCCCTGCTCACTCTCAAGAAAACCTTGAGAGAAGCCTCCACCTTGGTCTAGACGGTTTTTAAACACTAATCTAACACTAGTGCTTAATTATTAGGATTGTGAAATACAACAACACCTAAGGCATTAATAGAAAGAACTAATTATAATCCTCTCAGCATGTGGCTTCCCCTTCACTTATAAAATCTCTTGTCATTTATCTGTCCTTTAAGTGACTTCTTGTAATACCTTAATCAGGACAAATGGATCTTTCAGAGGGAAGAAAATGACCCCAAACTGGCACAGAAAGATTTGATTGAAACTCATACTCTGACTGTGGCAGCCCAAAGATCCCAGGGGACCCCATTGCTCAGCAGAGTAGAGGAAATAGCAGACAGGGGAAAGCTTTCTGTCTGAGACAAAAAGCCTTTCTCGCTGATGTGCTGACATCCCTTCTCTGTAGGATCAGCCTGTGATCAGTGTCTTGTTTCCTTTAAAACTCCGTGTCAGAACTTTGGTTCCAGCGTGATTAATTTCCCCTTTACTGATTGTGTGTCGTTTGCTTTTAAGTAAGTTCTTTACAAACGAGGCAAAACAAAGACAGAGATGAAGATTGTGCGAAGATAAACATTTGTGCTGCAGGGACTCCCACTGGCTCGGGCACAGCAGGGGCCAGCAGTAATGGGGGCTCGCAGGAGCCCTGATTAGAGCTCTCGGTGTGAGCAGGTAATTGCGGCAGCGGGAGAACAGCCAGCCATGGCCGCACCTGCTGCAGGACAAGGCAGCCCCGAGGGCCGCAGCCTTGGCGCTGCCCGTGGCTGGAGCCAGGCCGGGCCGGGCCGGGGCTGCCTGTGCCCAGAGAGCCCTCGGGGCGTCCTGTGGGCACTGCTCCAGCTCCCTGCCTGCCCTGGCCGTAGAAAGCACGAGCAGAGGGGCCTGGGGAAGAAAGGCGGCACCTTTGTGCTAAAGGACAAAGCCACAGGCCAGGTTGCGGTGATGAGGGTGTGCATCGCCCCAGGCGAGGGCCGCTGGCTCTCCCTGACACCCCCCGACAGGGCGGCAGCAGCCGGGAGCGCCAGACCGAGCAGCCCTTGCAATATTCGGTGTGAGCTGTGGCACCAGTGAACCTGCTGCCTCCAGCGCTTCCTCTGGGCTTCTTCTGGGGTTGCCTCTCATGGCTGAGAGCCATTCGCTGAGCTGCTGCCTGCAACAGTGCCTAAAAGTGTGATTGCTGCGAATGTGTGATATAGGGGAGAAATGCATTGGTTTGTGCCTCATCTTCACTTCTTAGTAATCATTGTTTCTCATTAAAGCCTCTAAAAAAGTCTTTTTTGATCGTAGTAATTTTAGTAAAGCTGTTCCTTGCCAGCCTGGGCCTCCCTTCTGCCAAACTCCTAAAAATTTACTGGAGTCTTAAGCAGAAGTTTCTAGTTTTTAAAACAAAGGGAGACTGATAATCTAATTCAGGTTTCCTTCACTCCCCTTTGAGGAAAAATGTCAACTCAAACCTAATGCACAGATGGAGAAAGAAGTAATTGTCATATGGAGCTGACACACATACCTACAGCCCAGACTTAGCGATGGAGTTTTGCTGCGTTCCAGATCCCCCCAGTTAATCTATGACAGTTTCCCTGTGTTGGCAACAGGACTCATCACAGCTTTCAGCAGTCTGAGTGGTTGGTTGGGTGTTTGTACCATGTTTTGTCATTCCTACATAAAAGCATTCAGCGATCATTAACAGGAGTTCAAGTGTCAAATCACCAAATTACTGACTGCAAACGCTTAGTGAGAAAAAAAAGGAATATTTTGGGCCAGGTAGTTTCATAAATGACAGGGCTTGGTGGGAATTATGAATATAATAATACTTCAGTTATTACAGTGACAAAAGGGGATTCTGAGCATCCAGATCCATTCTACAAGTCTCTTTTTGATTGCAGGAGCTGACTTAGAATTGCTGTGCATCTGTCCTTTGTCTGTAACATGAAGAGTTTAATTACTTGCTGCTTCCATCACTGTTGGCTCCCAGACTGTAGAGATTTTGTACTGGTTTGGTATGACTACAGCAGAGCACATTTCCCTCAGGTCTGCTCTAAAGAGTTGGACTAAAAGCTGCTGCAGGGGTCAGCATCATTGGTGAAAGGCAAGATACTGGTGCAGCAGCATTGGTAAGTGGCACAGCTCTCTGTGTGACTGGGGTCCACCAAGCAGCTCCTTCAGCCTAAATTTCTGCTCTTTAAAGTGTCAGCATTGCATCTTCATCCCACAGTGGTGCCGGGAAGCTGTATGAGCTTAGTGTGTGCAAGTCTTCAAACCCCTGAAGAAGCTGAGATACCAAATGTTCCCACCTGTGTGGGCACAGGGTGTGCAGTTGTGAGAACCTCCAGGGAACATTCTCATTTCCCCAGAAACAGGGTTCCATTAAAACAGGGTTTTTTATCCAGTGCAAGAGAGAACTTCACCAACATTAGCAACTGTGGGTGTGATCACAGCTCATGTTTGGGTGACTGCAGGCAGGGTGTGTTCCAAGCCCAACATGAGTTTACACAAGCAACAGACACACAGAACACTTCCATGATTATTTTCAGCCTTGTGTAATTTGAAGAGGAAACAGCAAAACACAGCATAACTCTAATCTTACCAATGTGGTTATCATCTGCAACAAAAATGTCGCCTCAGGTATTAGCAGCGCTGCTGAATCACTGGTCTGACTTGAAGTCTTCCTTCTGGAGTTACAAGTTAAGGACAGTTTATCACAGGAGTGATTTATTGTGTAAAAAATCTTGTTTCTGGCATTTAGGAGAACTGAGTGGATGCCTACCACTCAGCCAAATTCCGTTATCACACTTGACTGAAGTTACCAGCCTTGAATTATTAGTTAATAATATCCGAGCAAAAGAATAATATATTGTTTAAGTAAACTTTGGAGCACAAAAACAGTGTCTCAGCTCCTAGACTTAGTGCTTGCCTTAGGCAAAGCATTTTTCTTTCAGCACAAAATTGTAATAGAACAGGAATAAGATTTGTAACTAATTCCAACACTTCCTGCGTGTCTAACTAATTCCAACACTTCCTGCATGGCAGAACACAATCTCCTGAGCTGTCCTTCCCTCATTTCTGTATTGTAAGACCA
The DNA here is from genome assembly GCA_013399455.1 of Anthoscopus minutus. Classification (NCBI taxonomy): domain Eukaryota; kingdom Metazoa; phylum Chordata; class Aves; order Passeriformes; family Paridae; genus Anthoscopus; species Anthoscopus minutus. The sequence continues at coordinate 10,628 of VWYI01046465.1, read as the reverse complement.
ACAGCCTTCATGCCATAACTGAGCAGAGGTCAATCACACACAGTCAGACATGTCCAAACCTCAAAATTTAAATGTAACACATCTGTGGTTTCCTGATAGAGAAATTTGATACCATCCCTTTTTTATCATTGCATCTGGTTTGTCAGCAGTGCTTGAGGAAACCCACGAGCTTCCCCCACAGAGGCACTTGTGGCTAATTTAGAGAGGAAGCTATTTCATTGAAAGCAATAACCTTGTCTAACAATTTCCTGGCATTTAGGGTATTATTTACAGCAGTGCCATGACACCAACAGCCAGCAGATGCCAGCACACACACAAGCACCGAAAGTGCCTCTCATGCTAAAGGAGGGATGGTGCAGAGCTGTCCCAAGTGTGTGAACCCACAGAAGTGAACTCTCTTTGATGTTTCATTGTCATATATAAGGATATAAAATATGGCACTGTACTAAACTTAATCTTGCATTTAAAGAGGTTACTTACTGGAGAAAGACTATACACTGGTTTAGCAGGTTTTCAGGACTGACTTATTTCCATATGGAGCTCTGCCTGGAATTTCAGGCCTAGTTGATCTAGGTTGGTTTTTTTCCCTCTGCATCCCGAACTGAGGACCCTTAACATCAGATCTTCTATTTGTGTCGGTGTGCACAAATGTGCCCAAGTCCCCCCATCACCTCTGCTCAGTGAAACCTCGAGACATGCCAGGTTTCTGGCTGCCCACAGGAAACAGTGCAGGAAGGAGGGAAGGCCAGGTGCTCATTCTGCAAACACTGCAATGCCTTCAAGTACAGATGGTCCTTTTTTTCTGAAATTGTCACTGCTCCGGCCAGAAGCCTTTGCATCGCCATAGTGTCCTGGTTTAGGACAAACTTGGGAGAAAACCTCCAAAGGGGGCCTCTCCAGGCAGCAAGCCCACACGGCCCCTCCCCCCAATCAGTTCGAAAAGGACTCCTTGGAGAGAAGTGGAAAGAACCTGTTTATTGAACAGGCAAGGCACCCCCAGCACACAAAATGAGCAACACCAGATAACAACGCTCTTTCACCGCTCTGAAAAGATGACAAATTCAAAAAGTCTCTCTTGGGAGTGGTTGCTCTGTTACCGGTCCCTCCGATGCTGGGGTAGCTGCTGCAGGCCACAGGGTGCAGACTCTTGGTGTTTCTCAGGTCCCAGTCTGGCGCAGGTTCAGGTGGTTCCAGAAAAAAAAGAGCAGTCCAGGGAAAAATTTGGACTGCTTAGATCAACTAACTAATGAGCAAAAAAATCAAGATCAAAGCAAAGCTAGAGCCAAGCAAGAGCAGAGCAAAAAGCCAAAGCAAAAGCTGCACTACCTACTGCTACGTCTCTGTGCCCCGCCAGCCACTGTGGGAGTGAGCAGACTGATAGCAAAACCAAAACAAAACTTCACTCTTCAAAGCCAGTCTTGAAGACACAGAACATAATATCCAGCGTAAACAGAACACACGACTGGGGATACGAGCACTGTAACATCACCCTAGGACACATAGTCACAGCCTTCTGATACGAACTGAGTGATGGAGATCACTTCTGGCAGGTATCTTCCAGAGCAGAAAACACTGGTCCCAGAGTGTTCAAAAAATCATCAGGCAAATCCTCACTGCAAGTGGAGATGGAGCAGAGGGAGTTATTGGGCTCTAGTTCTCCTTCCTCAGTGTATCTGCAAGGTTCACAGATGCCCCCATAATCTTCCAGTGTGCTTTGGTAATACACTTTCTAAAGAAGGGAAGAAACAATGCAAGTCAGTACAAAAGCTCCTGCTCCTCTTTTGAAAATTAAAGGAAATTATGGCATGCAAATTAGGCAGGAATTTACAGGGAAGAATATGAGTCCTTGTCTGACAAGGAAACGTTCTACAGAAAGTCTCAGCTGCCCAGGTTCCAGGGTCTGAACTTCCCCCAGGGTACAAATGGGGCAGGAAAGGGCATTTGATCTGTCCTGGACCAGAGAGCTGGCAAGTGACCTTGGCTGGTAGGGCTTGCAGTCTGGCCAAGGAGGGCAAAGGACAGGACTGTAAACATGCAAGGTCAGACAGGGTAAGGAAAGAGGAATTTGAATTTCCCTGCCAACACAGAAGTGCAAGAGCAGGTGACAAAACTTTAACCCTGCTCAGGCACAGAAACATTTTAGCCCATTTCTCCAACCTGGAGAAAATTCAATCAGGGAAAAAAAGGTATTTTCAACAAAGTCTTGAATGATTTCCCATCAAATACATCCCTTGCTTCCAATTACAGTGTGGGCTCAGAGCAGCTGGAGCCACAGCAGCTGTCCAGTTTTGCTTTTCCTTTTCCTGTGCTTACAAAACTTGACACAGGAGGATTTCAATGCTCATTTCTTACCTGAGCCAGTGTTCTGCCCACTGTCTGTATGAAGCAATCCAGGTGTCTTTCTTGGGATGCCTCGTAGCCAGTGAAGCAGCCATTCTGGAAGACAGACACACTATCTCAGGTGTGACCAGCATAAAGCCACCTTCTTCCACTTACAAATAACTCCAATCATCTTTCTCTGTTACATCCACTTCTTTTGTGCTGCCTTCTCCAGTTATCCAACAAATGACAGTTATGTTCTAATTGAATGATAATGCATTATTCCTCCCACTCTTATTAGCACCAGACCTAATTCCCAGGATACCACTTCCCTTGGTATAAAAAAGGACATTTTCCTCAAGAACCAGGCAGTTACCTCAGCAATCACTTCTTTTCCAACCTCCACAGACACAGGTGTTGGAGTAGCACCTTGTGTAACATCCAGCCCAGCCTGCACACAGGGAGAGGGATGGTGTTAATAAGGAACTGAACTAAGTGTGAAGGACCACACCTCTGCAGACTATCCCATTTTCCACTCTCATTTACTCCCTTGTTGCACACACCAGGATGTATGTGTAGTGGAGGGACAGGAGATGCTGTGCTTCCTCACCAGTCAGTCACCAGCTGGATGAGGCACCTGGAAAGGCCCTGCTTATACTGAAAAAGCATAGCAGTGGTAACAGTCTGTCACCAGAGTAGCATCATCCAGCCCATGCTGAGCACAGCTCCTCAGACAGGCTTAGTGGCAAATTTTGCTCAGTACCAAAACCAGAGGAAACATAATTGAAGAGATGATCAGTAGCACATCCAGCACTGGTCGGTTACTGTGGATATGTGCTGTCACACTCACCTCAGAAAAAGAACTTCTGCTCTCTTCATTGTAGTTGATTAAAGTCTGTTCACCTTCCTGGGGTGGAGCAATGGCTTTGCTTTTAGCTCCTGACCTGTAACACCAGCAAAGCATGATGCTGGCGACTGTCAAGGAAAAAAGGAAAGGTGAAATGGGCACTGGGAATAAATGGATTTGGCTCAACACAATGGGGGGAGAGGTTCCCATCCCACTTCCAAAGGAGCTCCCTTGGGAAGCCCCAGCAATGCAGCTGGGCAGATGGAATTCTTGGCTGGAGTGGTGGGACTGAACAGGCAGACAGAATAGACCATGCACAGGTAACCAGAGGAACAGTGCTCAGGTAATCTACTCATTTCTCTTCAGAGAAAGAATCAGCAGTTCTTCTCTCCAATATTAGCCAACATGAGCTGGTACAGAGGAACCAGCTCTAGAACAGGTTTAACCTCCATGGGAGAATTTCATTGCTTTCAGTTTGCCAGGACACAGAAACTGTAAAAAAAGTCAATGCAAATAAAGATACTTGCTATGTTGTACTAGAGTTTAGCTTAATGACAATTTACATTTGCCAATCATCTTCTAGGTGCAAAATTACCATGATTTTAGTAGATGTGAGCTCAGGAGCTGCAATTACAATGAAGCCAAGTGGTCAGATGACAGAGAACCTGCGTGTGTAACTTAGGAGGTTGCTCACCCAGTATTGGTAAGAAAGCCATCAGTATTATTCCAGTGGCACCTCTTCCAAGTCCCACTCCTGCTTGTAGAACTGGTGAATATTTACATGTGTATCCATCTGGGCAAAAGCAGAGCCTGATGTGCTGGTTCTGCCTTGTGGAAAATCCTTGCCTGTCCTGAATAATGATGGGCACCAAATAGCTGCCTTGTGGGAGGTTTCTTAACATCAGAAGTTCAACTGACTGCCCTGAAAAGACAAGTGAATCATTTCAAGACTCACAGAAAGAAGTAGAATATTCTACAGTCCCTTGAGTTGTTAAAGGAAACTCACTTGCACCCCAATTTCAAATAGTTTTTCCAGCTTTAATTAGTAAATAGGACTAAATTACATCACAACTTATCACCTCACTGAGCCTTCTGGGCAGAGATCTGTCCCAGCCTGGCTGCACACTGGCACAGCTCCCTTATGATAACCTCTGCGATTCCTTAGCTAGTTAATCAAGTGAAAAAGTGGTTTCTCTGCTGTCTTATCCCCCTTTCTGCAGTTTGAGCACATTGCTGCTGGTCCTGTCCTCAGCAGAGATGAAAATCAATGTCACTTCCCACAAATTGCCAGAACTTTGTATGTTGAAGGCTCTTCTTTCCCATCATTTCAATCTCACTGGGACTCATCAGTAACAAACCATAAAGGTAACAGTGTGAAATAACCAGAGGGCCCACAACTGACAATAAACTCAGGAAAGAGACAAAAGGAAGAGCTCACCAAAGTTCCTTCCTAATGTCCAGTTATGCTTCACATCTTCAGAGTCCTCAGCCAGCTCAAATGTAAAAGGCTCTGAATGTGAATGGGCCAGAGCAGACTTGGCTTCTATAATAAGAGCTGTCCCTTCTGTTTGGTCACACACATCTAAAGCAGGAGCCACCAGTGATGGCATATGATCACTCATGTCACACAAGTAAAGCAGGATGGTGCCAGTACCAGTCTGTGGTGGCTTGCCTGGGTAGGAACAAAAGAAACACAAAAGCACTCACAACTGGGCATTGACAAATGCCAGTGCAATGGCAGGACCTGTCTGGCTTATCCTACCTGTCACACATAGCACGAGTTACAAACATTAGAGTGTTTTATTATCCAATAACCACTTAGTCTTGCTATCTTTTTATGTTTGACATGCACCTCATTTCACAGTCCAAACTGCTTGAATATTCTCTGGTTGGCTGCTTACCATGATCAGTAGCATGAACAATAATGGTGTACAGGCTGTTGTTCAAGAAAGGGGATTCATGATCAAATTCTTTTGCCACAATAAGAACACCAGAGTTCTCATCCACACTGAGCCAACCACCTGGGTCATTGGCTAGTTTGTATCTGAAAAAGGAAGGGGAAAATTACAAGTTATTTTAAATGCATTTTGGATACCAAACTACACTTGTAAACCTCTTTATATTCCTAAGCTATTTCTTATTCTAAGAGTTAGAACATCGCCACTTACTTTATCTTATTTGGCACATCATCTGGATATGTGGCAGGATACTTTCTAAATACCCTCCCAGGTTTCATAGAATCTTCCTTCTGGACAATAAGGATGGGAGGATGAAACCTTGGAGTACGTTGTGACTGTAAGACCTTGATGCTCACAGTTGTGCTTGTGGATTCCAGATCAGAGACCACCACAACGCCATTTCTACACCAGAAGAAAGGTTCTTCATTTGCTACAGAAATGACAAGTCTCATCTTAGGGTCACCTTCATAGCTGAGAGGCTGAAAACCCCAGACAAAAGCAGTTTAATTAGCAGATATGTCCTTTTAGGAGTCGATTAGCAGTTAATTAGCAGTTATGACCTTTGTTTCAGCAGTCATGCCAGTTACCTGGAACACAAATTAGCTGAGCTCACCCAACTCAGCAGACTCTGAATCTCACAATCAGACAGGCCACGTGACACATTGCCACACTCAGCTTATCTACACCTATGATCTCCTCACCTTGATAACACTCAAAATGCCTTCATTTGTGGCTGGATCTGTCTCAATGGTGAACTGCTCCTTCTCATTGCCCTTTGTTATTTTGTATTTTGCTCTCCATGCTGGAGTGTTGGGAGAGTCTTTATCTTCCACTTGGAGCCGAAACACAGCTGGATGCTCTCCTGCTGAAATCTGCAGGTGATACTGGGAAGGAAAAGGAAGGAAATAAGTATTCTATCCATCTGTCCATCTATCCATCTATCCATCTGTCCATCTATCTTAGGTAATCTCTTCACAATGGCTTAAGTTTTTGATGGTGCAATGTAGCCACCAGCTTGCCTAACTAGCACTCCATAGACAAGACTGCGAAATGCCAATTAAATCATCTAAGGAGTGGTGCAGTAGTAATAATATGTAATTTGTTTGTCTTTATTTCTTTTAAATTGCTCATTGGTTGAGAGCTGAAAATTCAGACTTTTGCCTTCTAATATACAAACAGCACTGTCCTTGCATCACAAGTTTTAGAAACTATGATACTCAGAGAGAGGGAACAAATCATAGCTGAGAGAAGGGTCAGAATTTTACTAGATAGGCATTGATGACAAAGCATAAGCTTCTTGTGTAAACCATTTTTGCAGGTGATATAACATTATTCCCTCAGGTCTTTCAAACACCAGGTAGAAGACACTGGTGAAGTGTTTGTTTTTGTAGGTGACTTTGTACACACTGTTGTAACCCTATTGTATCTCTTGCTGCTCCTCACAACCTCAAACATTTACACAGACCAGTTTCTGACATGACATGACACTGAATACTTGTGCTAGGTTTGGCTGGGATGGTTTATATAGGTGGATTGTAAAATAAAGAGCAGATTGTAATCATGGAATGGTTTGGGTTGGAAGGGACCCTAAAGGTGACTTAGTTCCAACCCTTACCATGGGCAGGGACACCCCTCACCACATCAGGTGGTTCAGAGCCCAGCCCAACCTGCTCTGGAACACTTCCAGGAGTGGATCACCCACCACTTCTCTGGGCAATCAGCACCTCAGCTGCCCAGATGTCAGGATAAGCTGGTCTGTCAACTTCCTTATGCTTCCAGTGACACAAAAACCTTCTGGTGATGAACACAGAAAATGAACAAAGTTTAGCTCTTTAAGAGACATTTTATCTGGCAGATCTCATTTGCACAAGTTTTGCTCTGATTCTGCACTTCCTCTGCTGAGTGCATTTAGCATTTGGAAGGACTGACCTGTACTTGAAAGGCTCAGTGAAGTAATAACGTTTTCCCTTACTTTATCACTAGTAAATACAGGGAGGTGATTGTTTGCATCCTCCACAGCAACAGTCACTGTTGCAGTAGATGACAGCTGGGGACTTCCATGGTCACTGGCTTTAATCAGAAGGTTGAAAGAGTTGGCAGTCTGAAAAACAGAAACAAGGGAGTTCCTGAAACTTAGTTGAGAAGCAGTTCCCACATTTTTGCCAGCCACAGCTGGATATAAGACTGTTCTTCCCCTTGTATTACATACTTATATTACATCACCTTATAATCCAGGCACCCTGACAGAAATATTGATCCTGTGGTCGGATCAATGTGAAATGTGAGTCCATCTGGAGAGGGCATTTGCATAATTATAGAATAGGACACCTGTGAGTTCACAGTGCCCACTTCGTCTTTGTCCAGGGCTGTGACTTGGATAACTGGCTCATCTAGGATGAAGAATTAATGAGATATTAATGGGAGTGTTTAGTCTCAGTGAGGAGTTCTTAGGCCGGTCTGCAGGCTCTTAAACACACAATTCCTAAGAAAACCTACAACTTCTCCTGTGTGTGGTTGTCCCTTCACAGACTCTGGCAACTACTTCATTTGGGTGGCAAATCTGCCTGAAGAACTGTTAGACCACTGAATGACCCCACTCCTGGATTTACTTCATCAGAAACGTACTGTTTTTTCATGCCAGCTCCTGAGGAGCTGGCACCACATGTGTGTGCACCCAGAGCAAGTCTTTGTGTTTCTGAGCAGTGTCTGACAGCCTTCTGTGAGGCTGGATGCATGTCCAGCTCCCAGCTCCACAGCTGAGACCAGCGTGCTACAGGCTCCGCTTGTAGTTTAGAAGGAACCTCTCTGAAGTTTTTCCAGAAAGTCTCCAATGATATCCTAATGTACACTGAGGTTAATCAGACAAGAGATTGAAACATAGAAAACAGGAAAATGTCCCTAAACTCATGAGTGTTTTAGTAAAAGGTAGAGAGAGGAACAGATTTAGTAGGAAAGGAATAATAACAATGAAGGAATTAGGAAGAGAACAGCCATACACAAACCAGCAGTAATCCTTGTTTGGGTGGCACTTACCTTTACTGTGGTTCTCTCTAATTGTAGTGCCATATCCTTCCATGGAAAACTCAGGAGCATTGTCATTGATATCTTTAACTTTTATCTTGAAAAATATAGGGCGGTCCAAGAGCTCACCAGATTTTCTGTTCTCAATATCAAAACGAATCTAAATGAGCAGCAACACAGACATCAGAATGAACTGAACAGCACCATTAAAACAAAAAACCTTCTGTGCTGAAGCTGCTTCAGTCAAATTTGCTTTGATTCACTGGATTTCAATCACATTATTAAGTCATTTTTTCAACTTATAAAAGTAGTAGACCATTCATAATGGCCATCCTGGGCCTCAAACAGCATTTTTAAAAGTAAAGAAATATTTTTACTGGAAATTGATTATTTGAAATGGCTGCCTAAAAGGCAAGATGTTGCACAGAAAAGCACAGGGAAGACTATAATTTAGGTACAGAGACCCAAATAGAAATCATTACAGAATAAACATAAGGAGACCATGACTGAAAATTTTTTATCAGGAGGAAAACAAACCCACACTCCCATATTTCATTCATAAACTTGTTATTTCATTTTTTTCATTGCACTTCCTGCTTGTGAACACTTTTCTGCTTTTTAAGGAGAAACATATGCTGCCTCTTATGTAAAGTTACAGGAATAGAGCTTTGCAGCTCCTCCAGGATTACCCAGATTTTGCAACACATGACTATCTGCTTGCATTCTTTGCTTAGGAGGTTGTGTTTACAACTCAGTGTTCTGGCCACCAGAGCCGTAACAGATTTTGAATTTCAGGACAGTCTTTTAAATTTTTAGGTTATGATCAGAGGTCATGCCAGAAAGAAGATCAAAAAGAAGCGTGCAGATATTTGTGGAAGTTCAGACAAGCCACAGAAATTGATAATGAATAGTGATGTAGAAGTTAATTGGTATCTGCTGAGCCAATCAATTTAGCAGTTATTTATAGGTGCCAGATAAGAAAAGCAAGTCAGGAAAAGACTCAACATTATTATAGGTGTGTCTCTTTCCTGTGAAGCATTTAGCCATGAGAGAACAATTAACCTTTGCAGACCATTGGAAGTGTCCTGTCCAGGGGTGTTACCTGGAAAGCTGGGGTCCTTTCCCTGTCGATGGCGCGATGGACCCACACGTGTCCATTGGCATCATCTTCTATGGAAAACAATCCGACCTCTGGAGCCTCATCCACCCCAGGTCCACTGATTAAATACTTCAGTGATGTGTTATATGATCTTTTATTGAACAGCTTTTGAAGAGAGAAGTAGGGCAGTGCAATGTGAGCAGGGAAGATGGAACAGAAATCAAAATAATTTAGATCAATTCTCTTTGTGTCCCTCTCCCATTTGCAGTGGGGCCTCTCTTGGTCTCAGCCAACCCCACAGCTCCCTGTCTGCAGCACCATTGCGCTCTTACCACTCCCACTCCATCATCTTCTTTCCTGAGTGTCCTTGCAGCTTCCCCAGACCAGTAAATCCCTCCCACCTCACAGTTCAACCCATCTCTGTGGAAATTAGACACATTTGGATGAGTACATTTTCTAAAAGTTGCTTTTTAATGCATGCTTCTTGCCCTCTGCTCCCTGTGGTATTTTATTCTACAGCCTGAGGTGATGAATGTCTTGCTGAGCTTCAAGCAGAACTTCTCCTACAAGGTAGTTTGTACCTGTCCAGCATACTTGGGGAATGGTCCTTTGTCCTCCTCTTGAACATCAATGGTGGTGATAATCCATGTCCTTTTTGTTCGCTTCAGAGGTTGAAGACTGTCTGACTGATAAGAATCCATCCACTATTGGATAAAAACCAGAGTTTAGTATTTGCAGTTTGCTGCTGTCTATGTTATTGTATAATATTGACTACAAACCCGAATACTCTTCCTTCTGATGGTTTGTCTTAAACTGGAACTTTGAACTCCATGACAAAAACTGTCAGCAGCAGTAACCTTGTGAAAAGAAGAAAAGTGATTGTGACAAGTGTGGGTCACTAGAAAAACTTGATATGTTGTCTAGGAGGAATTTGCCTTCACAGCAACATATTGATCCACTTTTGACAGTATTGTATTGAATACTGAACTCTTAACTCCACAAATATCATCACAAATATCATCCATCTTGTTCCAAATGAATGCCATGAGAGCTGTGAGAGCAGTTCCTCTGGTCAGGTGATGCCAGACCCCATAAAAATGCTGTGTCCATGCAGATACCAGTCTTTGTTACCATCTCTGTGGCTTTTCCAAAATCAAGTATATCCAGTTCTTAAATGTTCACCCCCGTCTCTCTGTGTCCAGTGCTCCCTTAGAAGTTGTCTGGTGTTGACATAAACTTGACTTTTGCAAAAAAAAATAATTAAGTCTGGGGAGAATTTCATAGTCTCAGGAGCTCTGTGGTGTGACTTGACATGTTCCAAAGACAGCTGATTTGCCAGAAGGTGATCACTGGACCAAAATCTTGTGGCAGGTTCAGTTGAAAC
>VWYI01046462.1:0-100844 GCA_013399455.1 Anthoscopus minutus | reverse complement strand
TTTAGAAATGGTTTATTAAGGATGTTTTCTAAACAGCAGGTGAGCTCTTGGCAGAGTCCCAAGGCACCCGGCTGTTTTTAACTCTTTGCTTTATCTTTGTCTCCTAATTGTCTTTTTATTAAAACTTTCAAAGTTATATCAAAAAGGTGAACATCGTTTATCACAATTTCAATAAGGTCTTCAACTGGAAGAGCTACCAGAATAAATTTGAGCCTCAAAGAGTTTTCATACCACCGCACAAATTTTAAAACACCCAAACCCACCTGGAATTACAGATGTGGAATTTCATCTCAAGCTTCTCTATTTTCTTCCTTCCTTGACTTATCACTGTGCATTTATCCTCCTAACAGCCTTAGATATTTCACACATTGAGGATCTTGTACATCCAAACTCCATTTGCAGCTCTCTCTTGCACACTTTTTATACATTTATTCCTTCTTTCTTCTGTACTTGAAAGCCACCTCAACACTCTGAAGAGCTCACTGGGGTACTCAGAGCTAGGCAGTCTCTCTATACAGAGATTCTCTAGGTGACACATAGTCATGTCAGCGTGTATTGTTGTTAGTACCAGCACTAAATTATTCAAAATCCACATAAAAGTCTCTTTGGACACTAAGACATTCCTATGTCTTATATTTAAAAAAGGTTCTAGAAGGCAAAAATAATGTTTTTTATCTGCATAAGTGATCCTCTGAAGCAGAATGCTTATACTGCACTTGAAATCCTCAACATAAAAATTAAAGGTAAACGTGCTTTCTGGAATAACAACCTCTCTTCTTAGATCAAAAATGGGAAGTATAGAAATAAAAACAAAAATAAGGATACTCCGCTTTCTAGCAAGCAGCAGAAGATTGACTATTGAGTCACAACAGTCTAAAAGCAAAAAAAAACTACAAAAACGTGCAGAGGACTTTCTTCTCTTTTCTTTAGAATACAAAGGAGCTCACAATTCAGCTGGACAAACTACACCCAGCCTAATGATTCAAAGACTAATTAGAACATTTACTTTACAGCCCATTTGCTGCACCAACAATGAAGCATTATGTAGACACACTCCTTCCTGCAGGGGCCAGGAAGGACATACTGTTGACAGAATTTTAAATGAAAGGGAAAATGAAATTTCCATTAAACCCTCTCATAAGCAGATCAGCTTGCATTCATTCCTGTAAAGGCTCAGTAGTCCAGTCCTGATCAGCAAAATACTGAGCCTCTAAAGATTAAGAGTAAGCGATCTCAGCATTTTCAGCTTTTACAGTGCTCACATCTTTAAGTTAAGCACACAGTTAAATGATTTCAGAACAGAGCCTTGTACCCCATCTGTGACTCCAGCAGTTTGAATGGTATCCATTAGCCTGTGTGTTCAGAGAAAAAAGGAAAAAGAAGCTAATTGCACTGCAATTTATGTTCCTTCTTTTCTCTTGCATTGTAGACAGAATTTCTTATCATTTCTCATTACCTTTAAAAAGGGGATAACTTGAAAGTTTAAGCTGTCCAACATAAACCTGTCAGTTCCTGTAATAGCTAAATTTTGTAAATGCTACTGTTATGCACAGGCTCTCTCTTAAATTCAGAAGATGCTAGAATAAGTACATTTCAATAGCGCTTTTTAAACTAAATCATTAGCCTTCATAGTCCTTTCTTTTTTGACTGCTGTATCACTAAAAGATTTACTGCATTAGGGGAGAGGTCTGGCACACAAAACCAGACCCTGCTTCTCTATCTGCCATTGCCTAAAGAGTGCTTTTGTTTATCTTTGGATGAGCTACAGTCGTTACACTTCCTAGACCTTCTCTTCTTCTGCATTGCCATTTGTGTGTGGAATCAGCACAGGACACTGGCTGTAATTTTTTCCACATTTGGTTGGTCTAATGGCCCCATCAAGATTTGTGTTGCCACAGATGAGGAGGTACCATGGAAGGGGAATGAGGAGCTGGAGGGTAGAAGTCAGCATCTCCTTAAATCAGAGCTGCTACTGCTGCTGCTGCAAAGACAGTAAAGGATATCTTAGTGCTAAGTTGTAGAAAACAGGCAGGCTGCAAACAAGAATAATTTTTATGGGCCAGACCCTGCTGGTTTTACTCATGTTGGAAGTCCTGGTGTCATTAAATGTAACTGTATGTGTGAATTAAGAAATCAACGTTTGAATTTTTATTTATGTGGTCTCCTGTGCAATAACTCTGGATGGAAATGCATTTGTTAAGTTTTAAATGCACTCCAGGTTTTATCATTACAAGAGTGGCACTGCCTTCACACAGCTTTTCTGCAAAATAAATATACTGTCTGCCATAAACACACTGTCTTTTCATCTCAACTCCTCATTACTACATCTTCAGATTTTTTAATCTGCAATGCAAATAGACAGGTTGGTGGTCATTACATACTATGTTTCTATATCTTCTTGAGCTTAATTTAAAATAGATACAATTCTGTCTTATGAATACATTGGGGTTTGATGTTCTAAACAGACTTTTAGTGTAGATGCTTATTCTGACTCCATTATTTTCCCTTTCACCCTAAATAAAGTTTTCCCAGATCACTGTTGCTACTGCAGAGAAATAGATTTTCTATTTTGCCTTGAAAGAAATGTGAAAAAGGAAAATGCTGATGGCACAAGAAGCAATTTGAATCCCATGATAGAAAACATAGCCTTAGCAGACAACTCACAGTAATAAATAATAGTATAGGAACACTGGGGGTTTTTTGTTATCAGAAGAGAAATGCAAGGCACACATTTTTAAACAAACAAATGTTTCCTTTTGCCCTTTTTCTGGTAGTAAGAGAAAGGTGGTAGAAAGCAAGACAGTAGACCTGAAAAATAACATGCCCTGTCTATCATTCAGTAGGTACAGAATTGGTTTTGGTTTTTAATAATGTGCATTGGTTCCACCGTTGTACAGACCACGAATAAAGGACGGGTGACAGATAGAGGTCAGGCACGATTACAACCAGTCATTTTCCTCAAGGTGTCTTGGTACCCTTCGCTGTTATTTCCATTGTCATTATCCTGTGTGTGGAATAGCAAAGGGAAAGCTGTACATCTCACTTCTGTGAATGTGTTGGGCTGTTTGTTTTAGGCTTTGCCACAAGTAAATCAGATTTAGTAGGAGTGATTCACCAGGTAGATATTCTTCCTTAACTATAATAGCACCATACAAGACTGTTGAGTTTCAGGGATGACAAAGCATACATTAAGTGTTATCCAAGAGGATAGTTTGTGTCCTGTGTGACCACCAGAGCTTATTACATTGCTCTTGATGTAACAGGGTGAATTTAAAACTTTTTGAAGCGCTGCCTTGTGACTGGCAAACTACTTCTGACATGAAGCTGAAAGCTGCTGCTATTTGATGGCTCTTCAGTGACCTTTCAGAGGAGAAAGGATGGCCTCAGTCCAAGTTATAGCACACAGACATCCACTACCAAGAGCAGCTTCTACTCTGAGGGAGAATAAGTTCAATCATTCTTGTGGGCAGGGATTCCCCAGTCAGACCCCATCTTTCAGAATTGCTAATCACAGCTCTCGTTCCTTTCCTCAGTATTACAGCTCAGAGCGTAAGCTCCACGGCTAATGCTGATTAGATGCACAGATGATGATTATGATGTACAGATCACTGGGCAATACCATTTTTCTCATCTAACTTCTTATGCAAATGATCATAGAGAAAAATCAACTATTATTGCTTATGAGTATTATTGCCACCAAAGTACAACAGGAAGTCAACACAAACAAACAGATTCATCTCGAACAGACTCACAATGAGCCATAATCAGGTCTTTTGAAAAGGTCCACGTTACCTCATTCAGAGTTCATTTGTAAGTCACACCATTTCCATGTCACAAACAGCCCAGTTAAATGTCAATAAAGAGGAATATTAAAAGAAGTTTATGCTTGTGTAACAGAGAGTAGATAACTTCTTTGGCTGTCAGGAACTGCCATATGTGAAATTACCTTTGTGGGCCAGAATGCAGCCACTAAATCTTTACCCATATAACCCACAGAAAAGAAGGAACATCCTCCCATCTCTGGCCAGTCAATTAACAAAAATGTTTATCCTGAATTGGGCTGTAAGGAAGTTTCTTTTTAATTCCTCTGTGAGTTTTGCAGACATTTTCCCTTTCCCAGACTTAGCTGGCATGCTCTGTGCTCTTCGATTGTCACCTGCCCCAGGTGGGGGCTACATTTCCACAGTACATCAGGTAGGGACTGCAAAGCAGCTATGCTCTGTATAATAGAAGTTATTATTCCCATTATTATTTTTAATGCACAGTTAACTGTAGAACATGGGAATACACTGACAGCTCATGTCAAATCATCCCCGTTGCAGCAAAATATGCTTCGTTTACAATGTGTATCACATCAGCTCTTTTGTTTCTAATTATCACCATTTGCTGCATCAGAAAGAGAAAGAAATAACCCATCTAAAACAAAAATTATTATAACCAGTGGAAATCAGCTCTCTTACAGCTGACTTTATTATGTCTTTGAACATGAACAGGAAGGAACATACAGGAGTGACACACCAGGAGAAGAGCTTACGCTGTGTCTTTTTAATGGAGTCAATATCCAGTGTATATAGACTGGAAAATATGCAAAGGCACACAATGCAGGAAACTGTGAACAGTGTACTTGGAAAGCACAGGCCAGCAGTGACCACTAGGTCATCTTATTAAAGATGAAAAATGGTTTGGCTTTGAAATAAAAGCCAGTTGCCTCCTATTTAATATCTTGATGTGGTTGCAGGAGCATAGAGGCAAAATACAAAAGCTAAAGCACAACTATAAATACACAAAGAAACAGCAACATGAGGATACTTCCTAAGTACATTAGCAATAAATAGAAAGAGACAGTCTGGGGAAAGAAATCAAGTAACAGAAATGTTGTACTGGTTTTATTCAAACCTAGATCCATTTGTGATTTACCTTTGAAGTCAGAGGGGCAGGCAAGTGTCTGAACAACAGAAAAAGGCAACCTATAAAATAGCAAGCTCCCTAAAAGTCAGCCTGACTTGTTTCTAGGACAGGTTAATAGGCTTCTGAGCTGAGGATTAGTTTTAGATTAACCTCAGAAAAGCTTTTTACACAATCTCTTGTGATATTGTCAAAAATGAGCTAAGCTGGCACAATCTCAATGAAGTTATTGTACAAGTACTAAAAAATGTCTGTAAAATTGTTGGTTAACTGCCAAAATGAAACGATGCATTGAGCAAAGCTCCTGCAGGAGCCTAAGCTGAGCTCAGTGCTATTCAGCATTCTTATGAATGACTTCAGTGATGGAATAAAACACACAGTAATTAAATTTGGAGATAATATCAAGCTGGCAGGATGCATAGGGACTGTTGAGGACAGGACTAAAATTCAAAACGTATTTAAGCAAACTGAAGATACAAGTAAGATACAATGCAAGGATAGCAAGTGCAATATACTGTACTTACATAGAAATCATCAGTTGTGCACATACAACACATGGAACACCTAATAATGCAATTAATTTGGAAAAAAAGATGTGGAAGATAAACAATTACCTGCAGAACATGTGTCAGCATTTTTGCTAATAAAATGACCCTCCTACAAGGGCATATGATGAAGATGTCACAAATAGGACATTTGAAGGAGCTCTCTGCAGGCCACAGCCTGAGGCTGGAGCACTGCAGGGAGTTTAATTCACCAAACTTCCAGGAAGAAACGAGTCAGCTGGACAGCTGAGAGCAGCAGGAACAATCAAAAGTTTGAAAACATCTTCTGAGAGAAGAGGTTGAAAGAATTTGGTTTGTTTAACTCAGCCAAGATTCAAGGAGATGCAACAACAGACATAAAATAACAGAGAAGTTTTGCAAGAGGTTACCCTTACTGCCTACTCTCTTAATATGTTTAACTTGCAGACAGGATTATTAAAGGACAAATTAGACAAACTTAGTCAGGAATGATTTCAGAGGGCTGAGGGATCTCTTGGAATCTTTGAATCCTGTCTGCTGCCCTTGTCTTATCAATGTTATTTTTCAAGCCAGTAAAAGCACGCTTGTTCTGCCCATGAAAATCTAAGAAAAATAACAAAAGTACTACTCTGATTATTTGTTTTAAAATTTATACCAAAGGGTAAATTTTTCAGTTATTTAAGCTGAACTTCAGAAAATGAGTCATCCTTAAGTTACCAAAAATCAGCTGTCATTTTTAGGCTAAACATTAGTACACAAGCCTAAAAAGCCTAAAAAGGGAAATTATTGCAATTGCTGCAGTTCTGCAATTGGAGCAATGACATGTTTGAGGGAGTGAATGACAGATTCTAGATATTCTGATCATTTTACTGTCATCTCTCTGCCCACTTTAAAAGTTTACACAAAATATCAAAGGTACGTTATGGAGGAAGCTTAGACCAGAGCTTGTCCAGATAAAGCATTCACTAAACAGATGGTGGTGATAATGAAGCTTTGCAGGGTGAAAGGTAATTAACCTGCTCAAGTGCTCATGACAGGATCCTTGATACAACATCTAGGGGCCTGAAGGCAGAAAGGCAGAAATGAGCAGTAGTTTGAATTATCAGGTGGGGATGCCAGAAAGCCGGGCGGTATCAGGGGCTGTTTGTTCACCTGTACAGAGAGTGTTGCACTCACAAGAATACTTGGGCCTTAGTCAGTCAGTTAGAGGCTGGACAAGGTACAATTTTAGGTCTGGTCCTGAAAAAGAGGATCAGAAACCATTCCTGGCCAGCTGTGGCTCTTTGGTGATCAGCTCTACCTTGTGGTACCAAGAGAGTGGGAGCCCAGAGTGGCCCCACACCACTAACAGCAGCAGCCACTGAGGAACAGCCAACTCTGCACATCTTGGCTCATCTTTTCCTCAGAAAAGTGTCAAGAAAGAAAACATTTGGATGGTTCAGTTAGCAGAGTGTTCAGTTTGCTCTGCTCATTATTTTGAGTCTGCTGCCTTTTAACTACACTTCGGTAAAGTTAATTGAAGCATCCTTTTCACTTCATTTTAAACAGACAAAAGAGGACTCACCTCACTATCATTCATCTATTATGTTTTCCCATATTAATTTCCCCTTAGCACTGTCTTCAAATATCCTGACATTTACTTCTCCAGCAATTGTTTTGATATTTTTTCATCATTTCAGTTGCTCTCTTTAGGACCTTTTCTATTATTTCATGTGCTCTTTGAGATAGAATGCTGAGATTGAACACTTTAATACAGGCAAAGGTGTACTATAAATTCTTGTAATGATACTTGGTTTGTCTTAATACAATCTAACATCTCAATTTCTTTTTAGACTGCACTGAACTGCAGCCTTCTCAATGCTGTTCCCTGCAATGACCAAGTATTTTTCTCAGAGTTGTTACAGCTAATTTAGAATCTATCAGGCAGTATGATTAGTTCCAATTGTCCCTTCAGCATCACTTACCATCAGCTGTCTACCCTGAAGCTCACCTGTCATTTATTACTGAGTGCTCGATCACGGTTTGATCCTTCTGCATTCCTCATATCTCTTAGAGTTAGCGAGGCCCGTGTAACTTCACCTTGTCAGCAAAAGAAAAAAAAAACAGCACTATTTATTGCCTTTCCAGACAATTTTCACAAGTTCCAGTATGGATCTTTACATTGCTCAACTACTAATCTTTTTCTCTAGTTCTTATTTCTCACGTTCTTAGAGCTCCCTAATCCACAAAAGAACTTCCTTCTTATATTGAGATAATTTTTTTTGAGTGACTTTATCCACATAAACTGTATTTACTATTGTAGCTACAAGATTTCATGTCCTCAAGTAATGAAAGAATTCTAATAGACTGCAAAGATAATGTTTTCCTTAACAGGAACTATTTTGATTCATTCTTTGATAACAGCTTTATCGAAATGATTCATAAAACCCCATACCAGCATGAGCTCTACATTTCTTGCAAGAACTAGTCACAAGGCTAAGACTCACTCTCTCAAGCCATTTGTACTCCCTACATCTTCCACTCTTCTCTTTATCTATTTGCTTTATCTTTATGTTTGCCTTTCACTTAGATTTTCAACTATTTGAGGATGGCTTTTACTCTTTTTTATGTTTGGACAGTGTAGAGCACAGTGAAACTAGAGCATACACATACAAGAAGTACCTTGCAAAGACAATAGTGACATATTGCATGGAAAATGTTTCAAATAAAGTGATTTACTGCTTATCACATGCAAACAGACATTTCTATATCTTCTGCTCAGGTACTTCTCTGCTCAGTCTTGATACTAATAAAAATAATTCTTTTCCTTCCCAGTGGTTTTCTTACATCAACACTGCACTGATACAAAATAATACTACTTTTAGATTAATTCTACTGGATGTACAAGAAATGAATCTGGAGACCTCTGTCTATGCAGTTACCATCCTTAGACTTCAGATGGTATCGTTTCAGACAATGATTTTTCTTATCTCCACTTTGGAGTAAGTTTTCTCCTTTCCCCAAGCAGTTCAGTAGAAAAAGTTAGGAAATTCCATCACCTTGTAAGGCTTGTAAAGCCTCTCTACTGTCAATAAAGTAAACTGCTTCCTTGCAAAAGTAAATGATACTTTCATTATTTTTACAAAATAAATATTATTTACACACTATTTAGTGGCAAATAACCAACTAGGACAGATGGTGACAATCCTCTATGTGACTGTGTTGTAGCAGGAGGAAAAGCAAAGACAAATGCGACAGAGCAGATGTCCAGGATGCATATGGAACACAACAGACACATAAGTCACACTCAAGGATCCCACCTCCACTTCCACAAATGGATTTGTCAAAGGCAGGAGTGTGAGGTTGAACACCAGCAAATTGAGACATCTCATAGGAAGAGAGGATGGAGGTCAGCTTGTTGATAGAGGAGAGATTCCAGAAGAGCTCCCAAAGAAGCTGCATCTTGCTCAGGTTCAGGGAATGGTGTGACTTAAGGAAAACCTTAAAGCAAGCCACATGTGTCATGGCTCCTGCAAAGAGCTTTCACTGGAGCAAGCACTACACTTTAAAGAAACTATACAGTCATTCTCTTGGAGAAAGCAGAACTGCAAGGTCTGAGATGGTGACAAATTTACCTGGGTACACACCAGAAGAGAAAGAGAGAAAACTGTATGTTCCTTCCTCAAGAGAAATGGTAGGAAGAAGCTACCTCAGAGAATGGCAGGTTAGAGATAGGGTTCAACAACCTGGTGACATCACAAGCAGGCATAGTCATTTTGGCAGTACCTGCCTTGCTGGGCCAGCGCAGATCTGAGCCCTTTGAACCCTCTTACAAACCCCATTTGCCCACCACCCACACAGCTCCTTGATTATATCACTGTCAAACTCACCAACACTGCAGCAGGAAATCTAAACATCCCCTCTGCCTTAGAAGAGGCCCCAGCTCACTCTGGTTGGGCCACACAGATCAGGCCTGGGAAGGGCTAAACACTGAGCAGACCAAGCCAGCAGCTATCCAAGCTTTCCTTTTCTTTAACAGTCTATGGATTAATTAACAACATCCAGAAATAATCTCATCTCTACAAAATCTACACAGGAAAGCAATGTTTCTATACATAGAAACAGCAAATATTCAAATAGTTTTAAATTCTTTTTTTGCTAGTATAGACACAACTTTAGATTCTATTCTGTGGTGCTACAAAAAAATATCCACAGTCAGAGCTGGCAGTCAGCTTCCCTCCTGGGGCACTGGAGGCTGGTAGTGCAGCTGACTGTTATCATGTCAGGAGCAGACAAGGAACTCTGCTCAGCAGTGACAGTGATGAAATCTATTGTTCAGTCCACAGCCAAGATGAATCACTCTCCTTTTCATTTCTTACTGTCTGCAGACCTTTTAAGTTTTATACATTAGGTTATTGTGGAACAAAAAAAAGAAAATAGCACTGAAGAAGAAATTAAGCAAGACCTAATGAAATGAGTCTGTCTCAGCATAGAGACAGAGTTTACACATTCAGCATAGTCTTAAACTCTAAAGCACTCTTACCAACAGGCTTGTTCAAAACATGGGAATAAGTGAGTACAAATAAAGGGAGATGTTGGGATCATAGGTGATCAGTTCTACCAAAGATCCCTCAAAGATTTGAGCACAATGGTTTCTTGCAAAAATGTCAGTATTAAATGAATTTAAGAAAAGCAACCCAAACAAGCAAACAAGCAAAGATAAACATACACACCATTACATCCATTGATAAATAAGTGAGTGACAGATGACTGATTGACAGATTGTTTATGATCATGACATAAACATTAGAAATGTGTGAAAATGACCTTGAGAGATTGTGTAACCACAGAAATTCCTATCCAATAGCATTCACAGGTGTAGAAGAACTATTTATGGAAACACCACTTTCCACACAATATTTCATATACTTTTCTGAGTATCTTGCATTTCAGTATCTGATGAAACATCATATTATTCTTCTATACATAAAACTAATGGGAAGCTGGCAATAATGGTCTCACAAGGTAAATGTTTAAGATGTTTCCACTAAGAAAATCTTACAGCTCATAATTCATGTAAAACCAAAAAGCTCTCTGAAATTATTTCAATGCAACCTTCATTTTAATGCAGGGTAAGTGTATGCCAGCTCTCTCTTACCTGTATTGTTTCTTTCACAAAAGACTAAGTTGAAAGACACCTAGAAATGCTCACAAGATGCCAGAGCCAAAACTGATGTGGCATTTTTGTTTCTAAACTTCCATTTTCAGAAATAGCAGCTTTGAACTTCACCTTCTGGGGAGAATTGCTCTTGCTTATTCTCAACATAGAGAGAAAGGACTTTTGAGAAAATTTTAAGGAAAGCCATGACCATATATTTGAGTTAGCATATGTAGAAAGCTTAACATGGACTTAACAATGTCCTTCCATGTGTCCATCAGACCAAAGGTGGAAGTTCATGCACCTACCCTCACTCTCTCTTGTGTATGTGTGGTAGGAAGGGAGCCACAAATGCAGCTCACAAGCCCTCCTTAAGACAAGATCCTGGGTTTTCAAGCCAATGATATAACCTTGAAATCAGGTACACACTGTGTATTATAAATAAATTTGAGCTGGAGCTCAGGCTGCAGCCTGTACTTGATACACAGCATGCACATTCTTTGTCTCAGCTGGACAGGAGAAGATCAAAAAGGATCTTACATTAAAGAGATACCCACTGCTCACCTTAGTGCTTATTGATTTCAACAGAAATAATATTCACTGGTTATGCAGAGTTTCACTGGTAGATTTGAAAACATTTTACAGAGGAATTCAACAATGTTATCACCATATTATAGCTGTGAAATTTGAAGTAAAGGGAGGTAAAGTGCTAAGAGTCTCCAAAAAAAACCAATGGACTGAAGGAAAGACACATGAAGTCCAGCACAAGGACTGTGTTAAGAGCAGGGCAGGACTCTAAAAATGCACTTTATGCAAAAGAGGTGCTAACAGAACACAAGAAAAGCAAAGAAAAGAGAAAGTTTAATGTAGAGACCAGGATCATACAAAAGAAGAATCTTGACAGGGAGATCTGGAGCACTGCAATAGATACGAGCAGATGCTAAAGGAATTATCAGAGCCAGTGAAAAGCAGAGACAAGTAGAGTGTGAAAAATGAAAATACAGAATGGTGCTCCTTGGTATGGACCATAAAGGGTCCTGAAAGGCCAGAAAACAAAAGGCTGTGGCAGCCCAGATAAAACCAATAATATGGGTAAGCAAGAGAGGGTTGAAGCTGTGCTCAGGTGGTTTCTGACCCAAACAACTCGAGGTTGAGGGGTTTTTTAACTTCAAGCTGCAATCCACACTGCAGCTTTGCTAAGTCTGAAACAAAGATTTCATGTTTCTCCTCTGCTCTACTTAGATTTTTCTCTAGGGCAGTTTTCTCTTTTCTGCTGATTTATTCTCTCTCTCATCACATTTTTTCCCCTCTATGCTGATCTTTACTATCAGTTCTCAGATTTTGTGAGAGTACCACCCCCCTATATAGTACAGGAATTTTTATTTGAATTGATTTAAGCTTTAGTTTTGCTGTAAAAAATTTCTCTTCTCTTCTGCATTGCCACAACCAACAGTTCTGCCCTTTACCTCAATCAACATGATAATGGCACTTGTGCTGCTATGCTATCCAGCCTTGATGTCAGAATATTTTTTTTGAGAAAAACAGAGCAACAGAGAATTCATCCATTTCAGATGCAAAAATATCAGGTAATTTTTCTGTCACTCTCTCACTGAACATGCCTGTGCATTTCATATACCAATCTATATCAGTTTGGAAAGAAGCACAGTATGAGAGCAAATGCCCTTGCATAGAAGGAGGTTTATTCATATTTTGGACATTTCTTCATTGCTGGAAAGCAATATGTAGGTGTGAGATCCTGTAATTGCAACTGCAGGGGTAGAATGCAGTTATTTACCTATTTAAGCTTGTGTGTTTGCATGTATGTGGTATGTCCCCTCCATCAGTACAAAACCACATGAATTTTACACCTTAACACTTGTATAAGTACTAGTCCAAAACTCTGAATCATCTATGATTCAGAATTATCAAAGTCCTTGCTTGAAGTTACAAATATGACATGACTTTATCACAGTTACCCAGAGAGGATATGAAATACAACTTCACCATTTTGTCCTTCTCTCTCTTATCCACATGCAGAAAACCCAAAGTCTGTCAATGGCACTAAGGACATTGCATGCAAAAGTCATAAGTTGACTTTTACAGGCTCTACTGAGTCTGGGTTTCTCAGTATGTGACACTGAGTCTCTTCTTAACTCTTACAAGCCTAAGGTTCTTTTTGAAACAGCTATTCTAAGTCACAGATCTCTTGGTTTTCTCCCATGTGCAATATAGGAAAGAGAAGCCAAAACTAGTAGGATGTTAAATTTGTTTTCATAGCATTTAATATTTCTGACCTATCCCATTTTTTGACACTCAGCCTGAGTGGAATTTAGGAATAAAATTTAAGTATTGCTAGTGTATATAAAATATTGTGTATTTTTGAGAATATGCTGGTTTTTCTGGTGTTAAAGTATTATTGATACTTTTCTGATTAATATCTTCTCAGACCTTCTCAATTTCCCTAAAACTGTCTTGGATCTTGCTCAAGTATAAACAATTCATCTCATTATTTCCTTTTTGGTGTCAGGGAATATTTCTTTCTAACGACCATCCACACATGCTATAATTATTAATTTGTTTTGGTCACAAATGAATTAGTGCAATTGTAAATCAATACTGATAGCCCTCTGGAACACAACCTTACAAGCAACATTTCTTGAGGAAAAAAAATCATAAAAGGAAAATCTTTACTCCAGAACTGGAACTCCAAAAGTTTCATCTTTTGAATGAAAAAATCACTGAGAGCTTAAATATATCTGTCACCAGGCACAAGGATAGTTGAGCAACATACTTTTGCACAGAATTCCTTAAGTGCTTGAAGAACTCTGGCTCCCCACTTCAAACATCCTGATCTGTTTTCCACATTTCTGGACTTGCATTCCTGCTAAGCTCCAGGTTTGCTCAGTGCATGTCAGGTTAACAGCTTCACTAGAGAAATCGCAAAACCTTTCTGCACCATATTTTTAAAATTATATCAATGTGGCTGAATAATTAAACAGGAATACAAAACACTAAATTCCTACATCTAAGTATTTTGATTTCCAAAGAATCACAACATCAAAACCAGATCTTTTTCAATTTGACTGCTGAAATGGTCCATTATGAATTTTTGTTCTTCTTGAAAGTCCTTGAGCTGCTTTCATATGAAGCACTGTGGATCAAACAAAAAGATTAAGACTTAGACAAATGTTTTCACAATGTCTGGATCTTCTGAGCTCCCCAGATATAAAAGGAGATTAAACAAAACACAGCACAATTTGAACTTAAATAATTATGTCAAATCTTTGACTCATCATGTGAGGAAATATCAGTACTTCAAGCAAGTACACATGCCAAAATCAAGAACCTTCTTTAAATCTGAATGAAGAAAATAATATTAAGGCATTGCCAAAAAAAATTCTCACTTGCAATTTTTTATGTCAAGTCCTCAAAATGGGCACCCAGACCTATCTATACCTGAGGGTAATGAGCAGGAACGAACAGCACAATTTCCAAAATACTGTTTTGCCTTTACAGCTGTTCATGTATTCCACTCTCACCAGCACCACACATTTCTGACATACACATAAATAACCATTAAAGGAGCCTAATGAATGGTGCAGCATGGACTGCTTTCTTTTGTGCATGTTTCACAACCAACTCACCAAAGGCACATCAGAAATTAGGCTTTACTCATATCATGATTTATTTAAAGAGCAAGGTAGGAAAGATTGCCAGCTACATCTGCTCATTAACAGGCTGAAACACCCTGTGTTGGTTATTAATGCCTTTTCTCTCAAGAAATCCCAGGAGGTAATTCCTAGTGTGTTTGTTTTCTACTTCCTGTCTTTTAGTGTGTCTCTCCCTATTGTAAAACCACTGTGCAATATGCATGGATGTTTGCTGTACGTTAATACCAGCATTTCCAGACTGAAGGAATTAGTGAATCTCAAAATAATGCACACAAGAATGCACTCTTCAGTTGTACCATTCTAAAAATAGGAAGAGTCTGGATTTAATAAAGCTTGTCAAGGAAGGCTTGCCTCTTTGGGACTGTGAGGATCAGGAAAAGAGCATTTTTTTAATATCAAAACCAATATTTTTAATGAAGGAGATTATATGCAGGTCTAAAAACATCTGTACAGAGGACTTGCAGCAAGGATAAGTCTCACTGAGTCTGCAGTACATAACAAAGCATGGGGAGAATGATACACATTGCAATGCTGTGCAAACCCAAAGCATCCAAAAATCACTCCCTTATTGAATCAGTTCAACTGATACACATTCTAAACTAGTTTCACATTCTAAACTAACCCACACTTTTTGAAAAAAAATTTTTTTAGTTAACCTCTTTCTTTAGGTTCCCTCTTTAGACATTAAGAACCTGTATTTACAGTCAATTATGTATATGTGACATTTTAAAAGAAACAGAAAAGGTCTTTGGAATAACGCTTATATTTTTTACTTAGGAAATTAAAGATACAGGCTGAAGATACAAACTTATTGTGAAATTTCTCTTTTATATCCTATATATTAATCACAGAAAAGTAAAAGGAAGTCATTCATTCAGCTGTATTATCAATACTTACCTCTAAGCCTAAAAGAACACACATTATGTCTGTCAAAATCCTGAAAATTATTCTTTTTCAAGTCTTCAAATATCACATGATGGATTTAAATCCATTACGGAAAGATTTCACTTCAGATCCATAGCATTATATTCAAGTCATCCAAGGATATTCAAAAATTTAAGTCTGTACTACCTTCACAACTGATTATTTTAATGGCATTTAAGATAATACACACCAACTGTTTGGAATTACCTGCCTACATCAGTGTCACATCAAACTAGTCTTTCTGCCTACATTGAGATTTTGTAGCTCTGTATGGGAATCACTGTGTTATTCCTGTCATTCACACTTTTAGTGCTGCACTGTTATTCACTGCTTAAGCTGATGAATAAACAATAGCTATTTTCCCTATTTTTGTCAAATTAAACTTTACTTTAGCTGGTCTTTTGCTGTTTTTTCAACTCCACTGGGAGGAGAAGGGATTTACAGATAGGTATGTTTTCTGAATTTAAACTTAGCAGTAAGTCTCTCTCTTTCTAAGCAAAGGAGTGTATTAAGCCAACCCCAGAACTGCATGCAAGCAAAAGCAGAGACTGCTTGATTTCTCTCTTCATCCCAGCCTGTTTGATGGCTACAAAGGAAATATCCCAGTCCAAAGGATCAGAGAGACACTCAGGAGGCCAAAATCCCACAAATGCTGACTGTGTGTGTGGCAGATCTTCACATTTTATTTATTCACCCAGCTGTAAATTCCCTTTCCTGAGTACAGATGCCATATACTCATCCAAAGAGGCTGGGAAGGAGCACAGCCTGTGTCTTCCTCCCAGCTTCCCAAATCCCAGCATATGTGCAGACCCTGACCCTCTCCAGTCCAAGAGGGAGCCTGATGGGGATCCCTGTGGATTGGCTTCTGTGGCCTCTTGGAGACAGCACCAGTAACAGAACAGAAATATGGGAGGGACAATATTGGGAAATATGCCCCAAACTCACACAGGGGCAGCACTAAGTGTGAAACACCCCAGCAGCTCCCGGGCTTTGTGGTGTGCCATATTCCCATACTGTACATGTAGGAACTGCCTGTCCAGAGTATGGCCTTTTCCAAAGGTTTCTCAGGAAGACTTCTAAGCTAGAGCTCTCTGTATCTTCCAGCTAAATTCAGCAATCAAATATCTGGTAAATCTCTACCCCTTCTACAGAAAATAAGTACTGGAAAAATCATCAGACTGGATAGGCCCAATAAGAATTAGCCAAAATCACCATCAGAGAGGGAACAGATAACAAGGACAGATCCTTGCCCTGCAGTCTGTCAGAGAGAGCCTCTTGTTCTGTTAAAAGACCTGCTAATGCTGCAATTTCTATAGCTTTGACTTTATCCAAGATTAATTATGCAATTTGTGTTACATCCAGATTCTATGATTAGAGTGAATATTTTCAGATGCTACTTGGACTTTGCTTCCACGAGTTCAGCTCCAAGCACCACCTTGACTTCTGTGGCTGCATCTAGGAACTGCTGTGGCTACAAGGGATCACTTGGGACAATCCTGGTTTGAGACTGTAGCTTTTGATGCTGCTTAGCCTTGTCCAGCTTTTCAGTTTTAAAATGCATTGCAAGAGTGTTTGTGACATGACAGTTTGTCACCCAGGAGTTTCCAGACCTCCTCCTGCCTTTCCATCTGGCTTTTGTGTTGGCTTGTAGAATATCAGAAGTGTAGCTCCTTTGCCAGGTCCCTGCAGCTGTGAGCATGGGAAGTTACTGTTCATCTGATGGTGACACTGAACTATTTTGATAATGACGTTTTTGAATTCATCTTGTTTACTGAACATCTTATCTCTAAGTCTTATTATTTAACTCCACAGAACACCTGCAACCACAAAAAGACTTGCAGCATAGGAAGAAGCAATCACAAACTTAACTTACATACTCCATCTAGTTAACAAGTTTTTGTATGGAATCTAATGGCAGACAACAGGAAAAAATCTTTTACCTGTGCTTGGAAGAGAAAATAATTTAAACTACTGGGAAATGTAGCTTTTTAGGTGTCATGGAAAATGTATGAGGTGTTATCGTCTAGATGGCTACTGATAAATTATAGAAAAACTGAGGAAACCATAACAATGAAAGTTAAGGGATTTTGCATGCAAATTGATAGCTGGGATAGAAGTTCTAGGTTGGATCCAAACCAGGAAAGGATATTTTCCAGTATAAATAGAAGTATATGCTTCTTCTGCACACCCTAGGCCTCACAAAGCTTGCAACATTTACGACCAAAGTCTTGTGAGAAGACCATGTTAGAATTACACTTCATCCATGTTAACCCACAGCCTTTATGTTCATCCTCAAATCTTACTGCTCTGATCCTAAACCTAATCCAGATCTAAATTTGCACAAAAGGTACTAAGGGATAGGCTGTTCTACCCCTGTGGCATATTGTATCCTTAAATGTATTATAGGTTTTTATTTTAGTCTTCCAATTACAGACACCATGAAAGCATGCACATTTGGTAGCTACTTTTTAAAGCTGAATTCTCTACAGAGTCTTACTCAATACAGTAAGGATCAGATAAAAACACACATAAGGGGTGTCATAAAGCATTTTCATAGGAGGTCATCCTTTGACACCTTCCTGAATGGTAATGAAGCCAACTTCCTTTGCTGTTTTCAATGGAGTTGTCACACAATTAGTTTTCTCCTAAAGCATATCACAGGTGGATGATTTGATCAGCTGCTGTTTTCATGCTGTACAAAAAGATTTCCCTCCTCTCTGGGCTCTGGGGTACAGCATGAGCTGCAGAAGTGGCACCTGTGCCATCTCTGACCTGCACCAGCATTCTCCAGACCAGAGAAATTCTGAAACCCACACATGAAGGTGGCATCACGGGCTCATTGCAAAGCCTGACACTCAAAAAACTGTTTTTTTTATTTCTCTGGTGGTTGTCAGACCAAGAAATGCTTCAAACACCAAAATCTAAATAAGAGCTTTCCCTACTACAAGGTAGTCATTTTTTCTTAAAATAGATGTTTGCTCCTCTCAAGTGTTCTTTTACCTTCCTCTGCCTATTTTGTGAAATTCTCTCTTACATCTATAAATTATAGCTACACAGACATAGGATAACAGTTCAAAGGCAATAGAGTGTCAGGGAATAAACATGCTTTTAGATGCTCTTTTAGATGCTTTCATGGGGTATTTGCTTTGACATTTCCATGTAATTTAGGGTTAATGTATCTGCCATTACAGCCAAACGTGTAATGCCAAACACTGGGAAGTGGTGAGTTTTTCTTTCACTCTTTTCCTTTCAGCTTTAGCATTACACCTGATTTTCTGTCACAGCCTTTGAGTGGCAGCGCTCCTGTCCTCACTTGTGCACACCTCGGGGACGCAGCCGTCTGTCTGTAAATCCTGTTCCCGCAGACAGCACAGTAACAGAGCCCTGCCTGTGGCAGGAAAATCCACAAACGCCAGAGGTTTCTGTCCAAAAAGGAGACAGAGGAGTCCTGCAACTTTGTTCGAATAAAGGCAGAGAGTTCACTGGCGCACACGCCCGAGGGCTTTTCTCTCTGGGGCTTTCTGAGCCCCTCCCTATTACCGCAAACTCCCGGCCCCTTCCTTTCCCAGCTGGCTGAGTTACTATCAAGGTATTGCCGTCCTGAGCTGCTTTCCACATATTTCCGCCCTGAACCCACTGTTTTACCCCAAAGTTCAGAAGTTCAGGCTTGTGCAGACAGCCCCATGCCTGTTTCAGGAGCGAAGCTGTCTGGGCTCTGTACCCACCTGTTGCCCGAAGTTAGTAGAGACAATAAGACCCATTTCAAGCACATTAAAATCCATATCTTCACCCATCAAATTGTTTGTAAAGATAACAGCTTTCTTCTCACCCTCAATTCCCTGCTCCTCTGAGGAAAATGGAAGGAATAAAGAATTGCATTTTCCCTGGACTGATACCTGCGAGCCGCTCGCTGGCTGTATGGGCACCTGTGAATGTGCCCGTGCTGGCCGCGCGTTTGTCTGCAAAACTACGGGAGGACCTAAAGGTTTGGGACAAGTCTTTTCATGGCAGCATTTTCCGTGATTCGGAGATTTCTTTCATCTCTGGACACCGGGCTGATTTTTAAACCAAGGAGGTTTTGGGGTTTGGATACACCAGGCTGCCCTCCGGCGGCGGCCGGCGCGCCGCTCCCGCTCCCGCTCCCGGCTCTACCAGAGCCGCTTCCCGGCCTCGCTTCCCCCGCTCCTCCCAGACCCAACCGGCCGGGCGGAGCTGCACGGGGGCACAGGGATCCCGAAAGCCTCCGGAGAGCTGCCTGAGAGCTGGACAGGCTCTCTGTAACCTCCCGCTCTGGTGGGGAGAAACAGAGACAGGAGAACGCGTTCTTTGTCATCTCTTATCCGCAGTTTTGAAATAAAAATGTAAACCGCAGCGAGCTGTCCCCGAACACGTGTCGCTCCTGCCAGTGGTTGGTGCTCCGTGTCCCTGTGAGCCGTGTCCATGGGGATGCAAACCTCCTGGTGCTCCATGTCGCCGTGACCTGTGTCCATGGGGACAGCATCTTCCCGGTGCTCCGCGTCCCCGCGACGCTGTGGGGACGGTGTGTTCAGCTGATGCTTTCAACCTGCCTGTGATTCTTCAGGGACCAATTCTAGGCTGCTGGGTCAGCATTAGGAAGGAAGCAATAATTGCACTTGGTTTCTACATACCCTGAAAAAACGGCTTCCTTTAGTTATTACAGCAAGATAAATGGAAAATGCTTCACGTTTATTTCCAGAGGAGAAGGTTACTATCACCCTCAAGTCAATTGCTATTATCAGTGTTCAGAGAAGAAAAGGAAGCGCCACTTTCAGAGTGCAGTGGTCTCACCTGCTCCCATGTGATTTTGAATGCCTCTCAAAAGCAGGAGACATTTAGTAATGTGTCAGTATGTATTCTACGAGCTGAATAAGCTGCAGCACAGAAAGGCTGCACCTGAGGCCAGTGGGATGCAGCAGGTTTGTTCCTGCTCTTGTTCAACCTGCTCAGATCACAGGCGTGAGAGTTGAGTCACCTGGAACCAAGCATTGCTCCCCTGCAGCAGTGATCTGAATTTCTGTGTGAATTCAAACACTGGCAGTGGTGGGGAGAGCAGCAGTGTCACAGCTCTGGCTGCTGACAGGGTACAGAGGTAGCCAAAGCCAGCACTGAAAGTCACTGATTTGTCTGTCAATAGGCATGAGGCCAACTTCTCTTGCTTTCTGTATTTGGTAAAGCTCTTATTTTCCTTCAGGCTCAGAATTTTGGTGTTACTTTCCAATATAATTACATGGAAGACCACCTCTATCTTTAATAGGACAGCAGCCAGAGGAGATGCAGTGTGTTACATGATTATTCAGCAAACTCTGCAAAAGGCTGGTGTAATGCAGGAGGGGATCTAGTGCCATGTGTACTCTACAGACCTTGGTGCAGAGATGTTTTATAAGAATGCACTGGAGGTCGTTTCACCTCCTATGAACCCAGAACATCACTGATAGCTCCACCTTGGCTATCTCATATTTTGTCACAGAAAACTACCAAATGCCAGACCAGGTCTTCCTAACATCAGTGTTAAAAAGGGAAAATACTCTTGATATCCAAAGCAGGAAGAATCAGGTTGCAATGGACACTAATGATACAAGGAAGCACTTTATTCAATTATACCATGTCTGTGTTAAATACAAGAGACAGGGTGCCCTGCACAGTTATGTTAAAAGGTGCCCTGCTGCTAGAGTTTTAAAGCATCTCACAAAAACAATGTGACTGGGAATTTAAAGGAGACTCATGTAGAGGTCACCTTTACACAGCACCACAAACCTGGGTGCACATGGTACAAGTGCTACCATAAGCAACTGACCACAGAGATTGGAAACACATCATCAGCTGTTTAACAATTAGCTTATTATATCAGATTTAATCTAACCAGGAATCTGGTTAAGGGTTAATTCTCTACAATTAAAAACCTTCTCTTGCTGAAGATCTTTTTTAATAAAGAGCTTGTAGCTGAATGGTAAATAAGATTTAGACCTGTTAGAAGATTAAGTGTTCTGCTCTGCTCCTAAGCTTAATCTTAAAGCAATTAATAGTTCTCAAGGTCTGAACAGTAGGGATATGCATGAATTTTCTTAATTCCACCAGCTGAAAGTGAGTTGAATGACTTCTGCCTTACATTGTCCCACAAACACCTGCATGGCTTGCAGTGATGTAAATCAGCAGTAGTACAAGATTATCCACCAGTGATCCATAGAAAGTAATACATCATAATATATTACAGCAGATTAAAAATCCTTTTAAAAGAAAATCCTTTTAAAAATCATAGTAAGAATAGGGACTGTTTGGATTTTTTTTCTATTAACTTACCCTCTTATTTAACTTTCCTGTTAAAATGGATGAAGTTAATGAAGCAGTTTATTTAAAAAATAGCTGTAAAACAGCATGTTTAATCTACATCTGCATTATATTGTGCTTATTGTGAGTTGGGTATATGGTGTGACATGTACAGACAATATTTCCATCTTGGAACCACATGGAAGAGCATGGGCATAACCCAATTTCCCCAGGTCAGGATCCTGAGACTATTTTTCCTCACTTCCCATTCCCACTGTTTCCAAATGAGCACGGCAATTCCATATTTGCCTTTTTAAACTGCTTATACTGATTTTGTCAGCTTGTGCTGTCATGTCCTGAACAAGGAGTACAAGCAAGCAGCATTTCTGGGTGACCAGCTTGGATCAGGTTTGGACCAAGATGGAAGTTGTGGACTGATGTTGTGGCAAGCAGTCATCAGCTGGATGACCCTGTACAGTGCCTTTTTTTGGGGAACCAACTTTAACAGTATCAAGTGGTAATTTGGTGCTCCAGGCACCTGACAGTGATGCACTTCATGGACCAGCAGTGGGTCACAGAGAGGAGCTGAGCATGGCTTAATAGGTTCTGGATCACATGTTGGCCACAGCTGCTTTTGTCT
Source organism: Anthoscopus minutus (assembly GCA_013399455.1). Lineage (NCBI taxonomy): Eukaryota > Metazoa > Chordata > Aves > Passeriformes > Paridae > Anthoscopus > Anthoscopus minutus. Next base: position 78,758 of record VWYI01046462.1, on the reverse strand, counting down.
CCCAAACAGTGACCCATAAAGCAACAGCAAATACAGGAAGTGATCATTATGAAACAGCCTAATTAGGTTTGCCATCTACTTGCTTACAGTGTTATGAATCACTTTATCAACAGGGATTATATCTTCATTTGAAGTTCCCACTTTGTGCAGTAACTATACCTAAAAGCCCTGCACAGTCTGTTCACCTCCGGAAAGGTGAGTTACATTGTTAGCGCTGCAGAATTAAAATCCTGAGTTCTGCTACACAGAGAACACACCCCCTCTGGTGAGACAGTGTCCTCAATCTATACCCTTCAGGCAGCAAACTACCTGCAGCCAAATTAATTATTTTCCCTAGCAACATTTCAGCTTTTAATTCTTTTTAATAATAAAACATAATTTGATTTCTTAATAATTTGAAATAGTCAAAGTAATATCATTAGTGTTGGCAAAGATAGAAATTCCTTCTGACCAGGTGCTAGTCACTCTTCACTGAAAGGTCTAGGAGTTGTTCTGCTATTATTTCTGACTAAACAATGGGATTTATTTTTTAGTTAAATTATATTTAAATGTAAAACACAATTTCTTGTTAACTGTATGCTCACGTAGGGACATTTTCATTGCTCTTCAGAACACTTCTGCCTTCAGGGGCACAGATTTACCTGATTAAATGTTCACAAATAAAGAAAAGAACCCCGATACCTGCAAAGTATCCAGCAGATTTTCTTCTCACTAACATGTTAGTGAATACCTCTCATTTGTAGCTTAACAGTTGTGCTCCATATTCTCAGATGTTTCTAATTAAATCCTCATTAATTTTTGCATCATAAAGAAGGAGCTTTAAAATTTCAAGTGGATGTCAAGTTGGCTTAGGACTTGTGTACTCATTCTGCCTGTTATTCATGCACAAACAGTGTAATGAGTGTGAGAGTGTCCTTTTCTAAAAAAGGAGGATGCTGCAGCTCTCATGTAGAACTTCATAGTGTGAGTATTGTCATGTGTATTTTATGAAAAATAAAATTGCTATAATGGTGTGTGTTTGGTGTGTATTTTGGTGTACATTCTATATGTGGTGCAAGTTACATAAGAAAAACACATCAGTATCATGCCAAGGCAGGTTTCTCTGTTCATCAAGCGATTGCTCTGCATATCAGTCAGTCTGACAGAAATTGTTTGCCTGCCTAAAGAGCTCTAGACACAATTTTTTCCTGTTTTCTCCTGGGCAAAGTTCTGTCTGGAAGCAACTTTTGTTACAAAAGATGCTTTCACTAGTCCAGGAACTAGTGAAAACAACATGTATGCACTTATATTTTTCATGATCTTTTAAAAATAGTGCTATTAATAAACTTCATTGACTTTGTGTCCTATTTTGCTATTTAGCTCAGGTTTTTGTTTTCTTCTGTCTTGTGCAAATTGTACTGATATTCCACAGGATGTTAGAAAGACAACTTTCTGTAACTCACTGAAAAGGGTAGGAGGTAGCAGCCTTCCTTTCTAAATGCCCATCAACAATGTTGTCATCTCAAGTTTTAGGCCATGTGAGCCATAACCAAAGAATCAAGAGGACAGATATGAATGTGTAATGATATGAAGTCTTTACTCACCTGCATAAAAATTGAACCATTTAAACAGTTTCACTGCCACAGAATAATGTAGCTGGAAGCACTTTTTCTCCTCAACTTCCTGATGTAGCACAAAGAGCAACCTTGCAAAGAACGGTGACAGTAAAATACAGTGCATATACACACCCTGGAAAATAAAATTGTTCTTTTCTTAAATACAGTGTGAAACCAGAGTGACTGCCAGTTCACTTTTGAACCTGACAGTGTTGCTCACCTTTGGCAGAAATGTAACTGTCTCTACAGTACTTAAATTTTATGCTAGAATTTGTTTCTCTAGGACAGCTTGATAAGTTGATTGTGTCATGAAATTCTTAAAATTTGTAACATAACAATCTCTCTGCAACATAAAAATACATAATCAAACAATGTTGAGGTTTAGATATTTCTACCTGCCAGAACAACGTGATGGGTCAGTATTATTTCCATTATTTGCATATTTTCTTAAAACTGACCCATACACATGCTTCCTTTCTTTCAATGAGTATTCTAAAACGAAAAAAAGTCTGTGTATGAATTTTTCAAATCAATATTAACCTTTTTTTCTTAAGCTATAAAAAATGTAACCTACTTCTGGTTCAAAGTTATTACCAGGCAAGCTGATGTTCTCCTTGATGCTCTCAAAGCTTTTCAGTGCAGTAAATATTGTTGATATAATCTCACCGACAAATGGATCAGAATAATATAGATAGTTCATAGCCAATTGTTTGAGATACATTTGTGTAGGAGCATCTAAGTGGAGTGGGAAATAAACCAAAAGCTTATAAAACTTGCTGCCAGCATCTAGATCAGTGAAGAAAGGGGTGATTGAAAACATCCCAGTTTTATAGCAGAGAAAGAATTGTTATCTTATGCAAGGTCAAATATGTAGAAGAAAAAAAAATCATCCCTTATTTGAATAAAGTATAAATATTAATTAACTTTAACATAGGAGCCTGGAAATAAAATAATTTCTAAAAATATGTGATTATGTATTAAATATTCACCCAAGGATCAGAATAATAAGGTGACCAAGAGACAGTCTAGTATATAAACTGGAACAAACAAAGAATTACAAGCAGCCTCCTTGCAGTGTAATCGATCAAAGACAGTTGCACTTAGAGTGGTGTGTGTGAATGTGTGCTGACAAGGTCCTTTACTAGCACAAACACAGAAAATGAAATGGCCATTTCCCAGTAAACTGCCATCTCTGCTGCTGATGGCTGCCTTCTGCAAGGCGAGTTGGCTCATTCACTCTCTCACTGGCAGCCTCCAAGCTTCAGGTCCTGCAGAAGGAAGCATTTCCTTTGTCATCACCAACACTCTGAACGTGCACATTGCTGCTGCCACGTCCAGGGAGCTCCTCCTCCCAAGCTTAGAGCAGTTAACTGCTCACATGGGGCACCCTTGCATTGCCTGTGGCTGACAAAGACAAGAAGAATCTAAAGCAAAGCTTTTCTTTTCTGTTTTGAACAAGTGAAGACAAGAATAACTTATTACCAACCCTGATTAATCTAGTCAATATATTTTTTAAGTGAGGTGTCTCCCAAACTGCAAGGGGTGTCCCTGTGTGGATCCAGGAAGCGCAAAAACTCTCCTCATACAAAAGTGTATGAGAAGAAAATCGATGTTATTCACAAATGCATTGATTGCAACAAGGAGAGTAGAGTGGCCATGAAAACTACAGCTCACTTGGCAGGGTGTAAGTTAGAAGAAACAATCCCCTGAGAGGTCATGTAATCAGCATGGCAGGTGGATGTATTGTTGTCCTACAGGCCATGTAAAATATCCATCAAAATTGACATGCAACACATGAATATCAGAGGATATTAAATAAGGCCATGAAACATTTTTTTTCCTCAGATTTCCAGCAGCCTTTCTAGTTCAGCCACACCAGCTTATCTATTTTTACTCACAGAAGGGAATCTCATTTCTGTCCTAGTATTGTAGGTGCCTCAGAATTCTCACATAATGCAGACATAGCTATTCTACCTCCAAAATGTTCTGACCTAAACAGTGTTCTAAAAAAAAACCATCCAAGATTCTGATATATACAGTGAAGAGTGACATTGTCCATAGCTGCTGGCAACTCAGCAGGAGATTTTCACTTTGGAAGGAAACCTGAAATGTAGGCATTCCAAAGTTAAACAGCAGTTTCAGGCTGTCCTAGTGGGGGATGGAGGTTAACACCTTGTTTTTCTCACACCACTGCTGAAATGTGGTGTCCATACTGGCCATGCAAATATACACAAGACCAGCAATGGAGAAAGAGTTTCCTGACCTTTCTAACAAGTGTGAATTCGGAAGGCCTTCATGTTCTTTATTCCTTCACATTCTTTAAACTCCTGCACTGTTGGTGGAGTGGAAAAGGAGGGAAAAGGATTTTCAATGTAGCCCCACTACACCTCTCACATACAGATTACAGCTGGTAAGAACAGACAAACCATTTTTTCCAAGCTTTATAAAACGTGTCCTTAGGCAGTAGTTTCAAACCACTTACTCTGAATTTTAAGTCTCATGAAAGTGTTTCATTTTCTCCATGAATATTTGATCCTCATTCAGACAAAGCAAGAAAATTGAAAGAGTTCTGCAGTCTTTATTTCTTTCCCACTCACTTAACAAGGAATTTGGTAAGGATGATGTTACGAGAAACTGAATCAACCAATTAGCAAGACTATTTATCTTGTGCTTCTGCTGAAGAAGGAACATGGGAGACTTGAGAATATTGAAAGAGCAGTAGAGTATGCAAACCATCAGGGTTTTTCATAGACTGCAGCCACTTTTCACACAGAGAATGGGGACTAAAAAAATCTCATTTAATTATTTCATCTCCCACTGTTGCTGTCACCTACTATAAACAACTGAGCAAAGAAAGATGAACTAGGAAAAGTAAACTAAAGCTTAATTAAGAAGGTATTTTCCTTTCTTTCCTACTCAGGCCCGTGCATGTATCATGTCCCTAGGATACAGCAAATGTGTCATTTCCTTACTCTGCTAATTAGAGACACCGTATTCCCTGAACAGAGTGTTGGAGGTATATTTTCAACAATTTATTTTAAAATAGAGTGACAGTCACGTCTCTAACTTGTAAGTATTCGTGCAAATGCAGCCTATTTACTCAACATCACTTAAATCAAACTGACATTTCACACTTTTTTAAAACTAGAAGTGTTCCAAAAGAGGTCAACCCTGAAAGCCTTGGAAATGACACCAGGAAAGTTGTAGTAGGTGGAGCTGAGACAGGAACATTTTTTAGGCTATCACTGAAAGCCTGTGGAGGCCTGAAAGACATGAGCCCTAATTATTATGTCTGAATCCAACTGAAACACTGGAGTGACTGCTTAGCAGGCAGAAAATTAATGACCAAGCAGAATATCTGTAAATTTTCAAAGGACTAACCAAAATCTACCTAACATATCTGTGGCATATCCCTGTACAGACCAGGGAGTACCTAACTTGAGTATTTAAAGATGCCTATCACCAACTGAATAAATAGTGCTGCCAGTAAGTAGAATTTTCTACATGTTTATGCATGGATAAATAACCAATTTAAAGCTGCATTATAGAAGATAATAACCACGAGGAGAATGCATAATACATTGTAGGAGCTGGCATACAAAGGGGATGCACAGCTTGCCTCCTTTGGATTTGGGCTGCTAAAGCTCAGTGTGTGCCATTTAATCAGCACACTATCTTATGTTTACCTGTCATCCTGCTCCCCCAAGGAAACTGCCATGGCAAATGGACTCTGAGGAAGAGTGTGGTGGCTTTATAAGGACTTGGAGTAGGCAATGGGTGCCCCTGGGTGAGCAACTGCACATGGAATACCATGAGTGGGTTGACTCGAATCCCCCTAGCTCCATAGGAACAAATGTGCCTGAGGTTCTGATTAAATCCACATTTTCAGCATTATAGAAAAGGTACTTTAAAATTTCAGGTGGCTGTTAAGTTTCTTTCACCTCATGACCTTGTGGCCTCTGGTACCACCCTGTGTCCACACTTCCAAGGGGTCTGGTCCCATCACCTGCCTGTTCTTTTCTACTTTGTGTTTTCTTGTAGGGTGATGGATGATTGACTCTCACTCCTGACAATTTTTCATTTCTACCTATTAATTACAGAAGCACACATAAGCACAACCATTAGTGCTACATGTGCATGGTCTCTCCTCGACATCACCAGCTATATAACAGAGGTCCACATGCTTAGGTGTCTGAACTGCATTTTAATGTTTTTGCCAACTTAAAGGTAAACTTTCACAACAGCAGCCAACCTCCTCATCTTAAATAGGAAGGACAAACTCAAAGCCTCTCAAAAATCTCTAGTAACCTTGCTGGACACATTAAATGGAAAATGTCTGTAAATGCATTGACTATTAGAGCTGAGCATCACCCTTCACATAACAAAGCTATTGAGGGAGGACATTTCCATCTCAGAAAAGTGCCCAATATCTTGCAACATATAATTTGCATAACCAAGAGATGGCAGCACTCCATCAACTGTTTGCCTGAAGCAGTTATTTGGAAATGATAATGCATTTGTAAGCACCATACCTGTGTGTATGAGCAGCTCTAGGAAACTAAAAACAATGGAATAACCACGGAGCGAGACCTGTGATTATTATTCTATTGCTTTACAAAGGTCAAGTAAAGATGAAATTCATTTACCAGTAACTTGAATTATTCTTTACCCACCTTTTACTACAAATAGGACGTAGCAAGTATTTGTTTTCATTTGGTTTCCTCATAGATGTATATTTTCAAAACACATTTCATAAGATTAAAAAATGACCTTTCACAAAAACTTAAGAAGCACACATATATCAAATATATACTTTCATTTAAAGCACTTTGTCTGAAGCTGAAAAAGTTCCTTCATAATAATCTTAAGGATCAATAAAAAAATATATATATGTATGTATGTATATATACATACACACACATAAGTATTTTTTCCTGCAGACTGATGCTGGACACAAATGGGAGGAGTTTGAGATGTCTCAAAGATCTCCACTATTCCCATTTCATCAGGCTCATGAACATGCACACAAGGGATTTAGTAGCAGTAATAAGTAACAGCTTTTACCACATTCAGTCCAATTTCTTTTTGATTCTGTGAAAGGGGTATGGACTCCAGCAACAGCCTTCGAATGGTGCTACAAGGAAAATGAGCAGCACAACTCTCTGGACACTATGAGGTGATGAGGAAACTGGGTAAAAGGTTGATAGCAATGAACTGGACTGAAAAGGAAATTGTTGAGCTGAGCTGTTGCTGTTGGATGAATTTTGAGAGCAGCATTATTTAATGAGATTCACAGCTGACTAATGTTAACACTGCTTTCCACCTCTGTTCTTTATTGCTGAAAATAATTTTCCAAGAAAAAGGCCGGGTCAAAACAACATTCATTAAATTTCAGAAAAACACATCACAAATAAGTTTCATAATATCACTAAGGGTCTTAGGGGTTTTTGCATAAATGTTATTCTTGCTTTATAATACCTGATTAGATTTTCTCTTTTTACAACCTTTTTTACCTTAGTCTAACTCCATTAGTGGTACATCTAATTTAATCCAATACACAAGGAGAATCTATTTGTTTTCTTTAAAAATATCAAACACAAATTTTTGTGGCTTTTGTTCTTTTTTGTGGTTTTTTTTAGTGTGGCCTTGTTCTTCCATGTTATCTCCATCTCTACAGGAAACATTCACCACTATTGGATTCATTTCTGATATTTCTAGTTGTACAAAATATTATCTTTCTAGGAAGATCAGCAAATGGGTTCAGTTTTGTTTAACAGCCCAGTAGGAGTGGGAGTATCATAGTAGCAAGAGTATCACTCAAAAAACAATTCAGTATTTCATCAGATGATACCAACTGTAGGTGATAACTAGCAACCGGAAAATGTTTTTATTCTACATTAGCATGTACATCCTAAATTACAACAATCAGACTAGATGAGACTGAAGCTATCATAAGAACAAGTCTAACTGTTTATCTCTCTCTGTTTTTATCTACAGCAGAAGGCTGCAGCATCAGCTTTCTCCTCTTCCTCACACAAATTAATCCTGCTGCCTGTAATGAGCTCCAGTGTCAGTGGAAGGAGACCCAGGTCTCAGTACATAGTACCTGGATCAAATCACTCCATGAAACTGAGCAAATTCTCCCAAAAAAAGATTGGAAGCCAAGTATTTCTATTTATGGGCCTGGAGTCCCCATTCATTTTTAGTTCAATGCATTTTCAGAGGGAGGAAAAAGAAACCTTTAGAACATATATCCCAAGAATTTATAACAGCATGTTTCTTGGATAATGATTAGCCTCAATATAAATTCTGTCTTACATAAATATACTTTAAAAGACCATGCAAAATTAATTCCTAGAGGTAAAAATAGTTTTCCTTTTTTTATCCTCTCTCCTATCTATTCTTCTGGAGCTCTTCTTCTTCCCCCTTACACTATCATGTGGTTGTGTCAGAATCAATTATCTACTTATAGATAACAGGACTATTTTATTACTCAGCATCGAGAAGATTTATACTGCTTTCAGTTGTCTTAACATTCTTTTTAAGTTATTCGGATATTTTTTTCTGTGGACAGAAAACTTTAGATAACTGCCTTGAAGATAATTCCTATATCAAGCAGAAGGCCCAATAGATGACTTAAATTCAAAACTTTTGAAGTTCTGACATAGGTAAGATAGGACAGCTCATTTTTTCTTACACAGGGACCTCCAGGTTGTTCAGAAACTCTGATATTTAACTCAGTTCCTTTCTTGAGTTTCATACTTCTCAGCCTCTAGCTTTGCTTGGGATTCCTTGACCTGGCTCACACCCCCAGTCTGCTGCTCCGCCAAACACAGATTGTGGTTTTATTTCTTTTCCTCCTTTCTGTGATAAAGGCTTAAGTTACCCACTCCTGATACACTCATTTGTAACATGTTCCTATGTGTTCTAAATGCACTTTTACCTGCCTTTCTGGGGACAGATCTCCCAAGTTCTTATGAAGAAAGTGAAATTTAACCCTTTTACAAATGAATGGATGGCACCTTTTAAGTTGTACTCCTACAATTTTGCTCAAAAAAGCAAAATCTACATTTAAAAAATGCTTAAGGGTGATGGGCAGGATCACAGGAGAATTTAGATACAAACTTTCCAGCACTTGATGCCAATTTCGGGTTGAACCCTCCAAGGTGCTTGTGAACCCTCCAAGACCATTATTTGTCGTGATTTGGGCTGCTTAAGTGCATATCACGCTCTGGTGTCTCTGAAGTCACTTCTGGTTTACCGCAATTAAAAGACCACCATTAGTTTCAGGGCACTGTTTGGTGACATTTAAGATCAGTTTGAACTCAATTCAGCAGGAATACACGCGTGCTTACTACTGAGCACATTTGCCAGCTGAAGAACTCAGTGAAAGTTCTTAGGAAGGACGTAAGAAAGATGTATAGATCGTGTTTTATGTAGAAAAACGTGTGCATGATCCTTATCCGTTCTGAGGTAAAAGCTTGCTGGAAGATTTAAGCACAAATTCCAAAATTTGAAGCAATTCGTCATGAAGCAGAAATGGCGAATGTGTCTTGAGTAAAAGTATGTACTTTAAATGAATGTGAGCTGCTGAATAACATAATGTTGGAATTTTCAGATCAATGGTTTGGTAACAATTGGGGGAGTGGAACTCAGCTGCGGCAGCCTGACCCATGCCAAAACTAAGCTGCTGGAAATTTAGGCAAGCTCAAAAGCCACTTTTGTCAAATTATCTTGAAGAAAAAGCTTGCTTACGCCCTGCTTTTATAGTAGTAGAATCTCCGGTGCTCCACCGGAGGGGAGAGCCACGGTTCATTCAGCCTCTAAAGTAAGGCAGATTAGAAAGGCGTCCGACTGTACAACCTTGAGAAGTTTCTCCGATCACCTGCAAAGCGATCCTCAGTTCCGTGAAGATAACCACGTTTAGAATTAAATGTCTCCGCATTAACACCCCCGATCTCAGCTCCTTTCTCTCACTCCGAATACAATTGCCTAGGAACTGTGAATTTGCACTCCTATCTCCCAGGTAAGCGCTGCATTTGCTAAGCGGCGGTGCAGAGCTTACCCCGCCTTTCAGAGGCAGGAGCTCCCTGCTGGCAGACGCCTCCGCGGGGCAAGTCCTGCCAGTGCAAAACGCCATTATTAAAGCGATGTACGCTCCTTCCTTCCTTCCTTTCTTCCCCACGCCCAAACTGAAGGCACAGTTTCGGTATCTGTGCAGGAAGCCGCTGCCCACAAGCCCTTGCAGCGCAGCCTGGCACTGGCGCTGCGGCTGTGCCGCGCTGGCCGGCGCGGAGCCCGAGCATCCCCGGCTGCCCGCGGGCTCCTGCAGCGCCCATCGCTGATGGCGATAAACCCGCGTGTCCTGCCCGACAGCGAGCCCCAGGGCTCCTCCCTGCCTGATGGAACATTTCACTTCTCAGATAAACCCAACAGCCCTCTCTGCCCTGAGCAATGACTCACATCTTCCTAAACGCTCCGTTGAAGTTTGTTTACAGCGCTGGTGCTTGCTACATCAGGGCAAGAAGGGCTCTGTGCTTCCTTTTTTACTGTTGGTTTGTTGGTTTTTTTTAGAGCAAACACAACTGACAAAACTGTCAACCCTTTTTATTGTTTTCAAGCTGTATAAACAGAATTAGGCTGCAGGGAGTCTATTAATAAAGTCCTACACAACAAAACCATTCACAATCTTCAAGGCAGGTTTTAATCTCCCAGGTAAAAAATCAATTTTGTTTAGAATAAACTAGTAAAGAATGGAGATTACTCCAGGGAATTAGCCTTTAAAGTATTATGGAGAAATATAGATTTTCTTCTCTATAAGAATATGATGTTGCAATGCATATAAAATGTGCCATAACAATTACATAAAGGCTTCTTTTAAATTTCCAGGCTCATTAGCCCTATAGCTTTCTAGAAACAAGTACTTCTGGGGAGGGAAAAGAAAAAGGAAGAGAAAAAAAAAAGCATGTAATTATAAAGACAAGTACCTGGCAGAAAAATCTTAGAGTCTTGAATAAGTTCCACTGCACTAATGAACCACTCCACCAAATCCCAGGAGGTCAAAACATATTATGTGTGTGACTTCAGTGCAGGAGAAATAACCTTGTGCCCTTGCTTTCCATTTCTATGGCATCTCCAAACTGTCACAAAGGGATCCATGCAGAGGGTGAAGCTGGATTAATACAAGCTAAATGGTCACCTGGAATACAGCTGACCTTCTCTCACAGATGGTGACACTTTGTCTTGGAGGCTGAATCTGGACAAATAACCCAAAGATCACAAATTCTGTTCTTGGTTATCCCTGTGCTGCTCTGCAGCTGAGCGTGTTTTCATCGCTACAGCAGAGACAATGAAGCTGGTTTTACTGAGCACAGAATCTGAGGCATTTCCACTCCAATATAGACACTGCTGGGTTTTTAACATTTATAGCTTGGAGAACTCAGAATGACTTCAAGTCCTGACACTCTGCATTTACTTGTTAACAGGGTCAGGATTTCACTTTTACCTCTGGTTTTTATTTCTCTTAGCCATAAAGGTCTCACATAAGTGAGACCTGAACTCTGTGCTTATTATACCCACCGCAAAAATTTAAAGACCCTTTTGTGTCACTTAGAAACAAACAGCAGAAGGCTGTACCACAGGCAAAATCACTTCTCGGATCTTTACACTCTTTAACTGTTTATGGCCCATGATCTTAATCAAGTATCTCTTAAAGCCTTGTCCTAACAATTAATTAGGGAAAACTATAATTTGTATTTTGCAGAAACTGCAGAGTCACAAGTGCAGTGACAGCTGTGTGGTTAGAAGGAAAGTTTTAGTGGCTGGTGGAGTTCATGTATACTTTTTAAAAACATTTAGCTTGCTGTTTTTCATACAAAGAAGCAGTCTAAAATCTCAAGCCTGAATACTCCATGACTCTCAGAAATTGCTTTTTAGCAGTCACAGCCACTTTAGGCAGAAGGCGATCTTGTATCTGAGTAAGGAGAAAAGCTCTGATTCAGAGCTCAGCTGAATTTTGTAACTTTCTTGTCTTTATCAAATTCTGTTATTGTCATGAATATTTAACAGTTAAAATATTGTTATTACTGCACATTCTTCCAGCCTACAAATGGTTTTATTCTGCCTCTGTTTATACTTTAATTTGATTTTGCTCCAAAGCAAGTATTGTCTATTTTTGCAGAGAATTAAGTTTTCTAGTGGAACCAACCTCTCCTCCATCAGTGGAAAATATTTGTTGGCCTTTCTGATGGCAGGACCTTTAGCATTAAGGTTACATTAATCAATAATTCAGCTAATTTTGGTGTAAATGGCCTGCACTAGAATAAAAACAAGCTGACACAGAGATGGCTCGTGTGGTCTGAGACCCAGCTGAGCTGAGTGTTGCGAACTTGCATGGAAGGGTTAGATCTGGTGTAACTATCACTGGGGAGGGAGAAAAGCTCACAGACTTTTCACCAAAAGATTCTGCAACGCTGTGCCTGTAGGTTTGGGTGCAAACCCAGCAGCATGGCAGCAGTTAGCACCTCTCCCCTGCCCCTCACTGCAGAGGGAAGGTGGCAGCTCTGCCACAGCTCTGTTCTAACCACGCATCAGGGGCTCTGCTTACATTGTCGCCTGCAGCGTTTCAACACCGGCTGCCTTCCGTCCTCCTCCTTCATCCCAACTCCCCTATTCTTTGTTGTAGGAAATAACAACCCAGACAACGGCAATGTCTCTTTTCCTTATTGGTAAACACTCTCTGGGCACATCTGCAGTGATGATGATAAGGCAGAGGTCTGCTCTCAAATGGAAAAAACAGAATGTCAGTTTACATAATGGCCAGAAAACAAGAAAAAGAACCTACATGCTTGAGCAGCAAGCCTTTTTCTATCTTGCTTCATTGTCTTAACAGGATTCTTATTGTGTTTATATTTAGAGACATGGGAAACTGTGCTAGCCATGTTCCCCATTGTTGCTTAACCTCAAACAACCTATATAACACACTGTCCATTAAGGAACCTGAATGTAGACTCTAATCAAGGTGGCTAAATAAGATATAGGAAAATAAAGCTCGGTGCTTCCTCCTTGTTTGGGAAAAAACAAAAAGGAAGACTCCCTCTTACACTCACCTCAGCAGAATAGGGGGAGGGAGAGTTTGTTTTTACAGGCTCACAGAAGATTTTAGCTCTCTGCTGTGCACCTGTTTGGTTTTTCATCATTCACATTGCCAATAAAAGGATACTTCAGCACTTCAGCAACTTATTTCCCAACTGGGAAACTTTTTCTTCTCTTTACTTTTTAGGAATAGTGTTTATTAGAAATACATGTTTAAAATCAATAGTGGGAACCTGACATGATTAAGACAGCAAGGACTGTGACTGGTTAATCATCAGAAAGTTGCTTTTGATAACCTGTTAGTGCTTGGGGATACTTGCCTGAATGCTGAATAACAGATGAAATATTACCATAAACTTGAATCCACATAACCAATATTTAATTGAATGCAATGTTCCTAATGACAACAGAAACTTGATTGTTAAGAGTTAATGATTTCAGCTCACAGACACCAGTGTTGAAGAGGACTAGAAATGGCAACTGAGCCTGAAATTCTGTGTGCAAAACCATTTCACACATAGCAAATATTTACAATTACTCCTGGTTAAAATTTTTAATTATTTAAACAGCACATTTCAGCCTTACTTTTTCTTAGAAGCTACAATATGTGGGCCTTTCAAATCAGACAAGGATGACAATCCTACAAAATCATCCACAGATGGCATTTTACAAAATCAGCTAAGGATGACAATCATAAATCCTTTAAAGCTTTGAATTAACAGATTTATAAGAGTTTTCACCTCTTTCTGTGATGTTCTGTCTTGTCCTAATCATGACATCTGAGATTATTCAATAAGTATTGGGGTTTCTTACAGAAACATTCAGATTTTAGACATTTAATTTAGCATAAAATCTCAGCAGCCCCTGGCATATATCAAAGAGACAAGTTACTGTCAGAAAGAGTTCAATTCTTTTTTCCCAATGATTTGGCCCTGGTTCATGTCAGGCTGTGAAGCTGCCCCATCAGGTTTGCCTCTCTAGGTAAGAGCCTGAAGGTGAGGTTGCTCAGCTGCTATCCCTTAGCAAATATATGTCCTTAGTGATCACACTTCTTACTATCTTGTCATCCAGTCATCACATATGAGATGGATGTAGAGGGTGTAAATGCTGTGGGTTTTTTCTTACTTCTAATTCACCTTCCAATACCTCTGGATCCAGTGAAAAGATTAAAAGGAAAAGCAGGAAAGGAAAGTGGGAGGCATGCAGAAAGAACATCAGTCTCCAGGAGGAGCTCAGGGAGCAAGAGATCCTTCATGGCACCTTCCTACACCATATGCAAGGAAAGAACCCTTTCCTGTCCTAGTTTCCTTTCTCTGCTGCTCAGGTTTCACACATGTACTATACCCAGAACATCCTGGGTTTAGTGCTAGAGATGAAAACAAACTGATCTCTGGGTGCGATGTCAAAGGCCAGCCTCACTGGGAATGTCTGCAGTAGGATTTCAGTTAGATTTCAGAATGAGAAATCCCTTTACCATGCTTTCATTTAATTGTCCTCACTGCTTTCTCCTCCCCCTTAGTCTCCCTTTCTTTCAGGTGGTGGCACTGCTGCACCATTTGTGGTGCTCAGCACATCTTCCTTTGCCAGATTTCAGAGTGTATCTTAACAAGTAATTAGAGCAATTTTCACTAGCTCATGCTGTCGGCTCTCCAGCTTCTGCATGATCCAAATGGCTCTCAGGGGATGTTACATTATGGTTGGATTGTTATTGTTTGTTCCAGGCCAGTGCCACTAGACAAAAGCATTATAAAACCGGTGAGTGGTATTAATCACAATATCTTAGATGTCTATGTCTGACATGTCCCTATTCTCACTTTCCCATTTTTTTGCTTAGCTCTCATTTCGTTCTGAAAGAACAGTTAGGATGTGATGTACAGTCCTGTGCCGTATAGAAGCTCAGGAGTAGGCTCAAATATTTATAAGGTTAGATAAAAAAGTAGGAGAGAAAAGCATTGCATTTCAGCAATGCCACCTCTTTGTTAGGAATGACTGGATTAGTATCTGAGAGCTTCCTTGCAAACAGCCAGTATCCCAGCAGCTCTGAGTATTTCAAGCCCCTAAATTCAGCTAAGCTTAGCGATTTACCCATTGTGTGTCTCCATATCTAACTTGACTTCAGCATACAATGCAGAATGACTCCTGCTGTGCAGCCCAAAACAAGCCCCTTTGAAAATAGTATTTATTTCAATTCAGTTAATCCTTATCATTTCTAAACTCTTATGGCTTTGAGATTCACAGAGATATAACCCTGTCCCTGTGGTAAGAGATTCAGTCATGTAAGGGGAGGAAAATAAACAGAGTAAATATAACTAATTTATTCAGTTTCTCATCTTATTGATTCCAGGTCTGAGGGGGCTTTTAAACCCCTTAATTGAGGAAATCCCAAGTAATAATAGGTAATAATAGGTAATAATAACTTTGGCCTGTCTCCCTCCTGGGTCTTTTCAGCACAATGAGGTGGCTATTGATTGTTATAAGAAAGAAACCTTCCAATTGAAAACTCACCAGCACAACTCAGGATTCCCCAAAAATATGGAGAAAGAAAAGACAACCACTTTGATGGGGTGGGTAAAGGCAACTGGGCAACTGTTAAATATGTTTTGCAAAGAAGAAGATGATCCTGGTAGATCATTGACTGAAGCGGCAATAATAACAACAAGCCTGCATTTACATGGTATTTTACACCTTCAAATTGCAGTGCAAACAATAACTAATTGATCTAGTCAAAAGAGAACTGCTTCCGGTGTAATATCGAGTATATAGTCACAAGAGAACACGTTATTAACTCAAGGAAGCAATTTATTTCAAAATCTATTACCATAGATCATACCAGTCTCTTTTTTTTCTCCTTTTTAAAGTTATTCCCTCTGCTGTCTGATTAATGCCTGGATTAATTTGCTCAGGATTTCTGGAAATTTAGTAAGTGCAAACTTAATAGGAGACTGATAGAAATGTCAGAGGTAATTGATGTTTTAATGGGCATGAAATCTGGAAAAGTACCCAATAAGAATAGATTCACAAAGGCCTTTTTTAAAGCAGGAGAGTAAAGGCTCATCATACTGGACTCAGTTCTTTAGACACGTTTAGTAAATTGTGTACTGCTTCCTAAACTTAGAGGCAAAATGGTGCATCAGATCAATATAGCACTTTTCCCATTAACTCCAGACACTGTATTATTTCCTACCTCTTTTTTTATCAACATTTTAAAATTATGACATTTTCAACTGAATGGCTGCACAATTTTAAATTATAATAAGTAGGTGTATCATGCCACCCCAGGATAAAAGTATTATAGTATTATAAATTATATTATATTGCAGCCATTCTATTTCTTTATTCTTCCCTGCTTGTATTGATAGGGAAAGTTGTTCCCATTCTTGGTTTGCCTGTTCCTTTAAACAAGGCCTGATCTGATCTCTGAATCAGGTAAATCCTATTAGTCCGTTTCAGCCATGAATACAAAGGAAACATTCCATAATCTGTCCACAAGAATCTAATCCACGTCTGTTTCTTAATGCAATACACACACAATAACACATATATTGTGTGTTATCAGGCGCCAGAAATGTCTTCATCTGTGCGTGCTGCTAGGTGCAAACACCGTGTTTATCACTGCAGTGTTTGAAAGCCTTTTCTTTACAGGAGAAACAAGCTGGAAAAACACCAGCAAGGCTCAGTGTGCCCCAACAGACTGTGACACTCTTGCCTCAAAGCCTCTGCTGTATATTTGAAGTCAGTTCCCACTCTTTCCCCTTTCTGTCCGTACCATGGAGTTCTGGCTGCTGCACTTGCATTACCCAGCCCCACATAGCTCTTGCAGTAGCCAGTAAGTAAAAACCATTGTAATGCTGTCTGCCTTGTAAATGAGAAGAACAATAAGGAAAGTCTGAGTCTGACAGCCAGCAGTCCATGGTGATTACAAAGAAAAGGGACCGCATTTTTTACTTGTTTTTTGTTATTGTTATTAAGGTCAGTGTCATCCATCAAGATGCGAAGTTATTTCTGACACAGTTTCAAAGGTCAATTGGTCATGTGCAAAGACAAAATAGATTCATGGAATAATGTACCCAAAAACTCGGGAATGTGCCATTCCACTTTCTATTGTCATGCCCATACTCATATTTCAATGCCAAAAATCAACAAAGAGAGACATTTGAAAATACCAGTTGAGCAAACAACGAGAAGAAGCTGCAAGTAACTCGTTGATGCATAGTTTGAAAGCCATGGAATTTCTCCTTCTAAGCTACCATTCTCTTCTTTCCAAATATCCAGTCAGTTTTTAGCCAGGAGAGATATTTCATTGGTCTCCCCATTCCAGAAAGCAACAAATTTCTTTAATGAGCTCCAATGAAAGTTTAATAGGAAAACTCTGAGTATAACCTCTCATGCTGCAATTCACTTGGCTGACATACTACCACCCTTGTCCCTCCTTCCAGGAAGAATCTTTTCTGAGTTTTAATTCATGGGAAGTTATGGGAAAAATCAACTCAGATTTCATTGCAATACCCATATTTCCACAAGAAAAACTACTGGAAATGGTAATAAATGGGTGAAGACTGAATCCAACAACCAGCTGGATGCTGAATGAGAAAATCCACTTTTACCCTCTACTGTTCACTAGCTGCACAAATCCAAAGCTGTAATACCTTCTGCCACCCTCATCCATCTCTCCTTGACAGGAGAGCAGGAGTATCAGTGCTTCCCATGTTCTAGAGCCAGGCAGAGGAGGATTCTCTACAAAAAGAATCAAGAGGCCCTTGACTCCTGTACTCCACTCCTTTATGACAAATGAACTCGCTGGTTTTTTGTTTCTCAGTGAATAACTTTTGAAACAAGGACTTCTTTTCCTAGTGAGTTACAAAGCTGAATTTCCAGGGAATAGAAACAGTCTGATTCTCTTTTGAACTGATCTATCTATGACATACACTGTATGTATCTATGTATCTATGACATACACTCAGCATCCAGGCTCCCACTGCACTTTTGATAAGTGACAAAGCAGTGTTATCTTTGTGCATTTATAGAGAGAATTGAGCATGTAGCCAGGCATGGGTAGGTACCTTCAGCATTTCCAGAGCAGTTTCGTTTATTGCATTTGGTAGCAGA
This sequence comes from Anthoscopus minutus, assembly GCA_013399455.1. Taxonomy (NCBI): domain Eukaryota; kingdom Metazoa; phylum Chordata; class Aves; order Passeriformes; family Paridae; genus Anthoscopus; species Anthoscopus minutus. Next base: position 60,963 of record VWYI01046462.1, on the reverse strand, counting down.
TTTTTTGTAGGCCACTAATATAATGTGAGTGGTTCTGGCACTCTAATTACTGTTGATCAGTTAATTGCAATGTAGTACAACCATCAGGGTATGGAAATTATATGGTAAATAATTACTAAGTAAACAGCTGCTTTTATTTCATTCAATTTCACAGCTTTGCAAAATTTGTCATGGTAGTTCATAAATTAAAGGGGTCCCACAAGTGGTAAAATGTGTTTAGTATTAAAAACTTCTTTGAGTTTCTTCTCACTTCAGATGTCTGCAATATAAAAACCAGAAAGCATGTGTTGGAGGATGCATTATAACATTCAATTTGGAGTACAATAACCAAAATAAGAAGTAAGTTTAAATGGAAGAATATACTTGGAAGTTGACCTGTGAGGCACAAGACACCAGTAATTTCTCCCTTACTGCTAAACTTCATTGTTCATAGCCACCATGTGTCTTTATCCAGCTTTGGTTTTCTAAACAAAAATAAATACAAAACTAATATTTTGACTTGATTAGTCAGACACATTCGGTTTAACAGGAATCGGGACATATGCACTGAGTCCGGTGTTAGCAGCCTGTTCAGACATACTGACAGGCACCAGGTATCGGCAAAACAGCTCCCGAAAGTAAAAAGCATTCATTATTTAACTATAGGATCAAATCAATCATTAAAAAATGAGACTGTGAAGAGCTGGAGACATATCTGGTTTATCTTTGTCAAAGGCTCACTCTGTCAGCCATTGAGATGGGCAGACCTTGCTCTTTCAAATATTGCACACCCCGGCCTGTCTCCCCCAAAAACTTAGTGACTCTCTGCTGAGGGAAAACACCCATTTAATCACCCAGTCACAAGGGGGTTATTTCTCTGTATTCTCAGGGTTTGCCCTTCCTAGATAAAAACAGTACTGTAAACTCAGCAGGAGATTAAGACAAAGTTCTCAAAACCAATGGCTCAACCATTGTCTCTTGACAGTTCTCACGTGTGGGATGGAGATAAGGCACCTCTCAGAACTAATTTCTTTTTTCCTGCTTCTTTCTCTCCACTGTTTTTTAGGCAAACACACTGGATTACTGCATCTAATGGCCCAATAACACAGAAGTTAAAATACAATAGTCAAAATTGCTGTAAAATAGCTTCAAAATCTGTCATCTATTTTCAGGCCTTTGGTAGTGATCGCACATTAAAGGTACAACATTTTAAAATAGGCTTCCCAGTTATTATCCTAACTCCTGTTACGTTGTGTTTCCTTCTATGAAAAATAAAATATTCGATTATTATTTTGCCTCTGCAAAGACAGGAGTTACCTGGCACCAAGATATACTGAGAAACAGTTGCACAATTTATTTAACTCTGTGCATTGCGTATTTTCCACTGGCAGACAAAGATCTTCAGTGAAAAGATTCTCTTTTCTAAAATGCTGGAATTCGCGGGTACTAATGGGTCTAAATGGCCCTGTTGGCCTCACCTGGGACCCACTCCCTTGCCCTGGGGTCTGGCCCCGGGGCTCCACTTAATTCCAGGCTTTCAGTCCTTGCCCGAGCTGTTCCGTAGGCATGTTTGATGTTTGTCTCCAGGTTTGTGTCTCGGATGGACCTTGGACACGTGGCAGGCAGCATACTGGCTGCATCCACACTGCAGATGTGTGTTACAATCCGCTCCAAAGCCTGGCTGCGGCTTCATCCCCCTGCTGCATTTGGAACCCACTGTGGCTTTGTCTCAAGTCCCACTCCTGGTCCTGTCTCCTTTTACCCCTGACTGGGCTCCCTGGAAGGACCCTGGACCCCGTTTCTCCCTTGCCTTGTCTGGGGCTGTTGATGGACTCTGTCATCACCTCCTGTCTCTGTCTGACACCACGGCCAGACCCTGAAGGACTGTGCCAGGATCAGTGAGGGCACTGCTACCACAGGGATCACCCTCAGCACCAGTATCACCTTCCTCAAAGTAGTAGCAGGCCCTTGATTACATAAAACAAAAATCTATAAAAGTGCTCTCTAATAGCAGCACTTTTAATAATAATTTAGTTTTCAGCCTCGGCAAAATCTAAACCAGAAACATGGAACTTTCTTAGCTTTCCCCTTTAAGCAACTGAAGGTGAAATGAATTGTTCTGAAATCCTGCTCAGTCCTCCCCACAAAGTGCCTTCTGTCACAACTGATTAAGATGGATGAGGTCCCATAAATATCATTTCCTATGATGTGCTGTAATTGCCATAAGCCATAAGTTAAACTAATCTATTTTCAGAGAAAGGACATTTTTCAGTTACAGCCTTGAAGTTTCCATCCACTAATTGTTAAAATTTTTCTAGGTGAGAACAAGCTGGAAGTCTTCAAGCCTTTCAAATGTAGGAACTTCTGTGGTGGCACAGGTTGAGAATGGCAGGCGGTCATATCCAAAGGTTACTTATCTCAGAAAAACAACACTCGTTTTAACTCAGGTACTCACATGACCACCTAAGGAGCTGACTCTCTTGATGTGTATAGAAAAGAACCCACATCATTATGGGCAGAAACATATTTTCAAGATTGGAAAAGGAGCTAATTTTACCTGCTGAAAGTATACCAACCATTACATGCCGGCACAAGGCTTACAGAAAATGGAATACAAAAAACAAGATGGACTTGTTTTGTCTTTTGCTCAAAAGAGCATATTTATGCTGCACAGAGCATCCTGATGTATGAGCATTTGCATTGTTGTACATAATTTGAGAAGACATATGAGAATCAGGTGTCAAATTTCCAGTAAGCAATGCTGCATAGAACATAATTCTTTCATTTATTGGAAGAATGATTACTTCTGAACTAACTCAATACATCAGTATGTCTAATCAATGTGTGTTGACCTATGGATATGCTGAGGTTTGTCAGTAAAGGCTCCCACCTGTCAGCGAAAAATCAAAACTCCATTTATGTCAGTAGTCTACATCTGCTCCTCACTGTTGAGATGCAGCAGGAAGAGACTCTTGCCATAAAAGTCACACCGTGCCCCAGTAAGCACCGTTGTAAAGTCAGTCACCCCGCTGATTTTAATGGAGTTATTTGCTCATTACACGAGCACCCGAGAGCAGAATTTGCTGTTGTATGACCTCAGTGTTCACTCAGCATCGACAGAGCGACGCTGACTGTTCGCCAGAGATGAAATTGAGTTTTAACATTGTTTTTAAGACCTATGAGGTTCTGCATAATTTCATAAGTTGTCTATTAAATTGAATTGCTGACTCTAAGGTACAGCTATCATTCAATTCTGATCTATTGATCATACAAAAAATGCAGGCTAAAAGTGTGTGCAACGCTTGCTATAAATTTCTATAAACCAGACTCAAAATGCACTGCTGGACAAGGTATGAAAGCCGAACAGACATCCTTGTTTCAGCCCAAAGATCTTTGCTCTTGATAATTTTAGCCTCCAGGCAAAAGAGAATTTCGTATCACAGAAACACCATTTTATTTTATTGTATTTTATTGTATTTTATTAGAAAGTTCTTCAGAATGTATTTGTATATGGGATGCTTGTACAGCTGAATGCTGAATTATGAGGACTTATGTCACACTGATAAATTTTTTTCTTTGCAAGATGTAGCATAGCTTTCACAGTCTGACACCAGTTCAAATGAAAAAAGTACTTAGCTTTCAACTTTAAAGAGAAAAAAGACTAAAAGTATTCTGAAAGATAATTAGATAATATCTTTAGTATTTTGCTGTCATTTTGTTAATCACATATAAAAATGGTAAAAATGATCATACATTCACTTTCATAAATACAATCATTTTACAATGGCTGCCATTGTACTGTGACTCAAAAATCACAGATATTATTAAAGCATTCCAGACAAGTAAGGAATTCCCTGGAATTACAGGAAAGATTAACAGAATAAACACTTCTAGGCTTTCTTGCTGAGTTTGTTTAAATAAGAGAGAAGATGGAGACACTAAAAACAACTGGAGAAGTCACGAGTCTGACAGAATTCCCTTAACTGGACACTCCCTTCCCCAATGCCCTTCACATTAGCCCAAGCATCAGTAGACTGTTGTTTGGTCGATCTTTTGGACTACAGCTTCTCAGTTTACCAGCCCTTATCAGCAAGAGGCCCAGGAATCCCAAGTCTGTTTGTTTCAAGTCTATTCTCTCCAAAAGGCTCCCCAGAGCAGTTGCTATTTGTAATTCTAGACAAAGGAACACATTATCACTTGCGTTGTTTTCAGCTCTCCTGAATATTCCTTAGCCTTCACTCTGAATCCCTAAGGAATCCTGACCTCTCCACTGTAAATCTGGACTGTAAAACACCCAATTTGTGTCCATTTTACCTTCTTGTCTGGTATGGTCCTTGAAGCACTGAAATTATGTTCGTGAGCATGATTGTAACAATGAAAAGCATAAAAAAAATAAAAGAGATATTTTAATTGCTTATGATAAAGTGTTATTCCAACAGACTGAATGAAATGTTAACCATCCTATGGTTGTGTTTTACTCCTAAAGAAGACCAGAGCTTGGATAATGTGGATAGATGCATGCACAGTTTGTAATTACGAAAAGAGCTGTCAATAACACCCCACCACTGTCACTTTTATTGCCTGACTCCCCCTCCCATAACACCACCTCATTTGTAGCCATGGTAAGATGCCAAATTGCTTTATTTCCAAAGTGTATGACTACATTTAAAAAAAGCCTTTGCGTGCAATATATTCCACAGTGCTTACTCTCATTAGTATTGCCTCAGCATGCATGGATTCACAACCAGCATCCTTATTTCATATGGAGACATCCTTTAAAGAAATTGGATGCTAGAGGGTCTATACATCAATGTTATGATGCTGTATTTTTCAGAAAATCTGTAAATAAGGTCAACACAGTAGGGATATTCCAGATGACAGAATCTCTAATAGTTTTTGAGGAGCAGCCTGTTTCCCTTTAAAAAGTCAATTTGCTTTCAACCCACACCTATTAAAAAGTGTACTTAGTCTAGCAGGGGCAAAGCACAATTCCAGCAGTTTTCATGGCTCTGGGTAAATATTGCTGGGGTGATGTATGCAAGGCTAGCTACCCATAGCTGAGGAGGGGCAGTAATGGGGACTCTGGATCATTGCAAGTGGCTTTGTTTGACTCTGTATTTTAGGGTCTCAGACATGATGAATTCATAACTGAGATAGTATGGCAAGAGAGAATAAACAGCAGCATTGGCCTTGTGAGAGCTGTACTTTAGAGAGCCAAGAATGCCATTTCTGTTACTACAAATGAAAATTTAAATAGCTTAAGCTTCTTCCAAGACTTTGGACCCAGTTCTGATTCCCTAGGTGTCACTGACTTCAGCAAATGGAAGGTCAGACTATTTCACAATAATGGGATTTGTCGTTTCTCCTCCCAGCCCCTGTTAGCAGCTAATCAGAGCCCACTACAGAACCCTGAACTCAGGTCAGAGGTACCAGTAAGATCCAGGCCTCCAGCGACTGAAAGTCACCAAAACTGAGCAACTGAGAAGTAAATTGGGAAGTGGGGGTTAAACTAACTCCTGGTGAACGTGTGTCCACTGTACAGAAATCACCACTGTAAGGAGAGCAGTAACAATGGGGAGAAGCAAAAACTAATTGGAAGAAAATACAGAGGTAGGAAATAGAATAGTAGATATAATGGGAATCAAATGAGGCAGGCAAAACTAGAGCATAAAGCAGTCCAGATATTCAGGCCAACATAATTCTTTGTCTTAGCTAGAACACAGAAAACGAAAAGAGGAAAACTAAATTAATATGAACAAAAGTGAATAGAATTAAAGTGATCAGAAAAAGACAAAATAAACATTATGAAACAATTATTAAACAATGGGGAGGCAGTTGTGCATCACACATCTGTTTTCTGTCCCATTCTTATAAAGTTCTGTCCCTTCTGCCACTAATAGACTTAGATCCTGTAACTGTCCCCAGAGCATAGGGAACAACAGGTTACCAAAAAGGGGTTAGCAATAATAACAGGAAAGATTTATGTTTCTGCTGATGAATTTTCATTGTACTGATAAGTTAGTCCTTAGCAACTTAAGAACTGGTCTCTTTCAAGAAATAAATGCTCAGACAGTGGACATCTTTAAATTGTCCTAATCTACTTTTATTTACAGTCCTTTTCAACAAATCGCACTTTTCCTTTTTTTCATCCTAGTCCAAAACATCTTCCTCCTTAGAATGGAAAGTGAATTTAAGTCCTATTCCTTTCTTTCAAGATTTTATCTCCTGCCTGAGAGCCCGTTCCAAACTGTTCATGTTCCCTTTGTTTGGAGATGCAGCCACATGTTCCCGGGATCATTCAGGTGGGAAACCCATCTGCTGGGTCTTGGAGCCAGTGTGACGGGACATTTCCCTTCCACACCAAAGAAGACACATAATCACTTTGTCACGTTCATGGCACCTATTTTATTGCAAAGGACTTTCCCTTTTAGAGAATCCCCCTAATTCCTTAATTGCTGTCTTCTAAAGAACACTTGTTTAGCAGCACTGATTAGCTTTGGAGTGTATACAGCCGTTTGTCAGAGTAAGATTTTTATATGAAATAGGCAGAATTTGTTTTGCAGGCTAAATCCCTCTGTTGTATCTTTGGCAGCAATATCCCATATTGTCAGTGCAGTCTGCTGAGTCTATTGCCACCAACATCCCCAAAGGAATGTGGGAGCCTAAGCTCAGTGCACTATAGTGGAGAAAGGCATGGGGAGAATAGTTAGCCCACAAAGAAACTATTAGTGGCATTAGCAGATATTAGCCACATTAGTGGCACCATTCAATCCCTCTGTACTGAGTGGATTTCAGGATTCCTGCTGTGACATGTATTGGCTCATCTTTTATTCCTAAGGAAGTGTCTCAGGTTTTCATCCATACCTACCATACATTAATTAATTCTTACAATTTCAGCTGGTCTGCTATGTAATTTTACAAAAGAGTCAGCAGCTTTAGGCAGGGTTTGAAGATACTATTCTATTCTGACTCTTGTCTGATTATTGTTTCCAGTTCATCAAAATCAAGAAATTTTCCTACCTAATCTTTGTTGTGTGGGATATAATGCAGCTTCAAGTCCAAGAAGGCTTTAGAAGTGCCCATTCCATGATGGACTTGAACCCATCTCCCTGGACATTTTAATGCATTTTAGCACTGTAATATCTCATTCACCACACTGTAGTTTGTGTTTACTAGAGGAATACAGGAATTTGTTGTACATAGGATACCACTTCCTAGACAATCAAACAAATATCAGGCTGTTATCGGTCAATCCTTCCACCTTTCATCATCTTCTGGCAGAGATTTAACCACAGGAACAATGATAGCCTGTAACTTGCTAATGTTCTTATCCATCCATATCACTAGCAAAGGAATATTGGCAAATACAAATTCACTCTTACAAAAGTTGTTGCTGAAGTTAATATTCCCACAGAGCACAGGAATAATGAAGCAGCATCTGGCAAAGTTAGACTCAAGCAGCCAAGAGTCCTGAATTCTGCCATCAGTTCCTCTGACATATTTTGGGTAATATTCTCAAATCAAATAAAATCTTTTTCTCGAGTCTCCCTATGTGTTGAACAATCCTTCAGCATCTTTTTAAAGTACATGGGCATCTGCAGCCAAGAAGTACTAAACACTTCTGCTATAAGCTGATGGGAACAAACATGTCTTGGTGTCAAACTCCCAAGCTTTATTTTAAATGAAGCTTTGGAGAAAAAGCTGTTACAAAATTATTAAGGTCAAATGGAATCTTTTCAAAAAGCTGCATGTCTGATTGAGATGACTGCTATTTAGTATTTTATCTGTTATTCAGTAAAATAAAGAAGTCTTTAGTTTGAAGGCCTTTTTATGTACTAAAAAAAAGTATTTTTTAAAGTCTTATCCTGATACTGGTTGAGTCTTTGTTGCCATTTGGCATTGAATTTCCTAATGTATCCCTTGGAGCCCTTCCAAAGAAGAAAAGAAGGGGAGACAGAAGAGGGGGGAGAGAGAGGAGAAATAAAGAGAGAAAGAAATTTTGATTTATGTTTTTTATTTTAATCACTTTTCTCTAAAATAACATACAATGAACTAGAGAGTTTCAGTGGTAGATGCTGAAATATTATAAGCAGTACGAATGGCTGTGGATTCTTCCCATCTGTCATGGACTGCAACTGAACAGTACAGCAGAAAAGTGATACTAGTTTTAAACCAAAAATAAATCATCAAGCCAAGTCTATATGTCTAATCCTATCTACACTGCCCTAATAGTGACCTTTCCATGGCCAGGACAAATCATATTCTCTAGGGAATTCATAAATTCATTCTTCATGCTAGCTTGTTTTGGATCTTCTTGTGGGGAGAAAGAAAACCCCAGATCCCTCACTCTGAACCCACCTGGAAGTCTGAATGTTTCAGACTTTGGCAGTGCAAAGCTCCTCTTCCCCTCAGTCCAGCCAGACTGTTTTTATATTGAAGATCTCTGAAATTGTCTACCAAGACATTATAAGGACTAAGGCATTAGCAGCTGATGGATGTCCCTGAAGCATTCCTGTAAACAGAAAAATAATGGAATCTCACTCCAGATATGAATAACAAACTGGGAGATAGTCTTTTACAGACACAAGAGTAAATGCAAAGATAATTTCTGCATATATTTAGCATCCTTTTCCATGGCCTAAGCAGGTGCACCTACAGGAACTGTAAAATCCACTGAATTCTGTTACACAGGGCAAGATCAAAGCTGTTTCTTTCCCCACAATTGATTCAGGCCAAGCTAGATTAATTTTTGAAGTTAGATTCATCCTGCTATAATCTTTGTTATGTATAATCTTCATTCGTTCATGAAAATGGCCCAATTAGTTTGTTTGAGAAAGACAGCTACTTGTTTGAGAAAGACAGCACCAAACCCAGCAATTGGGACCTATTGATAGAAGAAAACAACAACATCACTCTTATTTTAAGATCTCCTCAACAGTCCAGAAAAGGGAAGTGAAAAGATGTTCTGCAGAGTGGGCTATTACATGAAAACAAAGTACTTATGCTGTACTGCCCAGCTTTAAGATGTGTATTTTAGAATGGGAAAAAAGTAAAGTTTCTCACAGATGACAACTAAAATCACAGATATACATAAGAACTGAAATAAAACAGGCCTAAAGTACCTTTTGTGCCTGAAAATACAAGTGCCCTAACGAAAAGGCTTTTTAAAAAAGTCTTTATGTGACAAGGTCCAAGGCCAAACAAGATGTTTGTGTTTGAATCTGGGAAGGGACTCAGGCTTCCCAGATCCCCATTTTAAACAAATGATTTGCCTTTGTTTGCTTCTGAAAATGCTAATTTGCACATACAAGTTACTACTGTGCACCTATGACCATACATGTTTGTGGGAGCAAATTTAGAGACTGCTTTCCCAAAGCTAATTCATGAATCCAAACTTCTAAGAAAGTCTCCACACAAAAGAGAAGTTTCTGAAGATAAAGAATCACAATTTCTAATCAGTTTCATTGATGTTTGGTGTTCCTTGTCACCATGGTAATCTACACACAATAAATGGTGTTTTGTTTAATCAGTCATGAGAAAGAAGTCCAGGCATGGTGAATCAGACTGAATCAGAAACAGTTTCCTTTACTACCCTAATCAAAATAACTTCAGTGTAACTACAGTACAATTCCAATCAGCAAGACAGGATCAGGCCGTGAAATTCAGGTCTCCAGTCCTGTTTTCAGACACTCCTCCCAGAAGCTCAGATGAAAGTTTTACTTCTATTTCAAAGACAGGAGTTTCTGCAGGACAGGATTAGTTCAGGGTTCAGATTTTATCTTGCCTTTATAGTAGGTAGCTTGCGCCAGGCTGAAGTCCAGCAGAAGCAATAGATATTCAGAGCCAAAAAACTCGAAATAATTTTAGGCTCACATAGTAACTGAAAATAATAAATGAGAAAATAGTTCTTAAATAGGGAAAATGTCCCAGTTTTAATAATAATGGAAATAAAATTTCCTTACTTCAAGTCAATGCTTTAAGGCATCTATGGCTGGAGTCTGCTTTGCATCAGAGGAAAAAAATATATCATTAATATATAGTTATAAGTTTCTAGATAGAAAAATAAAAATCATGTAAACTAAAGGCACTGAGGAATAGGGAGGTTTCTGACATTCTCAGAAAACTCCTATAAAAGTGGCATTCACGTGGCTGGTCCTAAACCAGTTGTGGAGTAGAAAAGGATTACCTTTGATGTATGAAGATCAAAATCCCCATTTTTTTTTCAGGTAATAAGATCTCTCTCAGATGGATTTCAGTAATATGAACATGTTATCCATGGCACGGTAATAAACATAAAACAATGCAATAAAACTACATCTAGGACTAAGTCAGTCGCTCTTGAATTCTTAGTGGAATGTCAAACAAACTCACAGCTGGTGTTAACAGTTTCTAATGTAACAGTGATATGGAAAGAAAAATTATAAAAGCAATGTAGGCAGTAAGACTTGAAATAGTTTTGCAGCTCTGGTGACATCATAACAAGCTTGATCAAGTGGCCTATGACACAACCACGACTGTAACAATTTTTTCCAGAATTTCAGTTTTTAAAGTGGGTGGAGAAGGAATATAATGTACAACTTTTCTTTTTATCTGTTTTCAATTCCTGCTCAAACTATACCATGAACTTTATTCTTTTCCCTTGCTAATTGTACCTTCCCTCCTAGAGGCACTAAAACTTCAACATTATCACAGCCTTTGCTTTCATCACACTTTTATGAGTAGCATTTTTTTTTCAAAGCAAACCAATTTTTTTTAATTGAATACTTGATCCTCGAATTTTCAAGTACTGCTAATTTCAGTATATTAGAGAACATTTCAATGCAAATACTTTAGAGATAGGTAAGATGGAAAAAGAGGGAGAGAGTGAGAGAAGTAGGAACAAGATTCTGCTATTCTGAGAGTGGGAATCCTTTCCACCCATTGAGAAGAATCTTTCATAGTGATTTCTGAACTTCCAGGACTCTTCTGTTCAAGGCAGGACAAGTGGAAGTGAGGGCTATCAAATGCCATGCCAAAGCCAAGGGGAAACATAAGAGCAGAAAAAATTACTATGGCTATCAAATTCACATTCCCCATGGATGGCACCTTGGTAATAACAGCACACTGAACTGCTTTGTTTTAACGTATTTGTATGGGTTGTTTCCAGTGAAATGCTACATATTGTGCAAGACTGCTCAGCCAGAAAAAATGCCAAACATGCTATTTTCTGTCTTTTGTTTAAATCCTGCTGTGGCTCCCATTGATATCAGTCATATAAACGCAGGGAAACACCTGTACATTTACTCATTCCATCTATTCAGCTCAGTCACAGAACCAAGTTTCGACTGCAGTCTTTGCTTTTTACCTAATTTTCCGTCTGAGTTGGCAGAAGATCAAAAAGGTCAAATGATTTGCTCGGGATCACATAATGAGTCAGAATCTTGAGCCCAGATTAAATGCAGGACAGTCTCTGGCTCCAGGGCACAGGACTTGCCTACTCAGTAAACCACAGCAGTTCCAGCTGTTTTCCCTCCTCACATGAACAGAATATGAGGAAGTTTGTAGAGAATCTGTCTAAAGCAGAAAATCATCCAGCAGCAGGCTTTTTGTAGTGAAATGCTGGATTTAAGGTGGACATAAATCAATACCCAGAACTGTGTGCTACCTGGTACTGTAATTTCCATTTCTTATCCCCTTCAAATACCTGTCTTATCCAAGAAATAGGGAAAAGTTTTTTTTAAATTTTTGTTATCGTATGTAATCTCTGAAGACAGAAATAAACCCAAAGAAAATATTTCACCACAGAACACTTCCTGCAGCTGCTGGAGTTCATGCTTTTATTCACTTGGTAGATGGAGAAGCTGCATCACTATTAGGTAAAACCACAGCAGAGGAGAAGTCTAATCTGGATGAATTACGAACACGAGTCAGTGTTTCAAATATTCACCACAGATACAAATTAATCCTCATGGCAGAATTAGAGAGCTCTTACAGGTAACTGAGGATTCCTGAAGGGAAATTTAAGAGTACATATAATTTCTACCGGAGTAAGGTAGGAGCATTAGGAATTATCACTGCAGCTTGAAGCTCTCAATTTTTTTAACATCTTGTCGGAGTTAATAAATTTGAACTTTAATTAGGTAAGGGCTGAAACTTATCTTGCATGAGGGACCACTATAATGCCAAACTTAAAGGGAAGATAGGGAATCTGATGGTATTCTACCATCAATGCAAGTTCTGCAGCAGCCTAGAAAACCATGGTACACTTTATGTAATTAATCCGTTACAGGGTTAATTTAAATGAAACACTATTCCTAGTAGGAATGCTGCTGAATTTCCTTGAAGAAAACTATATATGTCACAAATAAACAGATGAGGGACTCCTGATTTGTTCATCAGTGATGTCAGCCCAAGCAACCATTTGAATGCTACACTGGTCTCTATCACTATTTACTGTTATGGCATACAATAGATCTGTTACTTACAGTCTCACCAACTCCTATCCACTAAAAACTGACATTTTAGCCAGTCCAGCTCTTACCACCCTGACTCTGCCAGACCCTCCCCTTTGATCCCAGCAAGCATTTACCAAATTCTTTATAAAAGGCCACCCAAAGGCAAAGGCCTAGGAACATTTCAGCATCTATGTATAAGTTGGACTGTAACTGTCCCTGCATTCCTCAGTCCTATCACCACTGTGATGTTCCTGTTACCAGCAAAATCCCACATGCAGAAAGCAAAACAGTGGGAGATCATCCTCAAAGAAGATGCAATTCCTCTGGAGGAGGCAACTTTTATCCACATCCTAAGTACTGCTCTCTGCATAGTGCTTGGTTTCCAACAGTCACAAAACTGCTTCCTGCACCCTGGTAGTGCAGAGACTGAACTGTACCAACTGTACCAACTGAGGTACAGATGAAAACAGAAATGCCACAGCTTAAAAGAATGCCCTAAAAATAGATACACCCCACGTGATCCAGCTCGAGGATGCTCACAGCCGAGAGGCTGCTCTTTCTCACCTACCCACTCGATCACAACAGTGCAGAACATGAGAATGAAGGTGCTGACCCTCAGGAAATGCCAGCAATTCAAATTCTAGCAATGCATGTCCTCTGAAACACAGAGTGTCATGAATGTATTAAAAATGTCCTACCTTGACATCCACCAGAATGATGAATAAAGTTTAAGACCATTTATTTCAATCGTATGGTGCTCACCAGTTTGCTTGCAAAATGGACACATTATTTTATACACCTTTAGGGTAAAGGCTGTTTTTGACAACTTCTTGCTTAGAACCTTCAGAACTGGATCATAATGGTGACACTCACTCATCCATCCTAGAGCAGGAATATTCTGCATTGCTGACACAGGCCTACAGAAGGAATTCCCTCGAGAAGGAGAATGTGCTTTCTTCTCCATTTGCACATGTTGCACTTGTCTGACCTTATTTTCTCTAAAACAAAGATCACTGTGCATACCAATGTGTGCCTGCACCTCTCTTTGTGTTTCTCTGTGCATGTGTCTGTGTATATATGTATAAATTTGCATATTAAAAGCTTGACAGATTAATTCACTGTGTGCACGCTTGCTCCCAAGGAGCACGCCAAGCATCTGGCTTAATGTACAGTGGGAAGGGCTTCCAGGGATGAGCACAATACCTGAGTCTGCCTGGAACCAACCACCACCACTTCCACTCACTGAGGATGTTAACAGGGCTCCAGCCCCCAGCTGCTGCCAGCACACTTTCTTTTAAAAGTTACAAGTTCAACTTTATAATTTCTTGTAAGTTCACACAGACAAAATTGGCTCATAGGAAAATTGTTGGGACTTAAAAGCTGTGAATATAAAAATATAAAACTCAGATTTGAGGCTGACAATGGCCTGGTCAAATATGCACAAAGCAGTCAGTCATATATTATAAATGTCAAGCAAAAGAAAATGTTAATATTCTGATTCCTCTCACGGTTGCCTGTGACCCAGTTATTTCCATTAGTACTTCCACACCCTTAGTGTGAGATTTGCTTGACAATTTGAATTTATCTGAGGTGAAACTCACATCATATTATCATCTATCAAACAGACTGATTTTCAAAAATACAAGAGACAAGTACCCTGATTAGAATAAACTTTCTACTGGTAGTGAATATCTCAGATATGAAGAAGCTATACCCATTGTGCTCAGGCAAACTTGTTGGCCTGTTCATCAAACACAGACAGGTCCTTAGCTGTGATCAGAAACCCTAAATGGGCAGGAAATTCAGTGGAAATTATTCTTATTACCTTGTTGCAGCTTAAATGCAATTTCAATGCACTTAAGGGCCATTTTACATTGTTAGAGCTCTGCAAAGATTCGTTAATTGCAAATAAAAGCAACACCTAAATGTTCTAAACACTTTTTATTTTTAAATTAGTAGTCATCACTCCTGGGGACAGTTAATCAAGCAACACAAACTAGATAAATATGTACTTCCTTTTGCTGCAGAATAAACACTCTTCAGATTTAATGAAATTATTTTGAATTCATGCTGAATCAAAAAAGGAAAAGCAAGCCAGTTTTGACTACACTCCATCTGCTACAGTGTTCAGAACTCTCAGGATTTTATTGCACATAACACCTTTGTGTTTTGGTTCAGGCCTCAGCTGATGTAATTGTGGACCACCATGTGACCTCTAGGAGGAACACTGGCCAGTGTGACTTGGGTGTATCCTGAAGACACAAAAACAAGAAGTCAAATAAAAAGAACTTTGTAAGAATGGCAGCTTCAAATTCTCATGACTTAAGCAAATCTTATGAGGCTTTGGAGACTCGCTGATGGGCAAGGGAGGAGTAGCTTATACTTGTGATTGGCAATGCTGCTGATATTTTAGAAATGAGGGAATCAGAAAACCACTTTGAGAAAATCTAGCACTCAAAGCCAAGAGAGAGACAAAGTGCCTTGCTTTCCAGAACCCTCAGAACTGCCCAAAGAGAGCAAATCTCCAGAAGATCTCCTGTGGGGACTCTTTCTCTAAAATGACCTGGCATTTCTACTCCTGGAGAGACGGATCTGAGAAGCTGACACTGACCCACCACAGTCATCCTTACAGAAACTATGAGGGTTCTTTTTAGACTCAGGAAACTGCATTTCCTATTTCCTAAAAAAACTCTCTCTAGGAAGTGCTAGATTTCAGGATCATGTGTAGCCAAGGATATCCCTCCACTCTCCCTTCCTCTTCCAGATAGAGGGGATAATACACAGATGGACATTTTTACTTGCAGATACAGAATATGATATCAGACTCAAAATGATTACTATTTCACCCAAGATCTTACACACAGAATACCATTAACTTTCATTAGTAATGACTTTTTATATCAGGCTCACAACATTCAATAATAGATTTGTCTGAAAGAAGTTTTCACTTGTCCTCCAAGTGAAATAAGGCATTTTTGAGTGGCTGAGCTGTGCATCAAGAAACAAGAATTGTAAATAAGGAAGTACTTTGACTAGTGCAGAAGATTGATACAGCACCTGACAGCTTTCATTACGTAAATCTAATTTATTTCAGTAAACAAGTGACTGGAATCATGCATCATTTCTAAACGAGTTGACCCTCAGGTTTACATGGTTGGCTGATATGGGTTTGAAAACAGGAAACTCCAGCTGTAACATGAGTGACCCAGACAGCCAAAAGCTAGACACCAAACTAAATTGGAAGGCAGGAAGTCAAAGTTCATGCTCATACCACAAACAATACAAAAATAATGAAGTTCCTCTGAGATACATTTGGCAAAGCCAAATGTCATTGTGAAGCATAAAATATAAAAGAACATATAATATAAATGTTTATAGAAAACCAGAGCAAAGAATTGTTGACAGTTTTCCAACAGTGTTCTAAAAAGCTAATCTATCTGCATACATTTTCATAAACACTATATGTCCTCTATAAACTGAACACTGATAGGATGCCTAACTCCCTCAGGTTCTCTTAACTAGGCCATTCAAAAGCTCTGGGTTTTGATATCTTTATTCTTTGGTTTCCTAAATCTTGATTTAATTTCCTCTCAGCTCTCAGAATACTGCCAGAGTCCCTGCTCTGTTCGGCACTTTTCTTCTGCTCCTCTGACATACTTTTGTAAAGCAATTTTTACTTCTCTAGGGACCTGCCTGTTGGCACTTTTGAGCTCTAGAGTGTTCCACAGGTTCACACAAAGCCTTTGCAGCCCACATCCAGAAACATATCACATCCTGTTTGCATCAGAGCTCCCCAACGATTTCCCCAGCAGCTACATTTGGTCTGTTGCTGTTACCTCCTGGGACCACATTTCTACACAAACACTACAGAGAGGAGGGGATGTGCCTACAGCAGAGCCAAGTGCTCATTTGGGGGACAGAATAAGCCAGTGCAGAAGAAAGTCTAACACCTAACAGGGGTGCAGCTCTGCAAGTCAGGGATAACACTGTTGAAGCAAATGGAGAGGTTTCCATCCAAGCAATTGGTGGTTGCCAGAGCCCTAAGCTAGATCTACACAGATCCCTGAAAGCAGTTTTATTCCATACCAGGACTGAAGCAGTTACACTCAAATCTTCCTAATTCCACTCCACATGAAACAATGGAAGTTTTAAACTTAATTTCATGTATATTTAATTTATGTGGAACTATAATTTATCCCTAGACTCCTGACTAGGTACTCTTGTCTAATCACCTGCTACATGTTCTAGCTTCAGGGCTCCTCTGCATCTTCGTGTTCTGCAACCAACCTCCCACAGCCCTGAGCTCAAAAACTTGAAAGGTAATTTCTGCCTTTGCCTATCTGGGAATAGCCCTCATCCCCATTATGTCTATAGAGAAGGAAGGATTGATGCAACTGCACCCTCTATGTCCTACAGAAGATACTTCTCTGCAGAATTCAGGCACTGGAGCCTGCAGACACGGAAGGTGTCAGACATCAGAGACACAGAGGTTGTCAGACATCTGCAAGAGCCCACAGCTGATCTAACACTTCACCACACAAACAACATTGGTATTTTCCACAAACCTTGCTCAGATGACTTTTTCTCTGAAGTTCCTTTTTAATCTGGTTTGGTTTTTTCCTTTCCAACTTCTCGTGTTTATTTCCTTGACTTCTTTATTACAATGAATCTCAAAAAAATCTTATCCCCTGTTAAAAGAGTGACCATCAAATTGCTGCTGAGCTTATCCATGCCCTAGTGACCTCCAGAAGCCAAGGGGCTTCAGCACATGCATGTCTTATGGGACTAACTTCTGTTTGAGCATGTGGATAGATTCTTTTAAATTGCAACACATGGGAAGAGAAAAACTGAAACAGGAAAGACTGAAATAAAAGATAGGAATTTAAAAAAATTTCCTCTTTATTGACTACATCTTTTCATAATAGGCTGGGCAACTTCTGTATAAAAAAGGTTTTAACATTTGAAACTCTAGTAAAATACTGTTAATTATTTCTGTTAATAGTTACTGTTTACACAGAGGTCATCAGTACATGCCACAATTATTAGTAACTATTTGATCCACAAGAGATGTTAAATCTCTTCAAGGAAAGGCAAAAACTACAATAATAACAAGCGGAGTTTCCTTTGACATCAATATTTAGTAAAAGCAAAACAAAATGCAAGTGCAAACAGTGAAGTGCAGATGCTTGGGTCTACACTTTGAAGACAATGTAGCTTTTTGCATTCTGAAAAATTGTATACTAATTTTGAGATAATGGACCTATTCTTCAAATGAAACTTTACTGCCACTATTTACTGTTAAATTTGCTATGACAACGCTGAACTGGGTTTGGTGATGCAATAGCAAGGAAAGAAACACCAGGCAGGAGTGTGGGATAAACTGGAACCTGCATGTACATTGATCTGTAGTGAAAATACAGATGTGTAAAGCTCTAAAAACCAAACACAACATTTTAAGCTGTTAAAGGCTGGCAATCATTTTAAAGCTACAAGGGCTCAGGCTGAGCTTGAAATGTGAAACAAATCGAACATATTAAGGCAAATGAATATTTTGGAAAATATCTTTGTAACTATTTAGTGAAGCTTAGTTTATCCCAATTAAATGCTAGCTTTGTATTTTTCAATAAATGCAATTAGTAGAGTTACTGCAGTTTCTGTAAAACTTCTCTGATATATTTATGGTGCTTTAAACCTTTCTTGCACAGAATTCCCCATAAGATAAAGAAGTCTACAATCTTGGGGGGGGAAAAAGCATCATCAAAAGAGATAAATGGGTTTAATGACAGGTTTTATTTTACTTATGCCTGATGTTTTTACATTTTGCAACTTAAGTTGTGACAGAGCTTCAATGTTTCCTCACTCAAGTAATTGAAGTTGCAATACTGTTTCCTGAATTTGCAATTTAAATTTGCTCATTCTTCTCCTGAGACTCATCTTTCCTCTTCATAGCGAAGGTTAACAGAGTCAGTCAAATATGTCTTATCTGTGTCCCAGATTGGATCAGTGAGAATTAACAGAGAATATTCTGTGCCTCACCTGGTTTGGCATAAAGGGATTAGAAG
The DNA here is from genome assembly GCA_013399455.1 of Anthoscopus minutus. Lineage (NCBI taxonomy): Eukaryota > Metazoa > Chordata > Aves > Passeriformes > Paridae > Anthoscopus > Anthoscopus minutus. The sequence continues at coordinate 42,488 of VWYI01046462.1, read as the reverse complement.
AGTTTAGGAAGGGAAAATAATTATTATCCTCTGTGTTTAATTGTGATGATAGGTTACTAATAATCAGTTCAGGGAGGGGAAAAAAAGCTTTTTGCTTGGTTAGAATACTTACAGCATATTCTAACCAAGATTTTCTAATTCTAAAGATCTGTATGCATGAAGTGTACAGAAAATGTAACTCAAAGGTGAATATTGTACCAACATTACACTGCAGAGAGTCTTGGTGCAATACTGACAGGTACAGAGAGAGTGCATTCCAGATCTATTTGTAATTAAAAGTACCTTAGGTCATTGCACAGAGCATTCTATATGAATATAAATGTTTGATTTCCTTTCACAAAGAAGCAGAGTGACTTAGCTGTAATTCAATATTATTGCATATTTTAGGGCAGCCCTTAGCACATACACAGACACACTAAGACACCACATGCACCATGATTTATCATCTCTCCTCAGGCAGCCACATACAGTGTGGTTTATTTTTTATCCCTATACATGCACATGTATTTACACACACTTCAGCTTCTGTGCTATCTCAAAAACATAGTGAATATTATTTTATATTCATATAAAACAATAATATTATACTATTCAATAAAATGTGCAGACTGTCAAAACAAACCCATTTCACAGCAAGCTCAGTGTGTGGAGCAGACAACTCTCTCAGACCACTCTCAGGGGCTTCTCACTGTAGGCCTTGGGCCACTGGGTAGCAAGAAAACTTCATCTGCACCCAGTTTTTCTACCTCAACACCCACCCCCTACTATCCTTTTTTACTCTTAACTCATGTAAGAAAGCTCATGTCTGAGTCCTGGTGGGTGGCACTCCTATGGCACAGCAAGGCTGTGCTGACACCCCCTTTTGCCATTCTTAAAGAAAATCACATATCTTTTTTTCCCCTAAGCCAGTGGATTTGAACCCAGCATTTTCAAACTATAAAAACATGCCTGTCCATCACTTGACCAAATGGAGCAATTCAATAACTAGCAGATGTGCAAACAAGCTCTCAGGGCATTTACTGGTGTGTCCCCCCAGTCTCCCAAAGCACTGCTCTGCATGGCCTAGGACACAGCAGCTCTGCTGAAGCAGCCTGAAAAACAGGCACAGGCAAAGTGTGAATCCTTATAGCAGAAAAAAAATGGTTTGCAAGAGGTCCACTTTGACTTCCCTACTCAAAATTATGGGAATAAGTACTTTCCTGTGCACTGAACAACAGTAGTTCAACTTGTAGGGGTGCACCTAAATAAATTGTATTGAAAATAATATCTGATAGAATTTTTAATTAGTTGAGCAGCTTTATGTGGCATTTCCTTTACATAAAATGAATAAATACCCAAGTTCACATATGCACTGTGGAATTTTTTGATCTCAAATGCTTTTTCTTACTTTATTTCTCTCTGTATCCTTCCAGATAAGGAAATTTGGTATAATTTTGGTACAAATTCAAAAGTACTTTCTATTAACTACAGAAAACAGCAAAAGTCTTGCTTCTGCTGTGGTATGAAGGGACTGCCTGGGCACAAGCACAGCACATATCACATTTCTCAGCTGGCTTCAAATCCCAGCAAAGACCACTCACAAACAGAAAATGAGCAGAAATGTGAAGTAGTAGGTATTTAACAACAATTCTTAAACAGCAGCAATATGTTATTTTGCTCTGATCTGAAATGGAAATATTTTCAGTAGACAGAGTATGGAGCTGATCTTTCTCAAGGACAGGGAGGAGAGTTTTTCTAAGTTATTAAATCAGAAGAATTTATAGATCCAGGCACACAGAACAAGATCAGATGTGTCCAACAACTCTTCTCCACATGTGCTGTACCCATCAAAGGATGAGGAGGCCCAACCTGCCAAACAAATGTTTTATATGGAGCTGGAGGGTTCCAAATGTCTCACGATAGTGTCAGATAAACAAAAGGAGACACGAGAAGGTGACAGGGAAGCTCTCTCTCAAGTGTTGCTTCTGTTTCGAAGATGAGTGACAGATAAAGAACTTTCCCCCACTTAACAACAAAAAGAAACCTCAGACTACTCAAACCAGACAGACAGAAATATCAAGGTTGTGCAAAATGTTTTCTAAGATAATGTAGAAAAATATATTTCTCGTGTATAGAGAAACTAAATCAAAATAGCATAAATTATGCTTTCAAATGTAACTTTTAATAAGAAAATCAATACCACATGATAACATTTCAATAATATCATTAAATATTAAACTTTACTGACCACAAAGATTGATTACTTATCAGTTTAATTTCTTTTCTGCTAGAAGGTAATTTTATCAGATAGTGATTGGTTGGCCAGTAATAATTCATGTCATGAATATAATAAGCATACATTTAGCTCCTAGCAAAATTACTATAAAACAAATCTCCCCAGAAGAAGCATGAGATGGCAGAATTAAAAAAACAACGAACAACCAGCAAAATATCCGTTTTTTTTTCTGTGATGGATATCGATTTACAATGCAGTGGAAGAGCTGAAACCACTGCCTGCTTTACCACAGTAAAACTGCACAACAGCACCAGCCAGGGCCTGTCTCAGCACCCCCAGGAGGGATTGGGGCAGGCTGGGCCAGTTGGGGACAGCCCAGAGCACCACCAAAGAATGTGACAGAGGCAAGGACCAGGCTCTGGCAGGGACATGAGCAGACCTGGCTGCACAGGGGCCATGGCTAGGCAGAGCTGTGGCATCTCAGTGGTGCAAGGACTGATGGCACTGGAGGCTGAAATGTGCCACGGGTGGGTGGCAGAGGTGCCATGGGGGCTGCCAAGGGCTCTCAGTGCCCTCTGTGCCCTGACAGCAAGTCAGTAAATCCTGTCCATTGAAACAGAAATATAGGAATGTTCACCTCCAACAACCAATTTCCATGGCAAAGAGGCACCCAACACCAGAGATCTATTTTGGTAGAGCCACAGCCTGGAACTGGGAAAGCTGCTACATACATTTCCATGTTTGATTTTTTGATTTTTTTTAAGTAAATTCATTAAGGAAGAAGTCAGCCTGGTCACATCCCATAGTCCCATCAGAACCTGTGCATTAATGGGAAGCCTCTAAAGGCTCAAACGGAATATATGAAAAGCTTTTTTATATATCACTGAAGAAATGAACTTGTTTCTTTTGATGGGTATAACAACTTTCCTAATTTAAAAAATATTCCTAGCACTTCCCTACTATTTTAAGCCTACTCACTCAAATAAAGTTACTGCTAATTTCAACCTCTGTAAGACAGAAATCAGCCATCAGTGACAATATCCTCTCTCTGTAAATCAGAAGATTTCCCTCTCTACAAAAAGTGAGATTTCACAGTCAATTTAAGCTGATCTAAGACTGCACTGCTCCTGAACAGGGTAATCCAACTTTCTTTTATCTCCAGCTGCGTGTTCCCACCACTTCCCTTGTGTGGGCTCTAGAGATCATACAGCCAGAGGATAAACAAGATCAGCTCACTGATCCTACTGAAAGCTAACACTGAAATACTTAGTTTCCAAAGAGTTGAAAACACCCCCTTGTGTGACAATTTACAGTTAACCCTTGCATAAATTGTTTGTGAAGCCTCACCATTAGACATAAGCCCAAAAAAAAAGGAATTTATCAATAACTGAGTAACAAGTGAGATACTACAAAAACTTGGCAGTCTGTTGTAGACAATTACAATATTTTAAAAGAACAATTTTTTTTTCGGTTTAGAAATCCTCAGTTTTCACTGAAGCTAATGTATAAGAAACAACAGTTAAAATTAAACAATTTTCAGTAAAACATTAATTTTGCAAAATGTATTTCAAATGTTCAAATACTTAGTGCACATGAGAAATATGATCCAAGGAAAAAACTCATCATGAAAAGGTTGTCACTCTCCTCTTACTTTTTCTTTAGCATTTTTCTTACCTGATTGTTTTAAAATTTTATGTATTTTTAACCTGGTATTGGAGATTTTAATTTGTATATTTTTTCAGGTATCTTTTGCTAACTAACTCTGCTTATAAAGCACTTAGGAAGATCTTTTTTTCCCCTGTTCCCATTTTTCGTATTTGTTAGATTTTATCTGGGCATTATTGTGATGATAAGCATCCTGTTCCTTTCTGAAGCTTATTTTGTGCTGTTTCTGTTTTTATCTACTAATGTGTGTTGCAAGATGAGAAAGAACATCTTTCATGGCAGCTAAAGATACAGCAATAGAATAATGTGGGAAGAATAGGTTGCTCTCATTAAGTTATTTATACCATTATCAAGTGGTTTAATGTGTACATTAGTTAGGCAATATGGATAAATAACATTATCCTAGATAAAATTCTATTCATTAATAATATCAAAATAATTGGCCAAGTTCTGAACTGTGAAAACCACTAAGCTCAGAAGTGTAATCACTGTTTTCAGCCCTGATCTGATGCTTGCATTTCATAAACACACATTTTCTAAACTTAAACATAGTCCTTGTAAGGATGGTAACTCATCTAATGAGGTCTCTATGCAGGTGGAATTCCCAAAGGTCTTATTAAGAGCTTCCAAGTGTCCCCACACTGTCAAAAGTAAATTAAGGGCATCTATGAAGTCTTCTAAAACAAGATTTTTATTGCAGTCATAATTTTTATGCTGTAAGCACAAATGAAGACAGGTAAATGTCTTTATTATAGGCCTTTGAAAGACAATCAAATAGTAACATTTGGTAGATACAGACCTAAACCTGATTTCAATTGAGGACTTAAAAGCCTTAGACAATCTGTCCTATTACTGTTCTCTGTAACATTTGGCTTCTTAATGTGTTCTTCTTTTGTAATGTTATTATGAACTGGATTATTACCAATAGCTTGTGTGTGCAGCTTTGCCCCTGTGCACAGATTTGTATTTTTAATACAATGGCCCCTATTCACATACTAAAAAATCTGCCAGCATGTACAGATTAGAAAAGTTCTATGCAGAATGGTTCACTCTAAGTAGGAGCTCTATTAAACTCTATTTAAACATTAGGCTTTTCATGGTGCCCTCCCAAATCAACAGCTGGAGCAAAAAAGATTACTTTCTTGAGAATGGGGAACAGTCATCTACACACAAACAGGTCAAATTAGGAAAAATGGGAAGAGACTTCTTTTAGGTTGATCATGGCCAGACAGGGATTCTTAGAGATTATTCAGTGACTCAGTAAACTCACTAAACGTGACAAGATGCTAAACCACTAATGGTTTCTATTCTGACCTTTTCTACTCTTTATCTTTTTGTCTGTTTTTTTAATCATGTAACCTCTTAAGGAAGGAAATATTGCCTTCTTTTATGTTGGGAAATTGCCCAGAACATTGCAGACACTACCCAAACAAGGAGTAACTATAATAATAACAAAAAGAGGAGATGAAGAAGGAGGAGGCTTACTTGACCCCACACCAGCATTCCCCTATAGATTCCTATTAGACTTGATGGAATGGTAACCTGGCTTCTTGCTTCAGCAAAACTGTCTGCAGTAAATTGCACCAATATAATTAATGCTATCAAAATTTACAGCAGAAAGAGAGCATTGCTGTGCAATCAAAAGATAGCTGAACTTGGTTTTGAGAGTCAGGTATGATAGTGAGTGTAGCTACTCAAGAATATACAAATCCATACCTGCTGTGCTGTCCTGAGACAGGGTCAGTTCTGCTCATGACTTCATAATCTTCAACATGGCCCTGGTAGATAATTCTCTATGCCTCCATCTCACCATCTGCAGAACAGAGATAAAGGTTTTTCTGTGTCAGACCATTTGGATATCTACAAATAAAATGCTGCATAAGAGTTTAATACCATTAACTCTCTTTCTCCACTGAATAAGGTCTCAAAGACAAACCTTTCCCTTTGATCTTTTTTTTTTTTGCAGCATGCCCTCTGCCAGTCCTCAACAACACATTTTAAGTAGTGTATGAAAAAAAGGCCAGTGTAATGAAATTAACTCTGCAAAGACCTCATTTTCCTTAGATTTGATGATAGAGATTCTCTACTGCGACAACATTTTTTAACCTTTATAATTTCACAAAATGCTCACACCAGATTCTGTTAGTCCCTCATATTTCATGACATGTAGTCCCATTTATCTCCCATCTATGAAATATAGCACAAGCATGACATTTCAATTTTATAAACTTGCTGCACTACACCAGGAACGCTGCCTTCCTGTGTCATTAATACCAATATCATTATTCAGACCCATGGCCTCTAAGTCTTTCTTTTAGGTTAATTTATTGCAGCAATAAACCAATTTCTTTGCTTCCTTCTACTATTTTATACAACAGTGTAAAAATTTGAAAAGCATACAAAAACTTCAGCAATCCTTAAAATTCTTCTATTATTTCTATGGTCTCACATATGTGATTTTGCCACCAGCCTTATGAGTATTGGTGGGGCACCCCACTAAGATTTGTTTAGATTTTGTTGATCCTTTTGGGTATTTGGTAGACCAGATAGTAAAATAACCATTTGTATAGTTGCCAGAATCTGTCTCCTTAATTAAGAGTGATCTTATTCTGTGCTGCATAGAAAACCTGGACTATAAAAGAACACAGTTTCTACTGGAAAAAAAAGGTGTAGGTAGGTATAAATAATATAAATATAGATATAGATATAGATACAGATATAGATATCAAGAGAGATTATGTCTTAAATTACCAATTCCTATTGAAAAAATTGCTGTAAAATAACAAGCAGATTTAAAGCTATCTTTGACCAAGACTGTATTTGCAGCTCTGTTACTGCTCCTCCCTCTTGCTACTGTTCAGCCTCCTGCTATCAACAGGACTTTTCTTGGTGCAAAGGACTTTTCTCTACAGCTCTATACTTTGGTGTGGTTTTTAGTTTAAGTCCTGGGAAAAAGACATCTGACTCCACATGATTGTTTCTCCCATGAGCCAGCTTTCAGTTTCATTTCTGATTCTGGACAGTATTAGCAACAAAATATTTAAAATTCTCATAAAGAGACTGAAAGTTCCTTTGCTGTGTTTTATAGCTTTCTCACTGAAAAATACTTCAGGTACTGTATTGCTAATATTAACAATTCTAAATGCCCACATGCAGAAAATTTGAGAATGACTTTCTCACATCAGATACAAATTACTCAAAATTTCTCCAGCTGGTATTGGTTCAGACAATGATATGCATGGATTTGAACTTTTGAAATTACATTTTTTGTTGCAGATTGTCATCTTATAAGACAATCAAGACTAGTAGCATTAATAATACATGCAATGGTTTTGGTTAATGAAATATAGCTGAATCCAAAACTACTCATTTTGTATTGAGCATGTTCAATGGCATTTTTATCTTAGTAAAGCTATCAGAAGGGGCTTAAAACATTGATTTTAGAAATTGAATAAATCAGTAGAGTCTTATTCTCTAAGACTTTTAAAATAGAAGGCTTAATTAAGTGAAAGTTAGTTAATGACTGCAAAAAATATCTTACAAGAAAGTACTAGAAATAAAATTTTAAAATGAAATAAAATTTAAGAGCTGTAAGCAGTTTTAAAACCCAAATTATTCTGTGGCACTGCAAAACCTGTGTTAACAGTTATCTATACACACAGTACAATGCAAATACATATAATGTATTTATACTAAGACAAAGCTGTTCCAAAGATATAACTATAAAAGCACAGAAACATAGAAGACTGTGCCTCTTTATGTTGCTTTACTGTTTAAGGCAGCTGAGACAACCAAATTAAATATATTTGCAACCAAAATATGCTTAAAATAATTATAAATTTGTAAATCCAAGCATTCAAAATGATAGTAAATGGAAGAAATCTTGAAAATAAAGATGGCTTGTCATGCAGAATTTGTTTCTAATCCCATCTATTGTACTACAATTCCTACCCATAAAAAAATTTAAATCTGCAATTTATGGAAACATCAATAACCTTCAGGTCATCACACATAAATGCCATTATGTGGAACCTTGTAAAAATGTTGCCAGCAGTGCCTCTGCTGTACTCTATAGCTGGTATTTCAGCCAGCCTTCTGCAGCTCAGAGCCACAGTAACAAGATTTTGAAGTTTAAATCTCTTTAAAGGAGAAAAGCTGCTTTTTCATCCCTTTCTCCAAGCGTACAATATAATTGGCAAAGTATCAGGAATAATAAGACAACTGGTTGACACAAACCCCAGGAGGAACAGAGCAGCTTTTGTTCTGAGCTCTCATCAAAATCTTGGAAATCTTGCAATAGGAAATGTTGTTGGAATGTAGGTTCTTATTCAGAGTTCTGACATGTTAGGCCTGCAGGATCTGAAATCTCTTACCTAATCCATTAATTATTGTACACCTTTCCTTGTGCTGCCTGTAGCTCATACAGCTCTACACTTTTAACTATTTAAAATGTTCTTGATACAAAAGAAACACATTTCATTCTTTATTAATGCATTATTATTTGAGAGGAAAAAAAATTTGCATAGATTGTACACTTTCCTGTGCAAGTAATCTCACCCATCCTGTCTTTAAGTGTGCATGGACATGTAATTCAAACTCTCTAAAACAGAGTTACTACCTTCTAATCAATGTAGTCACTTAGAGGAGGACACTGCTCCATAAAAATTACTTGAACTGCTGTGGTTTTGTTTTCACACTGTCTCCACTTACACATGATATTAAGATTTCTGGGGAAGTATCTCATAGATGATGAGAAGACTGAGTTGGATGTGTTCTCTTAAGGAAGCAGTTTGGTTGTTACTAAATGCCTCTTCTGCCTTTGAAAAACAGAGGTAAAACAACAAAAAAAGAAGTAGATTTCTGGAGAGAAAATATTTTAACAAAGATTTGTGTGACAGAGAATTGACTGTACTGTACTATATTTGTTTCTACTACTGTTCAAGAGGAAAAAAAAAAGTCTTTAATATAAATTACACCAAGAAAAACTCAGCTCAAAGAATAAATCCAAATCAGTTTTCACTTACAGCTGAAACTAAACACAGAAAAGCCTTGAGGTAAGAAGCAGAAAAAGTGCCAGTGTGCAGAGGAGGTTTCAGATCAATTGATGCCACCAACTGCCTTTTGATTATGTCAATGAACAGAAGATGCTGTTCATGAACCACAGAAACCAGGCTGCCATCTGTGGCATTTTCTCCTCTTATGTGACACCACGCTAAGGCTTTATTTTTAGGTGGGTCTGCAATTAAGGGAAGGGAAGTAGAACCTGATCTCTGCAGCTTTGTTTCCCTTTCAAATTTCAACTCTCAAAAATACAACAGACATCCTTTTAGCAACACAATAAAGTTTTGCTAAAGGTCAGAAATATTAGTTGATATGTTTAAAAAATCCAATGTAGCATCTATGTTCTTGTAAGACGTTATCAATTTTTTCCATTTTAACTTTGCTCCCTCATTTTCTGTTTGAGTTATAACCTCTTAAGTTAGAAACCTAAGATCTGAGCCATCCCTCCTGAGTGGTGATGTACTGTATCCTTGGTTACAGTGTTCAGAAAATGGTTACTGGTATGACCTTTCCAATGAAGTAATGAAAATATGCTTATAAATTATACTTTATCATGTTCTTACAGATCTCTGAGATACAAACATGGGAACATCACAACAAAAGAAAACTTCAGTGGATCTCAGTTCTATACAATAATTAATTTGACAATAGAGATGTACTTAGTAATTAGTGGATGTTCAGAACGTGTGGAGCTCCTTCTGCTTTCAGAATGAAGTTCGGGAGGGGATTTTTGAGGGTGGAGGGCTGAGGGAGAGGAACAAAGGGAGGAATGGGGTTTTATTGTGGAGCTGCTGTTGAGTAGTCAGTGGCAGTGGCCATTGCTTTACAAAGAAATCATGCCAACTCTAGCAAAAGGAAAAAGAAAATTACTCAAAAACTCGATTCCACTTCTTGTAACTGCACCACGAATTCACTGCTTACAGCTTTCGAGTTATTTTAGAAGCTCTACAATGATGCCAACTGGTGTAACCAAGAGCTTTCAGTTAAACACGGAGAGAGGAACATTGTATGACTAAAAGTCTGTTAAACAGTTCCCCAAATTAATTGGTGCTGTGTAGCCCAGGGCTATAAAAAGTCTTGACTGGGCCAGCAAAGTTTCAAGCCTGCATCCTGCCTATCTTCCTGCCGCAGGGAGCCTTTGTATAGGGCTCATTGTTACAAAGCAGCTACTTCAGCAAAGGAATCACTGCAGGAATTTAAGCCTTATTTGAGGGGGTTATCAGAAGTCGTTGTTGTTTTGATGTTTCTCAGTTTTCAAGGTTTAAGAGAAGAGATGCTAACCCAGGGTCTGGTTCATTGAGCTGTATTCTGAATTCATTGCTTTTTCGTGTTATCTCTGCTCTGTGTGTTGGTCCTCATTATTTTTTAATTCATTTATATTTTTGAGGAAATATTCATGTTTCTTTTTCATGAGAAGCCTAAGAATGTTTCCCTAGCCATCTGATAGGCAGCTCCCTTTGCAGACAAGCATAGATAGGCACTATAAACTCTGAAGTCATTCAGTTTGGATTCATACTACAAAACAGGATTTCTGCCTAAGCCACAAATTTATTTGCCTCCTGGCTTGATAACTTATTCCAGGCAAACATTTCTTCTAACCTCAGATACAGACATTTCTATTTGGATCGCAGAGATAAAACCATAATAGAAGTGAAATATGAGGTTTGTCCTAATTGGTAAAACCTTTTCTACCTTGATCAGAAAAAGAACTGTTCTTCAATTCTTTGGAAATTTACTATAGATATTCATAGACTAATGGCTGAAGAGTCCAATTTTCTGTGTCTACAGGTATAATCAATGTTTAGATGGATATTTCACTAAACCTTCAAACCAGTGCAAACCACTGGAAGTCCATCATCATCTGCATGTTCAGTCCTCCCCATTCCTCTCATCAAGATATTCAGTTAGGTTAAATTATTTGTTCTCCACGTCCAAGCTCTCCTTCAGTGTCGTTTAAATGAGAGACCATTTCATGCTGTGTGATCTCAACTTCCCTTGATGACAGCTCTATCCTACTGGAACCATGAAACTGTCAACATCAAGACCAAAATTTAGGTGTGCAGAAGACAAAAATGGCTCAGTATCTATTCCACAAACTCTTTCAACAGAGGTCAGCAACCTCATCATTTATGGGGAAAACTGCAAAGCTCAATGTTTCCATCAAACAGCCCAAATTATGGCTGAAAGTTTCTCGCTGGCTGGAAGAAAAAGAAAAACATTTTGTAGATCTTGTAGTTTCAGAAAATAAGTAGAATAGTGCCACGACAGATATAGAATAAGACAACAGATCACCTTGATTTAGCAGAGGTGAAAGGTGTTCATGGCCAGCCTTTGGGGAGTAATGCCTTGTACTAAACTGAGGTGCTATAAGGTGACTTTGTGACTGTGACAGGCAGGCCACTCTTGTAGTGTCCCCTCTTCTTAGGCAAAGTATTGCCACAGTCAATGTAAGATAATTTGAGGTTACCTTTACCAACAGATCAAGCCCAAATTTGGTTGTTTTTTTGGTTGCTTTTGGGTTTTCCTCCCCCTAAAAAAGCCCAACAGACTAACTACAGAAACATTACCTTATCATGCAAGTTTCCTAACCCAGCCAACATGCTATGGGATCATCTAGTATTCAAGGTTTTCTTGGAGTCCAGTACACAATGTGTTATCTTCTTTTCAAAAAGCATTAAGCTGCTGCAGTGGCAGGAAAATGGTTTGCCTGGAGTCATCCAGCACATGAAAAGTAGAGCCATTATCAAAACCCCGGAGCTTCAACTGACAAGTTCTATGTGGCAAGGTCTGGAGTGTAACTTCTCTCTAAGTAAATTAAAATGTTGTGCTTTATGTCAATAGAAATATGGGAATTTCTACACTGCATTAGGCCCTAGTACATATTACCTTCATTTGTCAGTGGCCAGCAGGAGAAAATGCAACCACCACCCCCCTACCCAGCTGATAGATGTTTTGCTTTTTGCCCACATGCCAGCCATTATATTTTCCATGGATTTCTCAAAATGCATTTTTACATTAGTGGTAAGTTCTAATGGCTTGCCCCACTAATGTCAGTCTTGATCCTAGCAATATAATCCCACCATTTCCCTTGTATGGGCTCCAATTCCACAATGAACCAATTTAGGGAACTAAAATGGCACAAGATTAACCCTACCAGGAAAAAAAAGTGAATAGCTGTCTATCCGTTTTTTGCCTGAAATTTATTACTGTGGGAGAAGGTATTACAGATTGAAATAGCTCTCAATATTCTAATATTCTGGATATTCTGCATATATACAGAATATATATATACAATAGTCTAATGTTCAGGATATATACAATATTCTAATAAGTATCTTCTCCTTTTTGGAATCCCCGTCCACTTTCAGGTTCAGCAATCTGAAAATCACAGCAGCGCTCCCAACACACCAGGGCAGTGACCTCACTCTGCCACTGGCTCTCAGGCATCCCAGCTGTGTGACTTCCTCAGCCAAAGAGCAATAGGTCACATCTATATTAAGTTCATTGACTGTCCCCTTATTTTAGTCTTGTAAAATTAGAAGACAATAAGCTCCTCCTCTGTTTTCTCTAAGCCATTCATTATTTTATCATTTGCCCCCCTGTTATTCATGTTTGTTCAGAACTAACAGTGTCAGCTTTTTTTGCCAAGGCCCCTGCCCTAAAGAGTCTCATTACTCATTCCTGGGTACCTCCCCTGACAGGGACAACCAAAGAAATATTTTAGTGATTTCAAAATGCACTGCATTTACTCACAGCATTGTCATTCATTTTCATAAATGCAAATCTGCACTGCAGGAATTTGATTTTGAATTATTTTCCTATTCATGGGTTAATATAATCACATATAAAATCAATACAAAATGTAACTATTCTTATGAAATAATATTTTACACTCATTCTTTACTGACATAAATTAGAGTATCAAGTAAACTGGAAAAGAAAATCCAACCTATAAAAATACAAGCATATTAATTAAAACACACTGTTTGTCCCTTACTAAATTATACATTCCTAAATCTTTTAGAGGCATGCCTTTTCAAACAACTCAGGGGATTTGCAGTTGCCTACCCAGCTTTTCATTTCTAGGTCACTTGTTAAATCTACCCCAGGTCAGCTCTGACTGAAAATTATTACTGTCTGGCAGCTGGTTTGTAGTCTACATAAAATGAATTAGTGGTTTCATTCCACTTCCTAATGGACAAGTGGCCCCATCTTCCACTTCGACCTGAGTGACATCCATTGACTATTGCAAGGAAAGAACTAAATAAACTCTTTTTATTCTGTAGGTAGGTCCTCATGGTTAGCAATGAAACTAGTGGGACTCTCGGGGCTATTACAGCACTACTCTACAAAAAATAAAGCCCTCCATCTATGGAAATCCTGCAATCAGAGCAGATAAAATGCTATTTTGTGAGTTGTTGTGGTGATTATTTTGGTCTTTTGTCATGTGGTTCAAAGGGGAATACACTACAAGTTGTCCCTTGTTACAGTTAAAAGGAGACTTGTCCCCTCCACACCATTGCACAGTGCAAAGGGCAGAGAATGTGTGTACATGTTCTTCCATATCAAGCAAGAAATCACAGGAATAACTCACAAAGATTTTCTGTTTAACAGTAGGTAGAAAGAAAGAAAATTGCTATTTGATAGATATAAAAATACATTTTAAATGTTTTAATAATAACATGGTTGACAAACAGATAAAGATATTTGCTATTTAACAGCAAGAGATGGAAATGGTAATATCATCCATATTTGACTCCTACTGGTTGTGCTCTTCTGGCACTAGGAACAGAACAGGTTTACTTGCCTTGAAAATTGCCAATCTTACACTTTCACACACATTGCATTCCTTTCTTTTTAGATCAGACACAAGCACAAAGGCACCAACATGTATTATTAAAGAACTTTGTTTCTGCCTATTTATATTTAAAGTATTTCTCATAGAAATAAAGTGCAAGTAAGTCTATTATTTTCTCTAGTTTCTCTTGTCTTTTTTCCTTGGATGATAAATAAGTCTGTGTGACTCTGGTACTATCCCTGTCTGTACTGAGCTAGGACAAATTTCCCCTAAGGCCCCCAGTTTTGTCTCCATTTTCATTTGTCATTCTGCTCAGCCTGCAGCAATTCAAACAGACCTCCTCCTTTGACTGAGAAATCTTCACCTCTTCTCATGCACCAGGATAAGGTTGCTTTTCTATGTTTTTCTGACAACAGAAAATAAAAAAGAGGGACTATCAACTTCATCTGTCACCATCTTTTCATGTTCTTGTCCCTCAGTGACCCCACTGTCTCTGTTCCTATTTATTTGCTGCTTCTGAACTTATTGGTCATCTTTCCTCTTTGCTGTCCTCACTCTCTTCACCATTTAACCTGAAGCAGCCCTTACTCCACAATAAAAAGCTGTTGCCATCAAGGTGACTTCTCCACCTTGGGAACAACAGCAGGATCCAGGCTGTGCCTGGCTCAACACTCCTTTCCCAGAAGACCACATTAGTGTTGTGAAAAAAAGCTGATGCAGAAGTCAGTCTGGCTCCTAGGGAGATTACACCTCTGGTAACAGCACTTGCAAGTAAATCATTGAGCTGATATTTCTCCTTCTCTTATTTCATGGATGATATTTTGTTGGACAAGCTGTTTTGAGATGAATGTACATGTATTACCTTGTATATACAGTATTTTCATGTTTTCCTTTTATCTCTTACCATGAAGTTTACTGCCCTTTAGTTTTAATTCTGCTCACAAGTTATCTCTCTGGGATGCAATTTACCTGTATGGGAAGTGGTTTTTGTGTCATGAATATCACAAAGGATCACGGGCAGATTTACCAGTGTTTTGTTACCCAGAACTAAGAGCCTTTTCAGGAACTTTACATTAAAGACTGGGCATGAGGCCAGTTAAACACTCACTGCCATTTCTTGTCCATCTGTCCCTGACTGGGGTGCAAGAAGCTGCACAAGTTTTGTTTTGCATCCATGGATATTATCTAGAAGTAGAAACAAGCTGTTGTTCTTTATTACATTATATCTAGTTCATTGTGTACATCCAATTTATAAGAACAGATACAGATGAGCATTCAATTTGACAGAGTACTTAAAATTTAAAGATACTTTCTGGTAGTATCCAAGCTATGATAATCAACAAAACCAACTTTTCAGTGGATTTGTGATTGTGATTGTATTTTCTAATATCTAGCATAATGCACCCAAGGAATTTGCTATTTAGTTTAGTGAAGCCTTTTCTGTAGTGGAGTACTAATTTAAAAAATCAAAGTCTAAGAACACAATTAAACCTTGCTTTTACCATGTCAGTCACTGACCTCCCCCTGATCCCCAGATTCTGGCTCTGCATGTTTACATTTTGCTTTTACTTGCCTTTTCTTGCCTTTGATTCTACCTTTCCTAGAGGAAACCACCTTCCACTGGCAGTAAGACAGATGATGGAAAGGCTCTTCTGTCTTTTTGTTTGTAAGATTTGAACTGTTTGTGTTTGACTTCTATTTAAACTCTAACACCTGCCTTTCTGGAATTCTCTCTACAATAGCGGTTCTCACACAATCAGTCCAAAATTACTGAATCAATTATTCTGATTGAGTTCTTGTGATAAGCAGCAGTACAGAAGTGACTGATTTTACTCTAAGATACATATTTTCAAGGCACAAATAGACTTGACATGAGCAGTTGTTACTGTATTGGTCAACAGAGATTGGCTCACCAACTCTGGCATAGCCTGGACACCAAAATCTGACATTTGTGGCTGAAAATTGCTTCTCCCTTAGAACAAGATCAGGATTTTATGAATTATTCAATATCACTTTATCTTTAGGGGCCAGGAGTGCACTTTCTCAGCAGCTCTTTGCATCACATGTAAAACTGACCTTGCTACCCTAATAGGGCCTGAGACCCAAAAGAAAGAGACAAAATGTTTTGAATTTAACAAAAATGCATAGCATAAAAGTTACACAAATGCTTATATTCTGTCATCAAATATGTGATAATTTAAATTTCACAGACATTGTAGCTATCAAAGGAACAGAATTTCAGACCAGAACTTAGGATAATGATCAAGGGTCAATAATCCCAACAAATCTGTCAAAGCAGGCAATTGGTTAAAATTCCCTTTTATGGGGAAACTGCTCCAAAAGCTCACTCCTCTGACACTTAACAACTTGTTCATATTTTTACAGTGTGTATTCACCATGGTATTATATCCAGTCATTTGTGTGCCAATAAAGGTCCCAGTATTTCTTTTCCAAATGCCTACTATCTTGCTTCACTGTCCCTTTCAACATCCCTTTTGTGAACTGATGAAAAGAAGCTCCTTCAGCCTGTTCTTGCAGGAGCAGCTCTCCATTCTACACTTCACCCCAATCACCCTTCTCTGCACCTATTCCATTTGAATTCATTTTTCTTGTTAAGAATTGTAAAAAAATATTTCAGAAAACACCTTTTCAGCGCTCTGTTTGGCAGCAACAGCACTTTCTCCCCTCAGTACTTTGCTCTCCCTTCAGTATACCCTACTCAATGCATTCAATGAGCAATGCAGCTTTCCCAGATGTGCAGGAGAAATTCAGATTCATCCTGCAACTGGCTCTTCTCTTTGTGTGTTCCCATTTCTGTCAGGTCTGAAGATATCCCAATTTCAGCAGTGCCATCTCATGTTCCACTAGCAGTGCATTTCAGGAGTTAACTACTTTTTGTTCCAAAGCTAATGCAAGGTAGAGTAACCATTGTTCCACCCATGAACCTTGAGGAGTTTGCCTGGTTGCCTTTCAGCAGCCTACTGGTTCCCTTTCAGTGTCATCACTGTTATTTTCCTTTATAAATGTCTTCCGTCATATTAGGTATGTTGTATTAATTCTCAGAGTCCAGCTCAATGAATTGTCAGCCCTTAAAGAGCATCCTATGAAATGCTTCACTAAGGTCCAGACCAAGTGGAACCTACTGTATTTCATTTGCCAAGAAAAGTGGTTATCAATAAAAGCTATTAAGTAGTCTTACTACAATATACATTCATAAACTCAACTTTCTTTTTGCTCTGTTTTCCATTTATTTCCACATTTTTAAATATTCTTCCCACCAGAGGTTGTTCTAAAGTTTTGCACTCCAGTAAGACAACTAAAGCAACAGTTAATCTTTTCAGATGTAGGTTGTGCATTTGTAGTCAGTAGTCACAGAACTTTGTCCTGATTTTGACAGATTTATTAAAAACTAAACATTTCAAGACAACACAGTCCATTCAGAATTTGATATTGTTGATAGGGTTCTTCTGATCTTAAGCTTTGCTTCCACATCCAGTAGAGTGGTTTCCATTTCCATATACTCATTCATTCTCATTCAGATTGAGAATCTTTGCCTTTGTCCACCTATTCAACACCTCCAATGTTTTTGAAAGGTGAGAAAAATCTATTTCTCCCCACAGCTGGATTACTGCACTCCTACCACCCTCAGATCCTTTGTAGGTCTATATCAAAGCAGCAAAGGAGGATTAATAAGTTACATCATGCTAAGTATTCTACTTTTCACTGAAATGCATTTCTATGGCTTGTAAGATGCATGTTGAAAACAAATCAGTTCCTAGGTGCATGTTGACAAATTCCAGAAACTGAACAGTCTCTTTCCAGATGCAGAAAATGTTAGATATTTTGCATTGAATATGATGCTTAAATGGTTTCTGAGTGGTTTTCAGTTTTAAAGCACACAGCAATCAAACCTTCCCAAAAGATATTATTTTGGTGGAATAAGTGTTATCAAGCAACTTTGCTTTAACATCTTTGCTTAGAAAAGAAGAGGGAATAAAAAACAGAGCTTTCAAACCACAGAGAAACCGTTGAAAACTTAAAACCACAATGCTTAAGAGCAGACTAAGCCTATGATTACCTAACTAAAAATGTGGTTTAAACTGGGCATCCTACCAAGTTCTTCACAGAAAACCAGGGGAAAATGGAGTAAAAGTATCCATGGTTACAGTGACCCCTGCTTGGCACTTGAAGAGATCTTTCTAGAAAGAGCCAGGTAGAAACATTTGTCAGGGTCCTCAGAAGAAGCAAGGCTTCTTCCTGTTTTCATACGTTAACAAAAAAAAAAAAAAAAGATTGACTATAATTTGGTACAGACTGTCCTGAACACAGACTGTAACCTAGGAGTATTTTTAGAATTCCCCCTTGTATGTTTTTCACAGTATTCACTTACTACTGAAAAATAACCTCAGAAATATAGAACCATCTACTTAAATAATGGCAAATTCCTAGAATAGCAAATTCATCTATAAATTGAGTGTTTAAGGCTAAAATTTTTCTTCTTATGTTCAGTTGTATTGCACTCATGAATGAAGGAACAGGATTGTAGACCACAGTTTTAAATGGAAAAGGTTTGAAGTGTAAATTAAACTAAATTGGAACCATCACTTTTAAGTATTGGAGATCCTACACTCCCTGTTCTGGTATTCAGGTGTACCTTGGGAGTGATGAAAAACCTGAACAGACACAGTTTGTTTGGATGGTGCTTTCTCTTTTTTCTCACTGACACTCACCTGTTCTCTGTTTATATGTAGGTTTGGGGAAGATGTTTTATTTCTGTGTAGCCTGATGCATAACTAAGGCATACTGAAGCATGAACAATGTGCACATATGACCAAATACATTCATGACAACTCAGCTTCCAAATGTTTCTGTGATGTGTGCAATGGTCTGGTGAAACAGTGGAAAAAGAATTGAACTGAGTTCAGGTGAAGACTTCTCCTCTCCCTGGTAGGGAGGAACAGAACTATTTCACCTTCAGGTTCATGTACAAGCCAAATGCAGTTCTCCTTGTGCAAAAGGAAAGGTGGGAAGAGATTTTTTAATATCCTTCTCCTTAAGGATTCTGCCTCAGCTTCTCTTGTGGAGGTGAAGGCTCCACAGTTCCTCATTTTGATGCTGAATTCCCAATTCCCTATGGATCTGAAGTGGAACAGGCACTAGCATGCTGTCACTTTTCTGTAGAATCAGCCAGAGCACACACCACAACATTGCACATTCTTTGTTCCAGCCACTATGGAAATCATGGATGATGCTTCATTCAGCACAAAGTTTGTCTAAAATTGCCTGTTCCACTTCCTAAAAGTTAATCTAAACCAGTAAGATGAAAGTTTAGGGAGTTCAGTTGTAAGAGAACAGCTCTTTGTGTCATGCGACTCTTTATGCAGTAAGAGAAACCCTGAAAATTTTATTTACCTTCCCATTAAACCAGGAGAAGAGGTTCAACATGCCAATAATTTCTTCAAGCAGTTCTCCTCCATTCAAAAGGCTGGTCACCTAATGACTGAAAAGAAATCCTACTATGTGATTTTAGTGATTATTTACAAAGTTTAGGCCTCAAATCCTACCTACTAAATTTTCAAACCAGCAAGAGCTAATACCACTATTCATGATGAATCAGATCAAAATAAGGAGTGTGTAATATCATGCTCATTTCACTGGCAATTAATGAACAGATAAAGGAATGTACCTGCCATAAATATTCCTACAGTTCTTCATCTACATCCTTGTATCTGGCTATAAATTAATGGATAGTACAGGCTGTATATGGGTATTTACTCATTGTATTTCACCAAGTACTGTGTATGGAGGGCTTGGCAGCAGGACCAAAAATCTGTCATCATCTAATGGAGATTTTTTGATTGTTTTAGAAATGTTTGGTCATGTTTCAACAGACATCCCAGTTACTGAGTTAATGCTAATATTACCAAAGTAGGAAGAACTGACTCAAAAACATAAGCTCAGTCTCACTCCTGCACATATCTCAATTGCATATGGCAAATCTGGTTTTCAGTACTAAGGGGAAAAAAAGCATTTGTAATTTGTAATTCTAAAATGAATTTTCAAGGAAATAGTAGGAGGAGAGATACAAAAGAAAGAAACTATAGGAATGTTCATCACTAAATTTGGGGGAAACCTTCCTACTTGCCGAACCAGGAGAAATCCTGGATTCTAAAACAAGCATCTGAGCTGACATTCAGCGCCTTCATGTACAGACTTTACTTCAAAGCTGATGCAATAAAACTAAAACATTTGTGAGCTTCAGATGTCATTCTGAGCTAAACAGTAAGAGTGGTTGCTCCTGCTCTGCTTTCAGTGCCACTTTGTAGACAAGTGGGCAAAGGAGGTAAGCAAATTATTTCAACAAGCTGAGAAGCTCACAACGTGTAGAAAACAAATGCCTACTATGACATCTAAAGAAAAGAAGTAGAAGAAATGTGTGAAAATGATAAAGAAAATATGGCACAAGCTAGCATACTTTACTACATCCCAAGCACACAATTCCACAGACACCATTTCAACAAAAGATTGATCAAAAATGGTCAGGGCGGAAACTCAACATCAAAATGCCATTTCCATTGTGTAGAGCAAATGGGTTTAATGTAATTAAACATAAAGGGATTTGTTTTGATCCAGATAACTCTGGGCACTGCTAGTAGGAGAGGCATGAGGACATGGCTGATGGAGGCATTTTCAGCCATAGAATAATTCAGGTTGGAAGGAACCTGTGGATTCCAAGCCAGACCAGGATGCTCAGGGCCCTGTTCAGTTCATTGGTCTCCAATAAGCCAAGTCCTGTTTTCACAGGCAGGAGCAGCAATGGCCAGTCTCAGACAGTGTTTCTGAAGCTATCTACAAGAAATCATGACATTTGGCAAACATTCATATATGCATGAATAGCTGGACATGTTTTCTAATTTATCCATATGGTCTTAAGACCATATGCTCTTAGCATGGATTCCCAGAAACAAATCATATCCTTAGTAATCCAAACTAAACTGGAGCAAGTTTCTAATGGAACTTTATGGTATAAAAGAACATTATAAGAAACACACTGGTAGCTAAACAGAAATATATGTAAACACTCTGAAAGCCAAAATCATGTCTGGTTATAGGAAAGAAGCCACTTATGATATAATTAGGGAGGCTTTACTTTGTTTTCATAATTTTGGTCTGACCACAGTTCTGGTAGAAAAAACCTTTCAACATGTCTCCAGAAGTGTTCTGCTATAGAATCATCAAAGATAAACCCTTCAGCTCCAGTGATATGCAAATGAAGACATGTTTTTTAAAAGGATTAACAAAGTTGTTCAAAGCATCTTTTTAGTCTACTCTGCTTCCAAACAAACAATAAACTGTCCGCACGCAGTGAGATTTGCTAACCCATAAACAGCCAAATGGAGGAAGATCAGAACCTTAATGAGTTTGGTCCCCTTTGAATTCTAGCTGATCAGTGTCACCAATAATTTCAACAGGCTCTAAATTAAGCACTTTCTGTCTTCAAAGTGCCTTGCAAACATCAACCAATTAATCCCTACAAGTCTCCTCTGAGGTAGGTAAGTAGGTATTGTTATCCCCATTTTACAGTTGGCTGAACACAGTCAGAGGGTTAAGTGATTTGCTGCAGGCCACAGATGGAGGTGGGATTAAAACACAAGAGTCACTATGATTCTTTTTAAAGGATAGCACTTCTTTTTTTTCCCTGCTGACTTTTCTGTGCTGACTTTAGACATATTGGCCTAGTGGCACTACTTAAAAGAAACAAAATAAATTGTCCTTGTTAAGAGAAAGGAAACATAGGGAAGTCTGGGATTTGTGTTGATAACACCTTCATTGCCTTATACTGATGTTAAGGATTTTCCTATAATTTTGTTCTGATATTCAAGTATCATTCCTTTCATACATGGACTTATTTCTGTGGCGATGTAACATGCTCATAATTGAAAGATACGTCCTGCTCCTTCACAGGTTTTATTTTGTCTTTGTGCTTTCAAATTAGTAAGTGTAGGTGGCACCCTGCCCATAAATGGGGCACTTTCCTTCCAGGAGCAGGGTAACAGTTGGTAGGCTTTTTCCACTGCAGCACAGGCAGGAAGAAATGGAGAAAGGGAGCTTTGAGAACCAAGAGCAAAGAAAGCCATTAACTGAAACCCAACCCCAGCAAAGCGCTTGTAACCATTCTAACAGGCGTAAGATTGATACCTTTCCCACTTCAATACAAAGATCAGATGGAAAAGGGAGAGTATATCCTTTTCCTCTCTATGTATACAACTTCAGGCCACTTGAAGACCCATTTATCATTAAGTCAACCCAGTATATTGTAATAAACTTCTGAGTTTTATCAGGAAACAGCTTTTCATCTAGTGGCAAATCCACAGCATAGGTTCCCTGGAATACTTTTTAGAATAGAAAAATCCACTAATCAAAGTTGTTGTATTGCAACTCTTGAGCACATTTTCTGTTAATTTTTCAGAAGTCTTCCAGTACAGGAATTGTACACAGAGAAAATCAGTGAATATTTGAAAATTATTCACTTCCTTCTATATAATACAGTCATTTCAGCCTTATTGCTGGTTATCTATTTTTATGATACAATCTTCTGTGTCCTGAAAATACAGGACACATTTGCTCCATTAATGCTGCAAAAATAACAATTTATTAAACACCAGTGTAATTAATACATAGTGGTACTCATATATTACATAACCCAAGGATCATACCTCCGTTGTATTGGGTGTTGCCCATAGGAAATTGTCCAAAGTTTTATTAGCTAAAAGTTTACTTTCTTAAAGGCGTTTATGAAGTCTTCAGATTAAGTAAATCATTTAACATAGAGTCTTGGTTAAATAAAATGCAATTTATTTTTCTACTTCTCTGAATCAAAAGAGTGTTTTTTATCATTAGAAAGATTTGTTAGTAATTATTTTGTTCTTACATGACCATCACCTATGTCTCTTTTTAGAAGAAAAACAGTTAATGATTCACAATCTGAGGAACTGTAAGTATAATAGTGTAGGAACACCTAGGATTTTGACTCTTAGAAAGCATGTTTTCAGTAATAAAAACATGTATTACATGGGCTAGGAAGGGTCTGATTTTCACAGTAATTCTGTGACCAGGAAAACACGTAATGCAAAACATAAGCTTGGAAATTGCTATTTGCTAGCTCTGTCTCAATAAGATTTGTAGCTGACTCAGGATTACATGCTCTGCAGAAACAGCTCCCCTCTTTTATCACTTTGGAAATCATTAACTTGCCCTGGATGGTCCTCTGTGCAACAAAGGAAGTTTTCACATGGATTTTCTGATAGGGGAAACAAAAGAGATCCTAGATAACAAAGCAGCAGTGTGAATGACAGTTTTAGAGGACTTTCATCCAAACAAGCCTCAGTAACATCTCATCAGATCATTATCATTCCCAAATTTCCCTTCACTCAGCACTACCATGCTTCAGGGCTATTCCAGTAAACCCAGTTCCGAATTTCTTAGGCTATCTGTGAACACAAGTAAGTGTGTGACTGTCCCATATCCCACTAATTAACATAATCCATTTCTACATCATATATTTTGCTGTTACAGATCTATTTGTAGAGTAAAATGGAGCTGTGGGAACATTTGTCTGCTTGTGCTGTAACCACACTCACAGTTCTTTGCATCCCTCCCCACATGTCAATGCACTCCATGTTATCCATCCCAATAAAAAGCAACTTTCAAATCTGTCAAACAGCTCTGGACCTCATGTACATATATTATATATATATATTATGTTATGTTATGTTGTTCGTTATGTTATGTTATGTTATGTTATTATTATATATCTTTTGCTCATCCACAGCTCATCCACGTCCTGACCCAAGTCACAAGGTGACTTGCTGCAAATCACCTGCACTGCTGGGCATATTTTAATGTCCTGTGCTGCACACTTAGAGAAGGAGCAATGTTTAATCATCTGTGTCCCTCCAAGATGAGAATACTTCTCAAAAAACCACATCCATCACCCCTATGAATTTCTGGCAAGGTAGAAACCAATCTTTCCTTAAAGCTCATCTTCCCTGTGTGCAGCTCTGTGTCCTGATTAGTTTATTAGAACCTGTTCAATATGCATATTTCTGAAAATCTGGTGCACTGGCTTGCATGTTTAGCAGGCTGGAGAGCCTTTCCAGCACCATAGCCCTGATGAAAACTGCATGGAAATTGCTGGTGCCAGGAGCTGGGCATCCCCCATAAGTGAAAGAGTGAAAGATAATTGCTTAGATGTGATCCTACTCATTTGTATACAAAAATCCTTCATCTGCTCATTTATCTGCCTGCACATCTAATGTTGTGCTGCACATTCTGTGATGACCTGGGGAATGTGCTTTCCTATTTGTGTGCCTAGAAAGTAGTGAATGTATCACAGATTCTATGGAAAATAAGGAATGAATAGGAATAATTACAATTTTGACACATTTATTTTTTAAGAAGATTTATGGTAGGATATAAGCTTAGGGTTAGTACCTAAATATGGGACTCAGGAGATTTTTTATTTCCATAGAGTTCTAACATGGTGTCCCTCAGATATAAACACAAAGTAGATACTGAATTTTCTGAAGACTAGTAATTCCTGAATTATAATTAATTACAGTTTGCTTTTAATACAACTTGTATGTGATATTCCAGACCTGCTAGCAAATCATGAATTACTAGCAAATTACAGTGCAGTTCACATCATAAGTCATACCTTACATACCATGTTTTTAAAGATGAACATTATTTGGTTATTGATCATAACCAAATTCATTCTCACTGTAGGATGTGAGAAAGAGTTCTAGAGCTGTTAGAGGAAGAGTAAGATAGTAATTCTTGTCGAATACTTTAAAAGAATATTTCAATTTGAAACAGGAGTTTTAACTAACTCAGAGAATGTAAACTGATAATGGGGGCATTTTAGAATAAAACTTTGGTCAAACTTTCATTTTTATTATGCCTTGAGACTACTTTGAGCACATTGTTATTAAATAAAGAATACTCTCTCCCTTCTTCTTTCCAATACAAAAATCAAGAGTAAATCTATATAACTGAATGAATTATTCCCAATGTAGTGACTCATTATTACTTTTTGTTGTGAGTTGTGAAATTGAGGGGGGACACACACATGACACACTATGCTAATCAAAATCTTTTCTGCAAATTAATTTGCCTGCATGAATATTAACAGTACTGTGACCCTAGAGATAACACTAGAGGAAATCAATTATTCTGTTTTGTTAGTCTCTATATTTGAGTTGATTTTTTCTTGCAAACCTATTGTATGATTTCTGCGTATATTATATTCTACATATATAATGTCAGGGTTTGGGGGGTTATTTGTTGGGTATTTTTTGGTTTTTGGGTTTTGGTGGGGGTTTTTGGGGGGTTGTTTTGGTTTGGGGGGGTTGTTGTTGGGTTTTTTGTTGGTTTTGTTTGCTTGGTTTTTTGTTTTTGTTTTTTCGGGGGGGTTGGTTTTGTTGCATATTTTGTTTCTGGGTTTTTTTAAAATATTATCCAGCTACCTGAAAGAGATCATCGTCCAACTTCTCACTCAAACTCACAGGTGCCTGAAGAGTTCAGAGGGCAACCTGCAGCCCCTCAAAGGTTTGTAGAACATCTCATCCCTTAGTAGGGACCTGCCCTTGCTTCCTGCCTCTCCTCAGCAGGGGGAATGAGACAACTTTGAGGACAGAGGTGCCAGTATTTTGAATTGTATACAGGACCCCTGCTCTTCCTCCTCCACACGACTCCTGGACCAGTGACTTCATTCGGAGCCCGCCTGGAGTACCCATGGCAACACAGGGCTCTACAACACACTTCAAAGAATGTTCTTGAGGGGAAATTCAAAAGCCCGCTTGTATGAATACATCAATCAGAGGGGTGCAAATGCCCCCGTGAGGAGCGTGGCCCCCGCGGGCGCGCCGGGCAAGTGCAATTCCCATGCCCGGGGCGGCAGACAAAGAGCAGCCCGAGGCGCCCGCCCGGAGCCCGAGAGCGCGGCGACACCGCCGGGGAGGAGCCAGACGCGGCTGCCCCGGGGGCGGGGGGGCAGCCCGGGACCTTATAAAGAGCCGCGTCCCGCCAGAAGAGCCGGGGCGTGTTTGGAGCAGCGGCGAGTAGTGTCATTGCGAGAGGCGCGGCTGCGGCAGCGGCAACAGCCTGAGAGCGCAGAGCCGTCCGATGGCTCTGAGCATGGACAGCAGCCTCGACAGCCTGGATGTAAGTGCCGACAGCGCGGCCTTGTGCGCTGCCCATGTGCGCGCTGTTTGCAAACAAAGGTGCCCTGGGTGGAGGCTGCGGGCGGGCGGGGGTCGGGACAGCGGAGGGGTCTGCGGGGCGAGAACGGGCACGGCTCCGCTCTGAGCCCCGGCCGCTGCTGCTTCTGCCCGCAGCGCTTCGGACCTTGGCACAGCTGCAGCCACTGCACAGTCCAGCTGCAGGACTTCGCTCCTTCTCTTGGGCTCTGCTGCTCGGCCCTCAGTTCAAGTGACATGTGGCACATTTGTAGACTGAAAAACGCCGACAGAGCAATTAGCGCTACGGGAATGATGAGAGGGGAGGAGGCTAGGAAGTTTGGAGCGGTCTGACTCCAGGGAATGGTAACCCTTTGCCCCGGTGCGCGCCCGGACCTCGGGCTGCCGGCGGGACTGGGAACGGCGGCAGCGTCCGGCCGTCCCGCCCGCTACCCGGGCGAAACGAGGCGGTGTCCCACTCTTCCGGAGGCAGCTCCTCTGCCTCAGTTTGGAGAGCAGTTAGGAGCAAAAAGGAGATCTCTGGAAAATGCCAACTTTGGGGCCGCAGTTAATGCCCGCGTGGAGCCGGTGCCTCCGCGTGTGAAGCGCTGCGGGTCTCGGGCGCGCCCCGCGCGGAGCTCGGGGGTCCGTGGGACGCGGAGCATGAAAACAAAATATCTGAAAACCTGAGGAACTGCGCATAGCCAGATGGCACTCTCCCGCCAGCATTGCTTTTAGCGCCGTGGACAAAACCGTTGGTGGTTTCCTGATGTGTTTTCATGCCCTCACCAAATTTCGCTTCCTTTTTTCACCTCTATGCTCACTTGGTCTGTCTGGCTGCAAGCCCGCGCCGGCCGCGCTCACCCCCTGCCCCGCAACAGCAGAGGGTGGGGAACAAAGGAGGGAACGTGGCCCATCGTGGTGACCCTCCACGGGATTTGAGTTCCCCTGATTAAGGTCACCTCTCTCTTTTTTTCTTTATGGGCTTTGGGGTTTTTTTCCTTGTCTGAGTGTGTGGAGTTGTCAATTGCTTCTCAGCAGGGAATTCTTGCTATTATTTATCCTTTATTACATCAGCCGAGGGTACCTTCTCTATTTCTCCTTGACCTCATCCTCTTAATGAGAAGGGACTTTGGAGCAGCAGCATTTCTAAGTTGTTGGTTTTTTTTTTATAGTGCTCTATTGTAGGAGTTAAATGTGATAGGTCATGCTCTGTGTGGACAAGACCTCTCGCATCTGGCACTTTCTGGGCTCTCCCATTTGCAGTGTCCATCTTGTAAGAGCACTGAAGTGTCCAGGACCACCAATATTTCTGGGAGTAGCCAGTATCTTTCTTTGCTCCTTTATGCCCTGTCCTTTGCACGATCTTACTCCTCAGAGAAAGACAAAGGAAGTTTTTTAACTTATTCTTATTTGCTGTGTATTTTATATATGTATATGTAAACATGGTATTTTCCCATTTGGTTTTCAAAACATTTGCCCATTTGTGACAGTAGAGACTGTTCGAGAAACTCTCCACATATTGTCATATAGAATAAGTTTTTACAAATGAGTTAACATCTAATTATTTTTTCCCTTTTTTTTTAGCTGTCATCTGGGTTATTAATTGAACTTTCTGAAAATGGCACGGATGAGATTGGTTCGGGTGACTATGGAGACTACGAAGAGCCATGCTTTCAGCATGAGAATGCCGATTTCAACAGGATCTTCTTGCCAACAATCTACTCCATCATCTTCCTAACAGGAATAATTGGCAATGGATTGGTTATTATTGTTATGGGCTACCAGAAGAAGCAAAGAAGCATGACTGATAAATACAGGCTGCACCTCTCTGTGGCTGATCTTCTTTTTGTCATCACCTTGCCATTCTGGTCTGTGGATGCAGCCATAAGCTGGTACTTCGGGAATGTTCTGTGCAAGGCAGTTCATGTCATTTACACAGTCAACCTCTATAGCAGTGTCTTGATTTTGGCCTTCATAAGTTTAGATCGTTACCTGGCGATAGTCCACGCCACCAACAGCCAGCGCCCACGAAAGCTGTTGGCTGAAAAGGTGGTGTATGTAGGTGTGTGGCTGCCAGCTTTGCTTCTGACAGTGCCTGATATAATCTTTGCCAGTACCAGTGAAGTAGAAGGAAAATACCTCTGTGATCGCATGTACCCTCATGAAAACTGGCTGATCTCTTTCAGATTCCAGCATATCTTGGTAGGACTTGTCTTGCCTGGTCTAATAATTCTGACTTGCTACTGTATTATCATATCCAAGCTGTCACACTCCAAAGGCCACCAGAAGCGTAAAGCCTTGAAGACCACGGTTATCCTCATCCTTGCCTTCTTTGCCTGCTGGCTCCCATATTATATCGGCATCAGCATCGACACCTTCATCTTGCTGAGAGTCATCAGACACCGCTGCAGCTTGGAGACCATAGTGCACAAATGGATCTCCATTACAGAAGCCCTGGCATTCTTCCACTGCTGCCTGAATCCAATTCTGTATGCCTTCTTGGGTGCCAAGTTCAAAACATCAGCTCAAAATGCCTTGACATCAGTCAGCAGAGGATCAAGCCTCAAGATTCTTTCAAAAGGCAAACGTGCAGGACATTCTTCTGTTTCTACAGAGTCGGAGTCTTCGAGTTTCCATTCCAGCTAACGCTGCTCCTTGCCATCATTTTATATAGAGACACTTTAAAGTTGCTCAAGATTTCAGACAAATAAGACTGACCATAATGTACAGATTTATTTACAGTTGGAATTTTATATTGTTTCTTTTAGTCTCTGTGAAGTTTAATTGACTTATTTATATAAAAAAACCTTTCGTATTGATGACAAACTGTCTAGGCAGGTCCTGTGGACAAGTGGTTGGTTCACAAAAGTTTTAGTTGACTGTCTGTATGTATAGATATATGAACTAAACACTTTGGATTGTAGCAAAGTGACTTAAAGTTTAGAAAATATTTCTCTGTTGTTTATATGTAAATGTTTTCGGTGTTGCTGTTATTCTTAAAAGTTTGGCTGGATTTTTTTACCTTACTACAAGATGTTTGGTTTACAATAGCTTAATTCTGCTGTAGAAATGGCACTTATAACCAAAGCCTCCTCTGTTACATGCTAGGGTTTTTCCGTCCATTCTCAGTAATTGATGGTTTGCAAAATTTGCTGTTCAAGGTAAAATAAAAGTATGTGAAAAAAAGTTATTTTGAGTGGTATTTTCATTTATGGTTGAATTTTTCTCAGTGCTTTTATTTACAATTCTAAGTACACAATAATGTCTTAGAAAATTGCATGCCTTGTGAAAAGCAGGAAAATTGGTTTTGGTACACACTGATTATTCAGTTGATACGTCCGAGTTCCATGTCATATGTTTTTTCCACTGGAATACATTTGCTCCAGTTAACATTATGTCTAGAATTACTTAAACTGTCACTTAGAGAACTTTTTGAGGCAAAATATCTACAAGTAAAAACCAATCTATATAAACAGTTGCTAAAGTTTACAGCCTCATGAGTTAAACTTAGATTACTGCATGTGCCTAGCCTTTATGCCATATGTACAAAGTCAATCCTATATTTCTTCTGCCTTTGCTGAGGTTTTAAATTTAGTTTCACATGTTAATAGTAATCAAGTGTAGCTGAATCAAGCTATTTTTGACTAGAAATAAAGTTACTGCATTAAGGTGTACCTGCTCTGAGGAAGGTAAGTGGTTTTCCCCTATGGAGCTTTCCCTATCCTGTCTACATCCAGATTTTCTTAAAGTAATATTACAATCTTCACATTCCTTTTAAAAACATAGAATGTGTGCCAGTTCTTGAAAATATTTTTAGTAGGAATCAGCCAGAGTATAAGATTACCAATAATTAGTGCTGAAATCTTAATTGTCTAGTTAGTCATGTCTTCACATTAGTAGAGTACATTCAGAAGTAATGGATACCCAAGAGAACAGAGCCATTGAGGATATTTGTACTTACATTAGCAAAACAAACACAACTGTTACTTATCTATAAAAATACTAAAAACAACCTAGAAGGCAAAAAAAAATTAGTATTTACTAGTGAGAAGTATAACAGGTGACATGGATATTGCAAGGGTATTACCAAATTTTTCAGAGGCACAGCACCCTAGTGATTTTGTGAAGCCAGTACCACTATGCTAAACTACACATTAAATTCCATGTTTTATTTTAGATATTTTCATAAATATGAGACCTTTCTGTTTGCAACTTCTCTCCAGTGAGGAGGCTGCAACCTTGGCTGCATCCTGCACTCCTTCCCTTGCAATGACAGTAGTAATCATCTGATTCTGTGTTCAGCTAATGCAGTGCTGAACCAGCACAAAAACTGACAAAAAATAGATAATTTTCCAGCAATTTTGTGAACTGAATGCATTCCATGAGGAATCTAACAAGTACTAAAAAAGTGCAAGATTTTCTAACCCAGAGCCAGGCAAAGGGAGAGAAAAGTGAGATAAAAAGAAAAGGACACAGATTTCTTCCCCCACTTTCAGCAATTAAACTTCTAGATCAGTTAATTCTGTTTTCACTCAACATAAATTAACAACAGCAAAGATCCATTCTCTAGAAACAGAAGGTCTCACTTTGATCAAGTTGTTCCTCCTAAACAGGGCTGAGAAATGAGGAAAACGTGGAGCAGAACTCCTTAAATGGTTTATTTTTGTTGTTCATTTGTGTGTTTTCTTAATTTAGTGGGGGTTTCCCTGTGAAGAATTTGCTGTTCTAAATCGTTCTGATTTTCACCCCAGCACAATCAATCACTGTGATTTAATTGCACTTATAAAATACTTACAGGCTATCAACACGCTGCTGCTTATTTGTTGAGGAAATGTTTAGAGCCCTCAGAATTAACTTAGATTATTCCCATTATGCTTCAGTCAACCAACTGCTACCTTTAGCAGAGTTAACAGAAAGAGGGTGTAAGAGAGAATAAACTCAGCAGTCATGTTACTGCCAAAGACCACTAAAAGGACACTAGACAAACAACAGAAAGAATTTGTGTAGAAAATTAATTAGCAAAATTTAAAAAAACTTAACCCATGCCCCAGAGGGATGATTTTTATAAAACTGCCATTGTTCTCAGGAGAATTAATGAACCTATGGATAGAAGACTGTCTCAAAAAGGAGGGGCAAGTTCTTTGGGGTTTTGCTTCATCAAATGAGTCAAAAGCCACATGTCTTATGTATTTATTTCTAAATAATTTTATATATCTATAAATATAAATATAATATATATTTGTACCTTTTACAGAGCAAATATTTGCAAATTGGATGAAGTTGCCATGAGAAAACATAGCAAGAAATTATTAATCCAGTTTTGTCTTTTTACCTATGAGTAAGCAGAGAAAATAAGGCAAATTTCTCTCAGATCCACTGAGCTATTCCAAATATACCATGTTGATAAAAAATATGAATCTACTCCAATTCAAAACAAAATCACATTTAAGCTGATTTTTTTTGTTGAGGCTGTGACTTTTTAGATCTTTGTGAAGCAAAAGTGGTCCTGGTAAATGCATTTCTCAAAGTGTAAATTCAGCAACAAAGGTGAATTCACCTAATTTTGTGATTTATACTTTGGACAAGTCCACACAGACCAAGATTTTTGTCAAGTTTTCAAAAGGAAAGTCAAAAGGGACTTTCCAAGACTTTTTCCAAATTACTCCTCTCTAGCATACAGAATAATCATGTCATTCTTCAAGATATACACAATACGTAGTCTCAGCACTTTCTTGAAGTCACAAAATAATGGCTGTGTCCAAGTAATTTTAAATATGCAACTCATGACACAGAACAGAACAAATGTGAGTTTGGTTACAAATCACTGAGTATTGGTTACAAACCAGTTAAAAATGTTATGTGGTCGTTTTAAAAATTTATAACATATTTACAAAGACTTTTTCCACTGAATTTGGGCAATAAGTATTTTGCTATGGTTTTTGCAATGTGCCAACAGCAATGCTAGACTAAAACATGGATATTCAACTAATACTCTAATGCACACATTTTGAGTGCCTGAGATTAGTCAGAAATCCTTTGGATCATGCAAGGCTAAACCAAGAATGGAACATGTACGCTTTTGATTTCACTGAAAAGTTGTTTGAAAGTAAAGTCAGAACACTTAAAGCAGGGGATAAAATGCAAGTGTAACCCATTATTTGCGTGGTAATCCATTATTTGTAGGTGTGTTTTTACTCTGTCTGATCAGGTGGTACCAAGGCCACATTACAGGAGCATGTGAAAAGCTGAGGGTATAGTGAGGCTTCCCCAGTGAATGTACACTGAGGGCAGTGAGCAGGGGCAGTCACTTGCTGCTTTCTTGGCCAGTTTTATGACACAATCATTATACAGGGGCTTGAACTTCTATGCATATACATAAATCAGAATCACCACGAAAATAAAAAGGAAGTTGCAGTAATAACATGGAGCCATTGATGCAAGTGAATGGTTTATCTTACGATGCTTGTGCTCCAGTTGGACAATGTACAGTGACCACATCTAGATGTTTGGTTGAAAAGGCCATTTTTTACATTGTTTGGGAAAGGAAACAGCATGACGAGGAAGTACTTCCTTCATCCAGGCATGCCTCCAAAATCCCCTAACAATGGAGTATTCTCATATTCTCAGAGTGCTGAAACTTAGGAAACACTTAAGCAGATAGAGCCCCAGAGGTTTTTGCTCAAAGGATGCCACTCCCTCACTTTATGTTTTGAAAGAGCTATACAGACTCCTTTTCACAGCCATAAATCACGTGTCAATTGAAATTACATGAGCACTGGGATTATTGCTTATAAAGAAGGCATAGATTTCTTAAAATCCTTTCTCTTTAGGTAACAATTCTTCTGTCATTCTTTTAATTTTCTCTGAAAATCTTTCACCTTCAGCGGGGTGAAATTTAAAGAGAATTTGTTTTAACAATTCTCTTAACTATCTTCCCACCATACTAGTTCTATCAGGACATAAAATAAAACAACGTTATACTTACTGTTTTTCAAAACATATTTTAATAGAAGCTGATTATAAACGTACTTTGTGTTTGCTTATTTATAAATATGGGGCATAAATATATCTACTGGTACATAATGATGTAGAGTATGAGCACCATTTTCAGTTGCTGATACAAATGATCCAGGCTCCAGCACAACTACCACTGACTTTAGAGGAGTCAGGGTTCATTTCACATGTAGCAGGTATTGATTAAAACTACTATTTTCTTGGAAGGACAGATGGCTTCAGTGACAAACTCCAACTGAATTCAGAGACAGCAGGGTACCTAATGAAATATGCTCCTAAAGTGTACAACCTTACAGCCCAAATCAATTACAAATGAAGATTACAATTTGCTGATTTCACTTGCAGTCAGAGATGTACATGAAACTAAATCTTTCAGTACAGAGCAGGTGGAACTCTTCTGCTGAACATAACAGAAATAATTTTTCAGCAAAATGGTTCTCTCTTACTGAAGGCTTGCCAGCTTTGCATACCCAGCTATCAATGGTCTCGCAGTAATTTGTCTTCAGTGGCACAGTGTTTGAAAGAAATAGGTCAACATTTAAAATATCCTTGTCCTTTGGAATTCACACAAGGAACAGATTCTCACCACAAAAACATGTCAAAGTAATTAGTCATTAAAAGGGATTTTTGAAGGGTTACACTGCAAAGAGTTCTTTGGCTTCTGTTCTGGTTTGGTTTTGACTTGGACTTTTTTGCTATTGATGATGCCTTTTATTCCTCCTACCCTCTTTTCACAGCTTCTAGTCTACTTATTTGCCCTTTAAAATACATCTTTATAGAACTTTCAATAGCTTTGTTAAGAATACACAAAATAAGCCTTCTGTTAAGACTACACAAAATATCCAGGACAAACAAGAAAAAGTAAAAAGAAACTTTTCAAATATAAAAAACTACAGTTTTCACAACTGATACAGAAACAAAGTTTCTCATGTATTTCCATTCCAACATCTGCTTTTCTTCAGCTGAAGAATAAATTACTTCTATATTGTATGAAAATTTAAACTCAAAGGTTGGTGTTACTCTCAAGTTTCTTTAAGTGCACACAGTTGTTTACTTCCTTGTTTTTTTCCTATTCAGCACTTGGTAATGGGGCAGGTCTTCCAGAGAGGAGTCTAGATAAGAAAGGCTGAAGAGGCCCCTTACCTGCCTGTCAGTGTCTCCACTGATAGCAGCACAGATTCAAGAACTTGAGCTGCCCAGGAGTTTGGCACTCTGCAAGCTACAGTAAGATTAGACAGCAATAATTATCACTGGTGATAATCCTAATCTGTGACACTCTTCAACAGACAGAACACAAAATAAACTTGAAAAGTTCAAGTAGAACATCTTTCCTTAACTTTCACAACTATTGTCATCTTTCTTATGGCTCCTCCATTTCAATCCTGTCCTCTCTTAGGCTAATATTTTTGGGTTCTTTCCCTTGGGGAAAATATTTAGTATTTAAAATGTGTTTAAAAATATTGATTCTGCCAAGCCTGAACATGAGTTCACCAGAGAGAAATGTTGGTATGCGTGATAGTAGAAGATGAAACTGGGGCCTCAGTGTCCACAGATCAATTCCATCTCTAATTCTGTGGGAAGCAAAAGAAAATTCTCATCTTTCTACCAACATGTTTTATTGTGATAGCAATAGATGTGTCTTGTTAATATTAGGTTCCTTGGGAATCTGAAATCTGTTATTCCTGCTCTTTGTGGAAGGAATTACATCTCATGAAAGTGTTAATGTCACTGTTGGAACTCCGTACAGGAATGCACTGACAAGCAAAGCAAGAGGCTAACAAGAATACAGGGGAAGAAGGGATTATTGTACAAGGGCAAGGTTCACGTTAGATTTAATTTGACAGCAAAGGAAATGTAGAGTTCCTGTCCTCCCTTGCCCCTCAGTGTTCACCATCTTCCTTTCCAAGGCCTTTCAGTTCCTGCACTCACCCTGCTTTTCTTGCTGTCTTTCTCCCCCACTCCTCTGAGGTGATCCCCTAACAGAGCTTTTCCAAACAGAGCACTAATAATGCACTGACACGAGGTAACTGAGCTCATCTGCTAATCAACAGGACAAAAAGGAGTCTGAAACCTCACAGGGCCCTTCCTTCTCTCCTTCACTCTAACCTATGCATATCCCTCAGTCTCTGCTCATGTGATTCCTTGGCAAATCAGTTCAGCTTTTGAAGGCTGACTTGAACTGAGTGAACTGAACTGTCTCACTAAGTCAAAAATCAGAGCAATTGCAAGACTGAGGGCAGATTCATGCACCTGGGAGCTGTCAGGGGAGCAAAGAAGTGGGATCCTGGCTCTTGGGACCAGCAAGTTGTTTGACCAGTTTAGCTATCTTGTCAAAACTTCCTTAAGTAAACAGCCAAACTATTAAACAAACACACAAGTTCTCAGGTAGGAGGCAAGAGGTTGAAAAAATATGGAGAGAACAGATGCCACTCATTAAGGGAAGCAACCCCTCTTTGCTCCTGAGGAAAAATATCATTACCTGTTGACTACATGATCATGGTCCCACTGAGCACCTTTCCCAGAAACAAAGCTCAAGAAAGAGGTCTTGAATAACAGTGTTTTGAACTAAAGAGATCTGTAATAGATCTCAATGATCAATCATGTTTTTGACTATATTGCTTATCAGATTTAATGCAGCTATTGGTTAAGACAGTGCAATTCTACATTCATACATAAAGTCCACAGGACTTTTTGAATGAGGTGGATGTTAGTGTGATTTTTAAAAGCAGAATATTTGAAAAGCAGAGAGCAGGTCTTTTCCCATTTAACAATCAAATAAAAAAACCCACAAAACCAAAAACAAAACAAAAGAAACAAAAAACCCTCAACAAAGCACTTATTTTGACTATTATGCTCTCTCCTATCAACTAAGGAAAGCAGCTGCCTCTTGGTATGACAACTGCTTCCAAAAAAAAATTAGATCCCTGCTTCAAAAGGAAAACTTAGTTTTACTAAGCTGAAATGTAGTCAGCCCAGTCATGTTAAATCTAGACTAAATATGCTCAGATTGTATAGTCTGAATGTATGGAGCTATATGGCTTTCCCAATATTCTGCAGTAAAGGGGAGAGCGTAGCATCTGCATGAATATTAAATGTAGTGTATGCACCAGTCCAACAGTTTAATCATACTTCAGCCCAGAGAATAAACAGTCAATGGAGCCACAAATCCTTGAATCTGCTCACTCTTGCTTCTTCCTGCAAGCTGATGTGAAGGGAGTATTAAGAAACTTTACCCCCTCACTAAGCACTTTGTGGGGATTCTGTAATAAAAACTTTAACAGATGAAGGATACAAGAGGGTTTCTTTGTCTGTGATATTTAAGACGACCCAGCTACCCGGGTGGTTGAAAGAGATCTCATTAATTCATTCACCAGTTTCAGTAACAATTAAATAATGAGAACAAATATTTTTTTATCTCTTCATTTTAAAATCCTCTGTTCTTAGTAGCATACACTTTGCATGTACTCTTTCAGTTGCCATCCCAACTGGGGCCCATTGTGCCCTCTACAAGCCATGTCCTGGGAGGAAATCGAAGGCGCATCTTCCTGAACTGCAACATGGGATTGAACTGCTGAGGTGACACTGACTGAGCCCACTTGTGCTTTTGTGTGACATTAGCCGAGGTAATATCAGTGCAGCCAGGGAAGCAGCTGTGATTACCTGTCCCTTTATCCAACCCGGCTGTCCTGACCACTGGGCTATAGAATTAGTCTCTCTCCAACTTGGTGAATATTTATTTATGCAAAGTTCAATATTTTCAAAAGGACACACAAGACAAAAGCACCCCATCAAATACAACAGCATGGTGATTAAGCACCTCCCGAGAGACAGTGGCTGCAAGGAAACCCGAGCTTTTGCCCCGATGTCCCTTGACAAGGGACATTGTTTTTGCAAAAGGGCTCCTCCTCCTGCTCTTCAATGTTTTGTGTAGGATTAAAATAGCACCTACAGGAGTAAGCACTGTCCTCGGAAAAAGCTGAGGAGTGCTTTGTTTGTGACTTCTGCCGGGGGTTAGGCAGATCTACTTGTCAACGGGCACTGTCCAGTCCGAAACAGTTCTGTGCATTAGCAGCAAGAGATATTTGGGTATCAGATCTACTAGGAATGCACAAAAGCTTCTTAAGGTTTATGTTTGCATTTAAGTGTCATTACACTAAGTGTTCCATAATGTGTTGTAGCCTAGCTGTCAGTTAGAGGAGTCTAGAACACTGCAGAACTCTGTACCACCTAAAACCAGAGATGTAGAGGATATTCACACTCCAGACAGAAACAGCCCCATCGTGTTTTCCTCCTCAGTCTCACAAACTCCATCAGCGAACCGACAGCTCGTCCTAATGAGCTCCTCAGCCACTGAGGTACACTTAATCCTGAATCAGCAAAACCTGATAATAATGCTCAGCTGCTTGAAATGGTATTATTTTCTGATGACTGGACTTAATCCAACCAAAGGTCAGTACAACTAAAAAATTGCTGTCAGCTCAGGACTTAATGATATATTCTTACCTCTGTAGACCTATAATTTCTCTAGATACCTAAGAGGTCATGTCAATCCTAATGTCTCCCAGTTTTATGAATCCAACCATAAGCCCCTTTTAAATCAGATTACAAATGATTATTATAACTCTAAATCAAGGGAAAGGCTCACCATTTTCTCTAATTGGAAAGACTAATTTAATTATAATTATTCTCTTTCCAGATGCTTTGTATTTGTTCCATTACATTACAATCGATAGTCTGAGTTTATGGAAAAGAAACATTTAATTGTTTATGATTTGGAAAGGATGAAAAATCAGTTCACATCTGCTGGTACAGCCACACTTCAGCCACACTCCTATTGTTTCTGAAGTGCAGGTATCTGCATATACACTACATGGTGGCTTCATTGCTAATTTAAAGTAGCTGAAAAGATGGTGTAAGCAGAAAATTTTTTCTATTCTGATACTTTTTTAAAGACCTCCTTCAATCTAAAATAGGCAATTGATAAAACCATCAAGACTAAAAGGCTAATAATTCAAGATTTACAAATCAGCGGGCACAAAGTGGAAAATGGTAATGTATTCAATATCCCAGCCTAATTTTGCACTGAATTAACATAAATTGACAAAGAAAATCTTGTCAACAACCACACTTTGCCTTATTAAAATCATCGTGGTATATATATTATTTTTGGTTCTCAAATTTCCAAATAGCAAATAGGCCAAATCTATATTCTGTGTAGCTTTGCTGAATTTAATGTTTAATTATTTATTAGATATCAAATGTATAACATCTGTGTAAGAAGGCTGACATATGTTAGGACCTTTGACTTTGATATATAAAAAACTGTCTGCTGAGTTAGGAATCTCTCTATAAATTAATTAGATAAACATGAATACAGCATTTGTATTCTTCTAAGCTTTTGCTTCCCTAGAGATGAGGATGATGCTTATATAAAGCACACAAGAGTGAATGTATGAGTGGATCCCTTTTGTCTTTGAATTAACAAGGTTCTGCTTTATGCTTTCTTGTCTTTTTGGTGGATGGCTTTCACAGCTTAAGGATTTCACAGTCTAAAGGTTAATACTTTTCTCTTCTCTGAAGCTGTTTCTGAGACTCTGCCCATATTACAGAAAACTATACCAGGACAACTTCCTAGATTTTTTTAAACTGGAGTAAATTTTGTAGCCAAGGCCTCCAGTAAGAACATACTTCTGGAAACATGTTAGTCTTCTTAACACATCCAAGCAAGAATACAGACACACACCCACAAACCCAACTGATTATACCTTGGGTCATAATCTCTCATTTTGATAGGAAACTTCAATTTTATTTATCTCCACAGCTGTACTTTTGAGTTGTCGTCCAGCTCCTCCAGTTGTTTGTTATTCTACTGTATAATAACAAATAATTTTGCCTAACATTCCTTAGGAAGCAGAGACTATGCCTATACAAAGGTATTTCCTTTTTGTCAGCTAGATAAAAAAATCTAGTATTCTTTATAAAATAAGGCAAGGGTCACAGTTGATCTTCTGGTGAAAGTGCAGGGCTTTCCCTCCATAACAGTGTTTTTCTTCTAGGGTTCCCTTAGTAGAGAGCCAGGGGGTTTTATGATTTTGGTTACAACTTTGCAATAGAACAAGAGTAGTTTATAGGAGAGTATGCAAGGTTGTGCCCATTCTCACCACTGGAAAGTTATAATCTTCTTTGAAATAAGGCTGCCTATAGCAGTTATATCTAAGGAAACTGTGCCAAGAGCATCAAACAGCGTTCTTTGCCTGAGTAGGGCCCATAGTGACATGCATGCAAAAGAACTCTTGCTTTTTCAAAAAGCAATCCTGAATAAAAACTCTTCTCATTCAAGATAGAGGCCTTAAGGAACATCCTGCATGTTAACAAACATCTTCAGATAATGCCGAGTTTGATGCTCATTTCCTAGTTATTCACAGACTCTCTTAAATGGAGCTCTTTCACTTCTGTGGCTTAGCCTAAGGAAATCCTGCAAGAACAATGTGTGACTGAAACACACACAGGTTTCCCAAATGGTAGCAAGACCCATTGATGCTGCTTCAGATAGCACCAAGACAGCAAGTTATAATACAAGCTAAACAAGAAAGGGTCTTGTTTGTATAGGATTGATTTGGGTCCAAGCTTTTTTCCTTTCAATTTGCAGTATATTATGTAAAGTGTACTTCAGTGAAGAAGTTATTTAGATGCCAATCTACATTATTTTTCCTCAAGTATTTCAGCAGACAGAATTTCAAAATCACCAATTGCTTACTCCCCAAAAAAGCATTCCCACTTACTCTTCTTAGTAAAGTAGCCTGGAATACACTTGCAGATGCTGATGATCTGGTAATAGAAAAAGAAGCCTTACTCTATCTATAAAATCAGATACCAATTTTATTTATTAGGGTTGATTTATGCTGCAGAGGATGCCTGGTTTGATGCTCCAGAAATTTGTACAACCTCTAAACATTTACAGAAAATTTGCAACACTGAAGATGTTACAATTTTCCTGGTAATATCTCTATAAGG
Source organism: Anthoscopus minutus (assembly GCA_013399455.1). Classification (NCBI taxonomy): domain Eukaryota; kingdom Metazoa; phylum Chordata; class Aves; order Passeriformes; family Paridae; genus Anthoscopus; species Anthoscopus minutus. Next base: position 2,479 of record VWYI01046462.1, on the reverse strand, counting down.
AAAGGAAAATCCTTAGCACCCATGGATTATCCAGCTTTCCTGCTGAAGTCTCCAACAGGGTAGAAATTATTCCAGTACAGGGGCATCTTTCCATTGTACATTAGATTCAGATCATTAATTCATGGTCTAAATAAATCTAAAACCTAAATCTACTTTCTCCTTCATTTTTATTTCTGTGGCATTATCCAGTCTCTTCTCCACTTAGTCTCATTAGGGCTGGTGCTGGTACCTTCCCTGGGCAGAGCATCCCTACTGGTATTTTATACTGCTGTGTTTCCTGGTTTATTATTGTTCTTACTGCAGAGTTTCCTCAACAAAGAGGGAACAGAACCTTTTTGTATTCACAGCAGGCATTACACAGCACACATCACTACCTGATTATCTGTCTTCCCCAGAAGATCATATTGATCAGCCAAGCAACTCCTAAAAGTCTAGATTACTTTTTCCATTTTATGTGTGAATATACATTATATTTCTGTTGAGATGCTTGAGTCTTGAGGTTCTAGGAAAGTTGTCTAAGTAATTCTGACTAATTTTTGCTTCAAATATTTGTGACTTTTCAGCAGAGTGATTACAGTAGGGCCCTGTGTGGTTAACTGATGTGCTGAGCAAAAGTGATATATTGCAAAGCGAAGTATTGGGCAGGAAAACTAAAACAATGAGTTACTCAGAAAATAGCTGGAATACACTATGTTTGTTTTTTGCCTTTTTATACATAAAAATTCTTTGGAGCTTATTTATTCAAACATTAAAATGTATCCAACTTTAAAATCAGCTTCACATCTCTAGTTATAAGCCAGTTCTACTTACAAAAAACAATGCTCATTTACCCATCAGGCACTTCTAAGTACATCTTTGGATGTTGTTGCTGTTGTATAGTTGAGCTATTTGTCTTAAGTAAAAAAGTGGCATCTGTATGCAATTTCCACTTGGCACCAGTATCTCCTTTTGATGACAGTCTGTACTGTTTCCCTTTCTTCTTCCAGTCACTCCAGCTGCAGGACCCAGATGTCAAACTCAGGAATGTATTTTTTTCCCAGCAGTACTATCTGATTCTGTTGTTGGCACCTCTGCTCATGGCTGCTCTGAAGCTGCCTGTGTGCAGCTCCCTAAGTTTGAAATGCAGACAGAGCTTTTTTATTTATATGCTAAAACCTTTTCAGTTGCCTTAATTATGAGAACTGAATAATATATATTCAGCAGATACACAAAAATACAGGTTCCATTATTTATGATATTGGTTTCATGACAACTGTTATGATTCTGTAACCAGAAACTGGGAGGCAAGAAGAAAGCTTCAAAAAGTGCTAATGAGACATCAAAAGTAGTTGCTTACTGATCCAAACAAAGAAAGGTAAATATAAAGCTATCAAAGGGTGATTGATGAGAATAAAAAGTAAGGTAGAAAGGAAAAGGTGAAAACAGAAATGCATTAAAAAGGAATGAGCAGCAAAGAGATGAGGGGAGAATAAAATATGTTAGAACTGTCTAAAAACATTCTGCAACACGTCTCTAAAAAGTGAAGTCCTTTAGAAGAGAATCAAAGCAAAAACGTATTCCAATTAATACCTTTCTGTAATTCTCTCTTTTTTTCTTTCTGCTAGATTCATGCTTTCCTCTTGGGGACATTTTGCTGCAGTATTTGATTCTTCATCACAAGGACAAGGTATTTGTCTCCCAGGGGCTTTTCTGCAGCTCACTGCCATACAGGGGCTGGTCAGGAACCAAATGTGTCAGGCAGCTCACATCCTCCTGCAGGCACCTGACAGCACCTGTGTGCTCACTCTGCTGCTCACTCTACCTGACAAAGGAATTTTTCTGTCTACAGAGCCCTCAAAGAACTGCATTTCTCTCCCCATGCATGAATTGTCTTCTGTAATGTAATAAACATAAATTTGAGACAGCTTCTATCTTACACAAATAGTAACAATTCCTCTACATTGATGCACATATAGTCACAAAACCAGCTTTTGAAGGCAAAAGGATGATATTTTAACAAACTCCTAGTCAAAAAACTAATCATTGTTAGGTTAAAAGAGCTAATGTGAAGGATAAGAGAAGGGATGTGAAGGGCTGAATCCATTATTAGGATAAAGGATTAGTAAGTGGTGAGTAACCCCAGTCAGGCAGACAGACAGACAGAGAAGTTCAGAGATAAGAAAATATTAATACAATTTTATAAATATATATAACTACACAGATATTAGTGCAGAATTCTATTATCTTGACAGCCTATCTAACTTCTATCTCAATATATTTGTTGGACATTGAAGACTGAAGTGATAAACTGCATTCACACTTTACAAATTAGAGAACCATGACCAGAAATTTAAGTATTCAAATATCAAGAGAAAATTAGCTTGAAATCTAGTAATATAAAATGTTTACTGGGAAGCATCCATTTAATCAATTAATAAATTAAATTTATTTTGCCATTCTGTTTGGCAAGGTGCCAACACCATGATTCCTTTTCATGACT
>VWYI01046461.1:2587-13208 GCA_013399455.1 Anthoscopus minutus | reverse complement strand
GTATTATTATTTATTAATACTATTTATTATTATAATAAGTAATATGTTTAATATAGTAAATGATATAGTAATATATTAATATATTAAACAATATGTTAAATGTTATATATTATATATATATAATTTTTTTCACAGTAATTAATTTTTTGGGTGTTTGCGGTGTCTGCTGCATGTGTTGGGTGCACCAGGAGAGGGCAGAACGACACAGGCGGAGTCTCCCACACGGGATCTGTGCTGAGCGCTTAAACGAGGAGTGGAAAGCTCATCCCTGATCAGATTGGCCGTTGTTATTTAATGTTCACCTAAAATCAATCACTCGGATATTCAGGAGTTATGGATTTTCTACCGAAGTGTTTCGTTGCTGCTCTGCTGCCAAGGAATCTTTCTGAAGGAAAAGATTTCTGGGATTAATCACACTGTGAGCATTGAAGTGGATTATTCAGTGTCATTTAGTGGATTATTCAGTGTAACTTCAAACAGAGTTACCATTTTCATTATTGCAGGTCACAGGAAATCCAGTTTATTTTGCTTTTTTCCCCCTCTTTTCGCCCCTAACTATAGTCTTCTTTCTCATTCAATTTTTTGGGGAGTTACTTTTTTTCCTTTCTTCAGGTTTAGAATAAAAGGTTCTAAACCAAAGTGACCCTTTTTAATATATATTGTAAAATATTATCCCCATTAGCTAAAAACCAGATTAAAATCAGTGTTTCTCTTGAAAACCTGAGTGGAATGCGAGAATAGAAAACCTGATTTAAAGGTCCCTCACTCAGAGAAGCCTTTCAATTTTACTGTAAATGAAATTCAGATTTAAATCAATCAATGCACTTTGGGTAAACTCGGCTGGTGATAAAGTGGAGGGGTTTTTTCAGAACAAAAACCAGGTTTCTTCCCCAATGGTTTGCAGCTTGAGTAAAGAGAAGGGGTGACAGTCCCAGAGCAGCACTTGGGCAGGAGCAGAAGGAGGGGGTAAATGACAGCTGAGCTGACAGTGACCTTCCCTGTTTGTTTTGATACAGATTTTGTTTTATTTTTGTTTTATTATTGTATTATATATTTATTTTGTTTTATTATTGCAGGGTCCTTCTAGCAAAGGCTCTTCTGTTGGCTTTGTTTTGGTTTTTTTAATCCCCACTAGGAATTAGATAGAAAGATATAATCAAAGAATCCTAATATTTATGCTGCAGTAAAAAATTATTCATGCTAATGGTAAGTAGCTGAAATAAATTTTGGTTTATGATTCAGCTACAAGAATTGGGTTCTTTTGTTTGTTTAAAAAATGGCAGGAGTGTGCTTGAGCAAGTTCTTGAGATTTATAAAGTGTAATTGGCTCCACAGAGCATCAAAATGAAATGGCAAAATGGTGTCATCAGAGTCTGGAGGTAAGCAGGCACAAGGATTCAGGGGATGTTTAAATCACTCACAGGAAAAACAAAACAATCTTCTGCAGGCCAAAGAAATCCCAATATTATCACAGAAGTGCTGTTGTAGGAGCTACAGTCAATATTGACCTCGGTCTAAACTGAGAGGATTGGTGTTTGCTTAAACCTGTGGCTCAGAATGCACCAAATTCTGACACCAAACACTGTGCAGATGAGCTGGGGCTGGCTCAGCCCAGCTGCTGTCTCTTCTGAAGCTGAAGGGAGTTTGATTTCCCAGAACCTCTGTCCCCAAGGATCCCGTCACCTGCAGGAGCAATTCTGGCTGCCTTGCTGTTTGATTAGACACCATCCAGTAATTTGGAGTTAGAAGAGGGCTGTAATTCCCACATATAAAATTATTGCTAGCATGGTGACTTATATCCTCCCAATAGAAACTGACTTTTTTATCAGTTAAGTGACCTCTGATGTTGCAATTCACGTGACAAGCTCGTATAGTTGCGCAGTATTTTTATCCCAACCCCATTACAGAACATGTGTGACTGTGAGATACAAACCCAGCACCTGTCTGAGGTGAAGCAATTTGGATATTTCATATATTGCAGACACAGAATGCCCATTTTGCTGTAGGACTGTGCCTCAGGATCCAGCTGCTCATTCCAACAGTGTTATTGTGATGTGGGAGACAAATCCTGGAGACCTGAGCTGAGTGTAAACTGATGCAATTTGTGTTTCTGCATCTGCAAGCCAAACGTTTTGAAAGGACATCCTCCCCTGGTTCCCAGCATGGGAATTTGGCTGTTCCTATGTTCCTATGCCCACATTCATTTTCACTTAGCTCACTTCAACAAAAGCATCGAGCTAAAGTTTAAAAGTGCTTCTAATATTAACTCTGTTCCCTGGCAATTTCATCTGACACAACTTCCAACTTCCTGTTTAGAATTTTCAAAAGGGAGTTGTGTTCTGAAGGCCAAAATAGCCCTGTACAAAAATCTGTATGTAAGGATCCAGATAAATACAGCATCTTGAGCTAATTTTTAGCTGTTTGAAATGCAAATAAACACAAGCTTTACTTGTCAGTATGAACTTGCTGGCTGATTTGGATCAACAGATGAAGCCAAGGCTGTAATTGCCTGAAAATATTGTTTTGAGAATTGAACCTGATGAATTATTTAGAGCCTACTCTTCTACATACTGCTTCACTTTTCTCGGTGAAAAAACCCCATGCTTTTAGTTTTTTAGTGTCTTTCAGTCTGATTATAATTTTAGCAGCATACAAGTAAAGATATCCCTATGCAAATCTTTTCATTCATGACTTCTAATTCAAAATGCTCTTCTAATATTAGTGGTTAGTGAATGAATAATGCTTGAAGCCATGAAGAATTATGGTAGATTTATTCAATTTGCTTTCACCTGTAATCTGGAATATTTTTACATTACCTGCTTGGAATTTTACCACCTTATGAACTGCCTCAAGCATTTCTTCTGGTGTTCTCCTTTGTAAGGTAAATTGCCATATAAACCAATAAAGTTTAGAGAAATTAACTTGCTGAGACCCTGTTTCTTTCACAGTTCTCAAGATTTGTGCTACAATGAATTATAAAACTCATTGGTCTCTCCACTTGGGTAAAAACTTCATTACAAGTCACTATCAATTCCTTAGCCTATTTTCAGTCAATTCTTCCAAAATAGCCTGGAAATATTTCTTGACTGGGTGGAAATTGCAGGGTTTCTTCTCAAATACAGCCATCACATGGAATACTGCTTCAAGCCTAATGCAGATTCTATTTAGAGTGGATTTTTCTCCCTGAATTTCCATCAGTGACTCTCAAGAGCTGATTCAAATAAGTGGACAATAGACAGCAGCTGGTGTTGTCTGTTGCCACATGAAAATGTCAATTATTTTCTTCTTTGGGAAGATAAGAGTGTTTCTGTAACAGGACTCTTCATTCCTGTATTTTGAAAACAAATAGATGTCCTGTTTCTAGGGATCAATCTGCATTTCCCTATTTATGAACTTCTAGCATGTTTAAGAGAGATCAGAATTCTACCTACAAATTTCTGCTACTTCTAAAAAGAATAGCTTGCTCCCTTGGAGTTCTAGGAAATATCTGTATTATTTTGTAGGTAAAGAATCTGTATCTACTGTATCTAGAAAGGTTTCCTCTGAGAGCTTCTTTTTTTCTGTTGGTTTTGGCTGACTGAGTTTTACTTGAGTTGATTTTCTGAAACTGTGGATTAGATGTAACTTGACATGTTGCTCCTTGAAGTGTTACATTTTTGACATGAAGTGGGATTTTACTTTTATTTTAATTTTGTGGACAGCTCTTTGCATTTTCAAAAGCAAGATGCCCTATTCAGCTCCCAGCTCCTTAAATGTTGCAAGGATAAAAATTTTCTAAGAGTTTTAATGAGCTCCAAAACCCTTGGGTGCTGCACTTCCTGTCATCATCTGCTCATGACTGTCTGTAATTCTGCCCACTGAGGTATCACCTCTCACATTTCATGCTCAGCCACACCATCTCTCCAGCTGAGATCAGATGTTCTGATTTCCAGGCTGGCATTGGCATTCCTGCTTTAGGGAAAAGGATTGGCAGCCTGGCTAATTCCATTGTTTATTCACTGGAGAAGAAACTTGTGACTCTGCAGTTTGGTTCATGTGTTCAGTTTAGAGCTGTATGCAAGAGCCTGTCAATGAAATGTTGATTTCAATTTTTTAAAGCCACAGTCTGTTGTTCTTCTTGTAAGCAACAGACAGATGCCAAATACTTTTCCTTTTAATCCAGTTGTTTCTGTGATTAATGTTTGTGTTAGCTGTGTGTCTTATTTTGGCCTCTGCCCACCTGAATGCTGGGGAGTTACTTTTGTACTCCAGCACTGAGTGGAAATGCTGAAATCCATCTGGAACTGGTACTGAAACATTGCACATTCATTTCTCCACTGCTGAATCACTTTACATTGTCTTTACTGGGACTCAGAAACTTGTTCAGCATCACTGTCCTGGTGGTGGAGTCCATTTTCAGACTGATAAACCGAAATAAAACGTGATCTTTACATTTCACACAGGGACAGCAGCTTGGAATTTAACTTCCAATCTAAGCTGCATGAAATAGTCTTGTGGAGTTGTATGAGATTATCTCACAAGTTTCCACCTTCCAAATCTAACTTACCTCATTAATTGTGGAGATTTTTGCTCCTAAGTCACCGAAGCTGTTCTGAAAATCGCATGCACCAAGATTTGAAGGATTTACAGTTTCATAAAACTGCCTTCAAGTTGTACTTTGTGTTTTGGAGTAACTTCCTCGAAAAGTTCTTCATCTCTGAAAGTACAGGCTTTCAGTCTGAGGGCGAAATGACAGAACCAAGCTGGGGATGGGCAAACCTTAGAAACAGTCATGCAGTATTTGTCAGTTATTTAGATGATTCCCTATGAATCATACAGTTCATATTTACTGTCATATTGGAGCCTGTTTTTAAAGGCTGGGAATAAAATAAAACCTGAAAATCTATTATATTGTATGTGCACTATATCATATATAAACCATTTATCTTATAGACAGTATGCAGCATTTTGATGTTTTTGTAAGGATACATAATTTCATTATTTTTTATAATTAAATTTTCATCTGGATTCTCTAGCATTTTTATACCAAGTGTTATCTACTTTAAAAAAAGCTAAATGAAATCATAACTATGCATATGGATTGCATTTATCCTATTATTATAGATTACTTTATGGATTCCAAACTGTTGAAGATGTTCCCTTGCCTCTGTTTTTCATACTTATTCAAATATTAATTAAAAATTAATTACCTTGCTTTTGCTTTTTGATGATTTTGATTTTAAAAGTTGATTAAATATCATTTACATTGTAATTTTAAAAGTATCTTTGATAATCAAAATGATGCAATTTTTTTTTAACTCTTTGGGAATGTTCAGGATTTTTTCTAGTCTAGTGATTGGAGGAATGTATGGAATTGGTTTTATACCTTGTGAATGTAAGGATTTTATATGAAACTTTGTTATGCTGAAGGCTCTATGTTTGCATTTTTTAATATTTGATTTTATCTTGATTAATGCTTCTTCACTGGATTTGTGAAATCAGGAGTTTCGTAGTCAGCCTCTACATCTGATTTTACTGCCAGATGTAGATCTTTAATATTGGCACATATAATCCTGATTAGTAATCTCTACTGAAAAACAATTATAAGGAATTATTTTAAAACATATCACTAAAAGGTTATTATTCCAGCTTTTTTTTTTTTACAGAAAGTTAAAAATATGAGTAATATTAAAATAATTTTGGTTTTGCCATAATCATTATCTATGTGTTTTATGCCTGAAATCTGTTCATATCTTATATTCCTTGGTTTACTATTTTCAGTGTTTCCAAGGTGCTTCCCTTCTCATCTGAACATATTTATCAGCTACTGATATGGTTACTTCAGTGGGCACAGCTGGCACCACACGTGGATGTCAGGAACTGTGGCAGGACATGGGCAAACGGCTTCAAAGAACTGAGAGGAATTGGTTTTATTTATTTCATTGGTTTTAGGTGAACCTAAAACCACAAAATCAGAAATTCTTCCCTGGGAGGGTGGGCAGGCCCTGGCACAGGGTGCCCAGAGGAGCTGGGGCTGCCCCTGGATCTCTGGAAGTGTCCAGGGCCAGGCTGGATGGGGCTGGGAGCAACCTGGGATAGTGGAAAGTGCCCCTTTTTCCTTTTTTCTTTTTTCTTTTTGTCTTTTTCTTTTTCCTTCTTCCCTCTTCCCTCTTCCCTTTCCCCTTTCCCCTTTCCCCTTTTCCCTTTTCCCTTTTCCTTTTCCTTTCCCTTTCCCTTTCCCTTTCCATTTCCCCTTTCCATTTCCCTTCTCCCTTTCCCCTTTCTCCTTTCCCTTTTCCCCTTTCCCCTTTCCATTTCCCTTTTCCCTTTTCCCTTTTCCCTTCTCCCTCCTCCCTCCTCCCTCCTCCCTTCTTCCTTTCCCCTTTCCCATTTCTCCTTTCCCCTTTCCTTTCTCCCTTCTCCCTTTCCCCTTTTCCTTTCCCTTTCCCTTTCCTTTTCCCTTTTCCTGTTTCTGCAAGCTAAGGAAAGTCACCAAGGTTTTCCAGGTACCCGGCATGGCTCAGTGCCACGCATCATTATGCAAATTTCAGGCTTAGAGCATCCTTGATAAATGGTGTGTTAGGTACAGATAAATAAATAGTTATCATTTCTACCTCCTCTTTCTGTTTTTACAGAGCTCCCTCGTGAGCGTCCCAGAACTGGCACCGATGCCTTCAAGCAACACTTTCTCTCCAATTAATTATATAATAACATCCTCAATTTAGTGGCTCCTGGCAACGAGGTGTTTTGGACCCCTTTTCCCGATGGGCACGAACCCGTGCTGGTTTTAAAAGCGCTGAGTAATGGGGAGTGCGCAGAAATTCCCCGGCAAACAACTCACTCTGCCCCCGGGCAAAAGCCTGACAAAGAAACCGCTCCGAGCCACAAGTCAGAGGCTTAACCATTGTTTGTGTGAGGCCACTTTCCAGCTGGGGATCGGGGTGTGTTGGCAGGGAATGTGGCTGGGAATCTGAGCCCTTTGTTGGGGACACAGGCCCCAGCTTAGGGAGCTGGAACGCGCTCTCTGCTCGCCCTTCCCGGCTGCGCTCCCCTCGCTGCTCCGCTGAGCATCACTCATGACTGCAGAGCCCCGGAATTAAACCCCACCGCACCAAAGCAGCTTTGGCAGCGACTGCGGGCATTTGAGATGCAAAGCCCGGCTTTGGCCGGCGCGGCCGGGTTTAGCGGGAGCGCTCCCGGCTCTGCGCGCTCGCTGCTGCCGGGAGGAGGCTGCGAAATGCGGCGCTGCTTGGGAGCCCGTCCCGTCCCTCAGTGATTCCATGGGGATTCTGTTTGTGCAGCGTGATGTCAGTCCCATTGTGCCCTCATAGCAAAAAATAAAATAAGTAGCTTAGTCTGCTGTTAAAGCACCGAAGTGTCTCAGTGCTGGTGGCAGCCACTGCCAGTAGCTCGGTTTGATGCTGTGACCTGTAAATTCCCTTTGCTGTAGTGTCTGGCAGGTTGAAATTTTTCGTTTTATTTTTGTTCAATCAACAAAACTCAGATTTCTCTCTTTTTTTTTTCTTTTTAAAAAATAATCCTTTGTAAAATAATCCTGGCTTGTTTAAGTTCTGCCTTTTTCCTTTCACTTTTGTGCATTATATTTTTACCAGTGGGGAGTATAAAGCTGTAAATTTCAGGAAGAAAACTTTTAAACATAACAAAATTAAAGAGCCAGTCAGTTTCTGCTGGTGTGGATTTGTGTATTTCTTTCTCCTGTTTTTGTTTTCTCTTGGCTGTTTCCTGTATAACTGAATTGTGCAACTTCTCCATAAATTCTTGACTCAGAATGTGCTGCAGCCTGCTTTTTGCTTAAAAAAATTTATCTCACCACTGCCTGTCCAGTTGGTGTGGCTGATGAATAACAGTTTGGGGCTCACCCTCCCTTTTAAAATTTCACAACCTCTAATTTCTCATTAGCAACAAACCTCATGGCTGCCAAACTTATCCCACCAATCTTCCAAAGACCAGGACACTATCACATGAGTCAATATAATCATTGCTCATTTCTGTAAGGATGTTATATCTGAAAGCCCTCTCAAAACACGAGTTTAGGGTCACCAGCAGTAAAGATGCAAAGAAAGCACAAAACAAAGAAACCTTCACATTTCTTAATGCAGGGGAACCTGGGGGAAAGTTGATCCTAAAGCATTCAGCCTCAGTCAGATTTTACAAATGACCCTGGATTGATTTTATGTTTGGTGTTTTTTAATGAACAGTGCCAAAATCTCTCCTTCCAGAAGAATTGTGGTGTCTTTAGTGACACACAGCCTTTGCAGTGACTGGTTTTTAGCATTAAGGCTTTCATCCTTCCAAGTTTTAACATATTCTTATGAATATTGATGGGACAACGCTGAGATATTTAAGAGCGGGTCAAGAATTTAAGTCCTGTTGTGAACTGCACACAATTTTCTAGTCAGGAAGCAAGAAAGAACAGACTTCTAAAAATTAATGCAGGCTAATTGTCTTCTATTAATAGGGTTTTTAAAAATTATTAAGCTTTGTTCAGTTGTATAAAATGAAAAAGTATTTGCTGAAGGAAAAAGAAAACCACCTCAAGATTTTTTTTTTTTTTAATTAAATTGAAAATATTTAATGAACATCATGCCAGGAATGGCCTAGAGGGAGATTGCAATAAAGCAATGGAAGTCTCCAACAGCAGAGTGGTGGATGTACTTCAGTCAGCAACACGGGAAGGACTTAGAGAAAGAAAAGGAGAATATGGAGAGTGTATTTCTAGCAGGATTAGAGAAAGAAAAGGGAAATATGAAGAGTATAATTCTAGCAGGATTAGAGAAAGAAAAGAGAAATATAAAGAGTATAATTCTAGCAGGATTAGAGAAAGAAAAGGGAAATATGGAGAGTGTGTTTCTAGCAGGATTAGAGGAAGAAAAGGAGAATATGGAGAGTACATTTCTAGCAGGATTAGAGGAAGAAAATGGAAATATGAAGAGTGTATTTCTAGCAGGATTAGAGGAAGGAAAGGAGAATATGGAGAGTGTATTTCTGTCAGGATTAGAGGAAGAAAAGGGAAATATGAAGAGTGTATTTCTAGCAGGATTAGAGGAAGGAAAGGAGAATATGAAGAGTTTATTTCTAGCAGGATTAGAGGAAGGAAAGGAGAATATGAAGAGTGTATTTCTAGCAGGACTGTGGCATCAAAGACTTTCCTAGGAAAGCCTTGAGGAGACACCTTGTGCCTGCAGCACCAGTGGCACAGTCTCCTTCCAGCACCTCATTTCTGTTCTCAGCCTGAAGGTATCTGGTTAGGAAGCTGAAGCTACAAGTCCAATGAGAACTGGATCTAAAATTTTCCCTTCAATGCCACGCTATCAGGGCAGTGAGTACATGCTCATACACGTTATTCCACACCAGACTTCACTGCCTGTTCTTTTTTCTCTCTCTTTCTGCTGCTGCTAGCGTGGTGCATTTACTCCTTCCTGCTCAGTCTGATTCAGCCTTTGTTTTCCATTCACATGACCAGAACTCTCACTCAGGCCCTTATCATTTCATGTCTTGACAGCTCCAGTTGTCTTCCTTCTAGTCTCAACAAATACTGGCTTGCAACACGTGTATCTTTGAAAATATTTTTCCTCTTGTTATGCTGATGTTCCCATTGTTCCCTCTCTTGTGCTGTGGGATTATTTTCTTTGATTTTCTAGACCACACCTTATTTGCTTCTTATTTGCTTGCACTGCTGACTGTATGGCATCTGCAGTGCCAATCTTTATTGCCCTTTCAAGTGTCTCCAGCAAGCAGCTTTAAACTTCCCCCTGTGGCATTGAATTCGTGGAATTAGCTGAAAATCCCGAGTGCTCTTGCATTGTCCTCTCATTAATGCCTCCTTAACCGGGACCTCTGAATTCTGCTGCAGTTTGACTCTGCTAGAAGAGTGTTAACCTAAAAAAAAAAAAAGCAAACAGAAGACAACACATAATGCTTTACAGAGAAGGGGAGAATTCCTGGCTGCTACCAAACAGCGCTGAATTCGAGCAAGAATTCAACACTAAACTAGAATTCAACACTAAACTCAGCATGGCTTTTCCTAAATGCTCTGCAGCCATGCACCTTAAGCAAAACCTACCCATGGAAGGACTGTACTCAATTATCAGTAATGGATAAATTGTCAATTATCCACTGGCAGTACTAAAACTCTCCAGGAGAGTGCTGCAAATGAGTGTCTCGTCCTTCTGAGTCCATCTAATGGAATTTCCTCTGTCTCCAGAGTTTTGCAGGGCACTCACAGTCAGGCGTGGCAGCAGCTGAATGGGACAATGCTGAAGCCCTTTCGAGGGTTCTGACATAAATCTCACCTGAGAAAGAGAATTTGGGTTATATTTTCAAGGATCTAGAAGTATTTCTAGATCGTTTTCCATCAGAAAATTAGTTCTAGGTAGTTTTCTATTTAGATTTTAAAACAGTATTTCTAAAAGAAGTATTCTTATCTCTAAGTATATAATAGAATATATTGTATATATATTTATATATGTAATCTGTATGTTCTTATATGAAAATATATAATAATATGTGATAGAAACCTAGAAATGCTATTACTCCTAAAACAGTATTTCTAATAGAAACACTACTATTTCTAAATATATAATAGAATCTATTGTATATATATTTATATATATATATTTAT
>VWYI01046460.1:6217-18074 GCA_013399455.1 Anthoscopus minutus | reverse complement strand
AATGTCACATCATAAGATGAAGATGTCATCATTATCCAGTCCTCTCCACACTGCCAGATCTTGTTCGTGTCCTTAAAAACAGACTTCATCTTATGATAAAAACAGACCTTCTTTTACAGCCAACACTTTCCCTGAGCTGTTCCCTACAGGTAAATCCATTATTTGTCATTTATAGAGTGACGCTGTAATAGATCTTTATCTGTGAAGGAAAACCATTCTTTTAATCTGAGTTACTGCCTCAACTCACTTTACAGTTGATGTAGAAAAAAAGCTTCTATGAGAGTCATCTGACCTACTGTGAACATTGAGTGGGATGAAACATGCCTTGAAAGTGCCATTTACTTTCTGGAGGCTACAAGACTCTTGACAACTGGTTGATGTGCAGATTTTTTGCTAAGATATCTTTTTAAATGAGTGGTCCCAAGGATGCTGTAGGCAGTGGCTTCTGTGAGCAAGAGCTTTGTGTGGAGGACTGTCCATCTATCTAATTTACCAGGCAGAGTTTTGAATGTACCTTAATAAGTGATCCTCACCAGCAAGTTCTGACAATGTAAATATATCTCTTCCATGAGCAGGAACACCATAATACTTTTTAAAATTTCCCAGTATACATCTTTGCAAATTTGCCAACATTATGGTTTTGAACAGATAGTATTCTTACTATAGAAGTGCAAGCAAAACATGACCTGGTAGAAAACCCTCGAACTATGGTTGAAGTGAAAGAAACTGAAACCAGAATAAAAAGATTGCAGTATTTTTAGAAATCCTGAACATATTCATGCAAGACTTCTGAAAGTATTTCTGTAGCAGGTGTCATTGGCTCATGTTACAGCCAGAAGAAAGGAAAGAGGGAACAATGAAATCTGCAAGGTGAACAGCAGACTCCAAACAAGCAGAATATCTACTTTGGGCTTGCTGTGCATGGAGAAACTTGGTGGCTGTTGGAGTCTGTGCTGTCACAGCTGATGGCAGTAGTATGTCATCTGTGATATAAGTGATCTGATGCTCTCTGCAATCTGGCACCAACTGTGTCGCTAGGTAAAAATAACCATTATATAAACCCTAGACTTCACAAAAATCTTGTTCATTTGTTTGCGAGTGGTATCAAAGGCCAGTTACACAAAGAATGGTAGACACTGAAGGAGAGCCACTTTAAAGTTAAAATACCACCTATTTTTTGTCCTGTCCAACTTGAAACAGAACAGATAATTTCTTACATATATATTTTTGATTAAGGTTGTTATGTTAAATTGAGGATGGAATTAGAATTAGAATTAGTTGACTTCTGAAAGGTACAGCTTCAGCTTCAATCATCACTGCTGGCTAGCTCTGTGAAGGATGAGAAAAAAGACTTTTCAAGATATATTAATAGCAAAATTGACATCAGAGAGACAACATTGTTACTTCATGAAGTCTATCAGTTTACAAATCAGAATGTAGACAATGCAAAGACATCTAATATTTTCTTCACCTTTGTATTTGACACCTGCAATGGCACCTGGGACCCCAGAAGCCCTGTGCTGGAAGACTGTGGATCTCAGGGAGGATGATAAACTCATAGCCAACTCAGAATATGTCTGAGACTTGCTGCTTTATTTGGGTATGCACACACCTCTGGAGTCCAAAGGGATTTATCCCAGGCCACTGAAAGAGAAGGCAGATGCCACCATGGGGCCTGCCTCCATTATTTCTCAAAAGTCTGGTAGTCTGGAGACTTCCCTGTAGATGGTAAATTAACGTGTTGTCCCAGTTTTCAAGAAGAGCAAGAAGGAATCCCCTGTTAATTACAGGTCTACCAGTCCCACTTCAGTATTTGATACAATTGTGAAGAAGGTTGCTCTGGAAATTACTGGAAAGTATTTGAGAGACAATTCCATTATTGGTCATAGCTAGGATAATTCACAAGGGGAAAATCCTCCTTAAATTGCTTGATTTCCCTTTAAAGCAAGACCAGCCAACTAGCTGACCAAAATAAATTAGTAGATGTGGGGTTTTTGTGAATTTCAGGAGGTTTTGATACTGTCATTCAGAGTAATCTTCTGGAAAAAATGTCCAGAAGACAGGTAGTCTGTGATATATTGGGTGACTCCAGCCCTGTCAGTCTATCTTTGGTTCCTGGGAAAATTATAAGGATCATGCTGGGTACTACAGAGAGAACAATGCATGAATCAGTCACAGTCAATTCAGGTTCACCAGGGGTAAGTTCTGCTTAGCTATTGTGACATTCTTCCACATCACTTTAATCCGCTGCATGGATGAAGATAGTGGCTGTAGTTTTTCTGGCTTTTGGTAAGGCTTTTGGTAAGGCTTTTGATGCTGCCTCTCACAGCATCTTCCTGAAAAAAACTGTCCAACTAAGTATTGACAAGATCTACCATTGGATGAAGAACTGATTGAAAGAAAATGTAGGCGTGAATGAGACCACATATGGTTGCTGACCTGTCATCAGTGGTGTTCCTCAGCTTAATCCTAGGACTGGTTCTGTTCAATACTTTCACCAATTATCAAGATGCAGGAACTAGACACTCTGTAGCAATTAAAATGATAATACTAATCTGAAATGTGCTGCTCTCTTGAGGTATGAGAGGCCTAGTACAGGGATGGAGATAGATTGGATCATTGGCAATCATCAGTGGCATGAAATTTAATAAATCAAAGCGCCAGATTCTGCACCTGGGATGGGCAACCCTGGTTGTGTGTATATGCTATGGAATGAGATCATGGAGAATAGCACCACAGGAAGGGACCTGGCTGTCCTGGTCAATGACAAGTTGAACCGGACTCAGCAGTGCCCTGGCAGCGAAGAGGACCAGGATGCATCAGGCACAGCATCACAGCTGGGCAAGAGAGAGGATTGTCCTGCTCTCCTCTGCACAGGGGCGGCCTCACCTTGAGTGCTGGGAGCAGATCTGGGTGTCATGATACAAGAAAGATATAAAGCTCTTGGAGAGCTTCCAAAGAAGGGCACTTGAAGATGGTGAAGGGCCTTGAGGGGCAGCCGTGTGAGAACTTGGTCTGTTCATCTTGGAGGAGACTGGGGAGAGACTCCACTGCAGTTTACAAATTCCTCATGATGGGAACAGAAGGGGGCAGGCACTGATATCTTCTCTGTGGTGACCTGCGACAGGATCCAAGGGAATGGCCTGAAGCTGAGTCAGGGAAATTTAGGTTATATATCAGAATATCAGGATATCACAGTTTTGATCAGGATATCAGCTTTTCACCCAGGGGTGGTTGTGCACTGAAACAGTTTGAACAATGCTCTCAGGCATATGGTGTGATTCTTGGGGTATCCTGCACAGAGGCAGGAGTTGGACTTTATGATCCTGCTGGGTCCCTTCCCACACAGCATAATCTGAGATTATGTGACTCTGCTCTTAGGACAGAGTAAGTTGGACACAAGTATGAGCTGGGAGAAGAGTGGCTGGAGATCAGCCCTGCAGAACAGGATCTGGGGTGCTGGTCAGCAGCAGGCTCACTGTGAGCCAGCAGTGTGCCCAAGCATCCAAGAAGGCAAACTGCATCCTGGGGAACAAACACAGCACTACCAAATGGTTAAAAGAGGTGACGATTCTGTTGTATTCAGTATTGATGCCACCTCACTTTGTGAACTGAGTACAGTGCTGGACCCCACCATCTAAGAAGGATGATTGAATGTAATAAAACATGTCCAAAGGGGTTTAATAAAGCTGTTGAAAGGGCTATAATGTATGACCTGTGTGCCCTCTTATCCAAAGCTGCCAACTATGTCCTGCAGTGCATCAAACTCTACAAAGCAATGGATATGAGGAAACTGAATGAAGATGCTTCATAGTTAATTCAGATATGAGATTAGGAAAGGGTTCTTTGAAATGGTGGTTTGTCACTGGAGATGGGCTCTCCAGGGAAGTTGTCAGAGCACCAATGCTATCAGATTTCAAGGATCATCTGGATGATTCTCATAGTCTGTGCTTTAGTTTAGGTGGTCTGGCTGGAGCAGGGATTTGGATTTGATAGTCCTTGTTGGAGGGGCCCTTGAACCAGAGAGATTCTATGATTGTACAGTTATATGTGATGCTGAAACGCCAAAGGGGAGAAATGTATTTTCCTTATTTTTATTCAATTTCCATGTCCAAATTTCTTTTTCAAGAAATGCTAAATATAGTGTTGAAGATTGCAGGCAAAGCTGAAGGAAATGCTATTGAGACAGTATTTGCATCTTCCTCTTCATGTAAGAAAGATTTGTTCCATTAGGACCTCAGAGAGCAAAAAGTCTTATAAATTACCTGTAGCCCAGTTGAAGAATAGCGGCACTGGTTTGCTGCAATTGTTTAACGTTATACTCTGGGCATATTTTTTTAAAAAATATCATAATTAAAAGGTTTTAGTAATATTTTTATAACCCAAACTAGAGAAGTTTGTTGATTATAGAATTCTGGAACTTGGAATTCGATGTACTAGTTTACCAAGCAAGAACTAGCTGCAAACTGGACAGAAAAGGAGGCAAGAAAAAGATTTTGGGCAGGAGGTATTACCTCACTGCTTTGATTTGGCATTGGACAATATGTTCTCAGAAATCCCCCTTGCTCAGTGCAAAAAAAAGTACAGTTTCAAAATGTCCCTGACTTAGAGCAGAGGCCATAGGATGCTTTGAGTGAGGCAAAACCTGGGAAAGAATTATCTCATACATTACTAATTGTACAAATAAGTGAAACTGCATTCAGAGAAAAATCAAGCAAAATGAAGCATGAAGATTTGATAAACATTTTAAAATTCACTTTTTTCTTGCATTTACCAGCCACTGGCAGAGAAAAACAAACCTCAGACAGTTGTTTTGCTATTCCCCTAAACTGAAATTAAATTAAACTGAAGGATACAGCATGGTTGGACTTGTTTGAGTGACAAGCAGCTTTGTCATAAATATGAAATGATAAAACAAATATGAACATTCTATTAAAAAGAACATTAATATAGGGAACTATAGCATTTACATGTTGTTTTCTGACTGATACTTCCTGCTGCTTCTAGTTGGCAAAATGCCCTGTGGAGATCCTGCTGTGAATAAGAAGCTCTAGAAAATAGAGGTACCTGGAAATAGGGATAAGCATCATTAGTTTAAATACTTATTTAAACCACTACTCTCTCTAATATTTAATTATTTTTTTATCCCCAGCTACAGCTCTGGATAGTGTACAGGAATTGAAGGTGGGGATTGTCCTTAGTCCTCCACTGGGGCAGGGGATGGACTCAAAACATCTTTGGCAGACAAAGGAGCTTCTGTTACCTGGGGAGAATAAAGACAGAGAAAGGTAAGTTGTGTGGTCATGGAGGAAATTGGTAGCTTGTTTTGAGAGACACATATTGCATCCAAGCGTGATAGAGCATTAAGAAAGTCAAGGGAGACATGGGCTTGTTTCTAGGCACATCAAAAGAAAATCTGTTACCGAGAAACAGTTCTGTTCAGTTCTGTGCAGATAAAGTCAATTTTTATTTTTGTTGGTTTTGTTTGTTTGTTGTGGGGTTTTAGTTTGTTTTGCTTTAGATATTTTTTTTCTTTGTTTGTGGCTTTTTGTTGTTGGGTTTGTTTTTTGTTTTGGGGTTCTTTTTGGTGAGTTAGGAGTTTTTTTTGTTTGTTTGTTTTTTCTTCTGTTAACTGCAAAAACAGTACAGCTTGATGGTTTTTATTTTCTTCTTATGAAAACAGACCGCATTTTTTAGGACAGATGTAGAAGAGGGGCTGGGAAAGCTCACACAATCCAGGCAATTGAAAGAGTAGGGCTGGATACTTCATTACCTTTCCACACTGTTCTGGAAATCCAGGACCCTTTCTCTGCAAATCATCTCTGGGCCTCAGCACCTACAGTTTTGCATATCAAATAAATGGCTTGTCCTTCTCTATGTTACCTGGCTATACTATTAGCTCCTATGTTTCTCTTTACATGGTGGGCCAAATTCTTCTCTTCATATATGTAAGTTTAGGAAGTTCACATAAAAATCACTGGTGGATATAGTCTCATTTTAACTGAGCTCAGGACTGTCATTGGATGTTTTTATTCCCTAGCTCACACTCCCCTATCAACAATCAGTATGCTGAGCAACAGCAGGCCAAGCTCATCTGCTTTGAGCAGAGCTACTCCAGAGAGGGCTCTGACAATTTTCAAATCAAGCGATACATCAGTTTAATTTTCTATTTCTCAAGAACCTTCCCTCACATATTGCATTGCTGAGTGAGGAGTTACAACATGTAGTTTCTACAAATCATTCAGATGATTTACTCGGGAAGCTTGGCAACTGTGACTACTTCTGTGGGAAAAAATGAGTAGAGGCTCTAAAACATAGCCGAAATCATCCTTCCAAATCAGTGGTTGTTAGCAACCTTAACCTCTTCTCCTTGTCCTCTTCTTTTTGCATGAATTTGAGAGGGTGAAATAAAAAAAAAAAAGAAGCCAAAAATCTGACCTCTGCAGTGGCAAAGCTTCATCCTTCTCCTCCCAAGTCAGTGAGTACAAAACGATCTGCATAGCATAATGCAACCAAAAACCTCCTATCTAGAGGAATTATTTCTGAGAATGGAGCTTCACATTTGCTGGAGCTAGGTCATGGCCACTTTGGGCCATGAGAATAATGAGAATAGTGAGAATAAATTCTCACTAACAATCCAAAGGCTTCCCTGGGGTTCTGAAGCAAATTTTTAAAGCTAGTAAAACAGCTAACCTCATCACAGTTTGAGGGATATGCCAGGTGTCTGATTGTTATAATTTCACATGAGGTGACTCATTAAAGGGCAATTCACAAGAAACTTCTTTTGAGTAAATATTCAAACAAATCCCAGTAATCTTGAGAAATATTGTTTAGATAATGATTTCTTTGCCTTTAAAGGCACTTTTGGTATAAAATAGTTAAAATGGTAACACTTAGGCATAGGAAGAATCTTGTATTTCTAAAAAGATAAAAACCTTCATTTATTTTGGCTTTAATAATTTTTTCCGTGGGTGTCTCAGGCAATCTGTAGTTGAGATCATCAAGGAAAACTGGGTGAAACAGTCATAATGTGGTGTTTTCTGCAATTATAATTTTCAAAATATTTCTGATATTCTTAAGATGACTTGTGTTTGAGAAAACTCTAGTGAAATCCTGTCAAAGATTCTGTAGGAGTTCTGTATGAAGCTATATCTCATTAAATACCATGGGAATCTCCCTACTTTTTTGTCAGCTGCTAACTTGACCCTCCTTCTCAGCCTGCTGGGTAAATGATGGAAACTATGATCAGGGTGTCCTGTACCCTTAAAAGCCCATGTCCCTGTGTTGGGGAAGATGAAACAGGGAAACCTTATAAATATGATTGCTTGGCAAAAGATTCAGAAAATATGAAACCTACAATCAAAGGAGAAATGAAAGCTAGCTTTGAGATAAAAGATACTGCATGTTAGTTACTATATAAACAAAGAACAATAGTCTAGCCAGCTGAGGGAAAATACCTGTTGATTGAACAAAATCCTCCTGCTAGCTGTGGGATCCAAAGGTCAGTGCAGCAAGCGAAGAGTCTAAATAGCAGATTTTAGAGTTTAAAATATAAGACAGTGTGGTAAAGTAGTAGTTCTTATAGGCTATATGTAGATTCTATGGGATTTGTGTCATGTACTGGTTGGTTAGTGTAAATTAGAATAATCACCACAGAAAGAGATATAATGTATTATAACAAGAACCTAGCTCTCTGGCACTTGCTCTGGCCCTCCCTCTTGCCGTCTTGTTCTTGCTCCTGCTCTCTTAGCCCTTGCTTTCTCCCCCTGTTAGCTTGCCCTCTCCCTCTCTCCTTCTCACTTGGGCACACTTATAGCTGTGGCTGGCAGCTTCAGCAAAGCCCTTGCACCCACAACCTGTGCAATAAACTGCATGTCTCAGGAGCTGCCCTGGACTAAAGAGATCACTCCCACTACGGCCTGTGTGCTCCTACATCCCTGAACCTGAAGAGTTTAAAGAATTCATGTTTTTTTTGGATTTGTGAGGTTTGGTTTTTTTTCCCCAATATTTGGATGTATTCATACAAGGTTTTCTGTAATACTAGCATAAACTAATCAATTTTCAGTGTGTATTAGACCTCAGGATGGGCTTTGCTCTCTCTGATGTGCACTCAGGTATTGATGCAAAAAATGCTGCCACTAATTTAAATGCCAAGAGTAGAAATACAAGTGTTGCAGTGGGTGATGCAATATTCACGTGTTTTGGATCTCCCCAAGTCTCGTGGGGTTTCAGGCTAACCCTTGAGAGTTCCAGGGAGAGCAGCGGGAGATAGAGTTACACGAATGTCAATCTGGCTTGCCCCCTCTCCTTCGATTGGTAAACTAACTATTCCCTTCCCCTTGCTCTGCCCCGAGGGATAAACGAGAGATGGTAGGCAGAGAGACGGTCTCTTTCAACTGAGGTTTCTGAGAATGAACATCGGTGTCGCTAATGGAACTTAATAAAATCGGGACCGAAACCTAAGTTGAACTGCGCATCTTTTCCTTCACCTCGTCCGGGATCTGCAAAGAGGAGCTCAGAAGGTAAAAGACTAACTTTCTAACTTGCTGGGAGACGCTTTGCGCTGGAACCGCGCTCGCTTCTGCTCCGGCCGCGGCGTGCCCAGACTTGCCTGAGTCACGTGGCCCTGGCTTGGCCGCGGACGCTGAGAAGTCAGGTACCGGGGAAAAACCCCCAAAGAGCGTAAAGCACCCCAATAATACAAGCTCAGCTAGTCTTGGAGTTATAGTAATTGCAACTGTAAAATCATAGTTAAAGTTGTTCTGATTTGGAGTTACATCTATTTTGTACAAATTTCTTTTTAGAAGGACATGTAAGAGGAAGGTATTTTAACTGGTATTACACAGAAAAAGACATTAATTAGCCATTGATAATTCTGCATTTCTCAAGTCTGTTACTGAAATGCTTTTTCACTGTTGGAAAGTTTGGTAAGCATACAGATTTTGAGAAGAAAACAGAAAATAATCCAACACTTTTTTCTTTTATGCCTTAAGACCAGGCCACTTCAGCCATAAGAAATCAGGCAATTTTTTGCTATATTTTTCTCCAAGCTAAGTCTGTACTTACATATAAGTGCAAAAGGTGTTCCTATATATTTTGCTGGAAGTACTGAGCACATCTGATATTTTTGTAGTTGATGCCCAAAGTGACAAGAACGCACTTTCACCTGAAAAATGTTTTTTTTTTAAATCCCCTGTTAACATGCATATGTTGATAACAATGTTCCCTTCTTTGTTGAGGCAATGAGCATTACAAATGTAGCAGGCTTTAGGAAGGTGCAACTAATTTGTTCAAGATTCATGTTTTCTGAGTACAGAAGTTACTGGAACTGTGCATCTATTTTGCATCTTTTTCTCAGCATCATTTTCCTACTCATAGCAGGTTGTGTTCTTGCTTCAGAGGAGCATTATAACACTGTCACTGTTCCAGTTTGGCTCAGAGGAAACAGAAAATATCATTGGGGCTTTTTTCCAAACCTGTCCAAGATCTACCCTGACAGATTTAAAAAAGAAGTCACAGACTAAACTGAATGCCACTGCAGAAGACAAGCCAGCAGCAACCTAAGTCCATCAGAATTTTTCATTTGTTATTTTTTTCCCTGCTCCTTTCTCCTACACCTTCATAACTACCTTGTTACTATGCTGGTGATATATACAGAGTGACATGTCCCAGGCACTTCAAAACCCTTATCCAACTGCTTTAGTGCCCGGATGAAAGACAATTATGATTCCACTTTCGCTAGACATCAGAGGTACTTTCAGGGGAGGGCTGATGTGTGACAGCTTGTCAGAAGTACAGGGAAAGGGGAGCCATGGCCCACAACAAGAGGAGCATCCCAGTGTGTATGGCCAGCAGGCAGCTCCTGGTTATATTTCCTCTTGTTGGAATAAAAGCCTTCTCACTACAGCTCTAGCCAATTCTACATATTTCATGCCATTCACTGCAACAAAAAAAAATCAGTAGGCAGGCTGCCACTGAGAGGTTTAAAGTGTTATGTGTTTACTGATCTGAACCTTTTCATTGCCTTTTTGATTTTGAGGTTAAGAAAGTCTCTCTGATAAAATGTGCTGCAACAATACCACTAGTAGAATGGAAAGGAATCTCTTTGAAAGAAAGTTGCATACAAAACCAGTAGGAATATAGAAGCAAGCTCATAGGGGCCTTTTTTGCTGAGTTGGTCCGTACAGGAGAATGTTGCATTTATGATGTTGGTCATCAAAGGTGTAATTTATAAGTGTGAAGGAGCATTTTTCTATACATCCCNAATATATAATTTAATTATATAGTGTTTCCAGAGCACTACTGATAATCTGTGTGAAGAAATGTTAGGAATTATAGTTCCTGTTGTATTACATATTGAAGACAGTATTGGTGAAGCAAAGCAGCACATGCTGCTTTTGCAGCACCACTCAAAAACCTCAAAATTTTCTCAGGGAGTGACAGAGATATAGTATCATATGTAATAGAAAAAGTAAGAAAACTATGAATGGAAGAAAAAAGATGCTGTTCTTCTGTGGTTTTGCTTAGTTTGCTGCAAAGAACAGATAAATGTTTGTAAGGTAATAGGCAAAACCCACTCTGCTGATATGCATATCTGTTTTCTCAAAAGTCTGGAAGCAATAGTTGATTTACAGCATACAAATTGTTTCTTGTTTTTCTGAAGCTAGAAAGAATTGTAGTCCATCATCATGGGCTATGACCACTTTTATCCACAACTTACTGTACTAACTATGTTCTGGTGGGGTATTAAAATGTTGGAGCAAGTTAGTAATAACAAGCTACCTAAAAACAGTACTGTGAAAGCCTGAATTTGTAAATTAGCTTTTGTTGCAAACTGGAAAGTTTTCTCTCATAGAAAAGTATGTCATTCTTATATTTTTCTTCCTCACAATTTAACAACTTCTCTTCAGACATGAATTTCATTGTTAATATAAGGAAGTCAGTTTGAAAATCCTTGTCAGCCATCCGCCTCCAAGTACAAACAAAGGATCTATCTATCTATCTGTCTACTGTCTATCTGTCTGTCTATCTGTCTATCTTTAAGCTTAGCAGCTTTTCTGTGTTTGAACTAGGAGCAGACCATTTCTTATATGAGTTAATATTTTGAAAAACACCTCCTTGTAGTTATGGAAATCATTCTCACAATCTTNAGCTCTAGCCAATTCTACATATTTCATGCCATTCACTGCAACAAAAAAAAATCAGTAGGCAGGCTGCCACTGAGAGGTTTAAAGTGTTATGTGTTTACTGATCTGAACCTTTTCATTGCCTTTTTGATTTTGAGGTTAAGAAAGTCTCTCTGATAAAATGTGCTGCAACAATACCACTAGTAGAATGGAAAGGAATCTCTTTGAAAGAAAGTTGCATACAAAACCAGTAGGAATATAGAAGCAAGCTCATAGGGGCCTTTTTTGCTGAGTTGGTCCGTACAGGAGAATGTTGCATTTATGATGTTGGTCATCAAAGGTGTAATTTATAAGTGTGAAGGAGCATTTTTCTATACATCCCTGTGTGTGTGTGTCTGTGTGTGTGTGTCTCTGTGTGTGTGTGTGTTGTGAATAGGAGGTCAGCTTTTACACAGCTAAAAGTTTTAACCAGATTTATGTCATCGCTACCTAACAAGCAAATGTTTCACCATGCCTGAAGACTCAAGTTTTGCAGTGAAACATGTTCATAAAAATTCAGATACTTTCTACTTTTCCTTGCATTGACCTGTCTCTTCCTCAGGCCCCTTTCTGGTGAGGGTAGTTCAAGCATAGCATATCATGCACATTCTAGGTGATTAAAAACAGTAATCCTGAAAGAGGCCTAGGCTGGAAATTGCTTTGGGATCCAATTGATATAATTTAATTATATA
>VWYI01046458.1:1539-33689 GCA_013399455.1 Anthoscopus minutus | reverse complement strand
CAATACCAACCTAGGTCAAACCAGCACAGATGGATAGTGGCTTATCCACTTTCTTTACCAGTTCTTCAGGACCCTCAGATGCATCTCATCAGGTCCCATATACATGTTCACCTTAAGGTTCCTTACATCATCTCAAACCTGTACTGCTCCTACAGTGGGAACCTCTTCATTCTTGCAGTCCCTGCATTTCCCTTCTACTACTCAGGCACATTGGCTGAAACATTTGCTGGTGGAGATGGACAAAAAAATCCCCCATTGATTATTTCAGCCTTCTCTGTGTCCTCTGTTACCAGGTCTCACATTTCCTTCCAGTGAACACTCACATTTTTTCTAACCTTCCTTGAATCACTGATGTACCTATAGAAGCTTTTATTGTTTCCCTTGATATCCCTGGCCAGATTTAATTCCGTCAGGACTTTAGATTGTCTAACCTCATCCCTGGATGCTTGGAAAATTTCTCTGTTTCCTTTCGCTCCCAGGCAACTTTTACTTTTTTTTACATCCACTATAAGCTTCTTTTTTTTTCTTTGATTACATTTAGTACAAACTCTTACAGAAATTGTGCTGTAAATGGTTTCTTTTTACTATTTAAAAATACAGTAAAAAATGCCTTCATAAAGCTCATGTTTTGTTTTCCCTCTGTTCTTCAAAAAAACGAGCTCTACAATACTTTAATCCAAAAAATATTCTGAAGATGAGTTCTCTTAAGAAACCCAAACCCAGATCCTTGTCGGATGACAAAAATTTGAGCACATCTCCACATATGCCTGCCCTACTCATACCACTGGCTTCCACTTTATGTACCTGCTTAAGAAACAAAGTCATAGGAAAAGGTGACGGAAGAAGTCTTCTGCAGTATATGTATGTTTCTGAAGTCAGTTCTAGAAAAAATTGTCAACTAATCACTGGAAGATAAAAAAAGGAAAATATCTAGCATGTTAATTTATTAGTATTTTTACTTTAAAAACATTTTCAATAATGTTAGTTACAATGGCAAATGCCCTTCAGAACAGCTAAGTCGGTATTAGACAAAGAGAAGACATTTCCAGAAATACTTGATTCAAATTAAGATAATTTTGTTTTTAAGTTTTTCAATATCTAACCATATCTCAGTCTAGATAAAACTTACCCTGGATAGACTGGAAACCAGCATCAACACACAGGTGTGCTTATGTCCTCCCTCCAATCAAGGAATAAGGTAAGATGCTCACATCTAATTTTCTTTTTAATATACTGTAAACATGCAGCAGTATAAATAAGAAAGAGGAGTCATCAGCTCTCTATATCATATTAAAATTGCAACATCAATGAAAAAGAGAGATTTAAAAAGAATTAACCAAATGGTTTAAGAGAAAAATGATACAAAAGTTTTGCTATGATACTTTTAAAATTGGCCTTAGAAATTCCTGCTATATTCAATGTTCAGCGATAATTTCAACATCTAGACCGAAGTTACAAAAACAGTAAGACTAGTGCAACAAAATGGGAAGTTGTATATAGTTTGGTTTGGCATGTTTGCATTGAATTATTTCTGCCTCTTATTTGATAATTAAAGTTTATGCTATTTAAACTGATAAAACTACAATACTTTAAAAATCAGCTTTTTTTTTCCAAGAAAGATGAAAGATTCTTTTCTCATTTTTTTTAAGTCTGAAACTGCTGAACTAATGATCACTTAATTTTTCCGTAAAATAAAGCAAGGATATCTTCAGCAGAAATTAAATTAATCTTTGTACTATGTTTATGCAGTCAGAATATAGTAAAAATCTATTTATTTTTTGCAAATTCACAGATAGCGATAAGTAGATATGTTCATGTCTCTTTAAATGGAAATTAGAACATGTATTATAATAAATAATGGCAAACAGAATTCTACCCTTATCTATGGGTTGTGCAAGGTTATTTTAGAGTATAGTGCCCCTGAGAGTTCTAGATCATTGCCAAAAAATTTTTCATGTTCAAATTAATTAATGGGTACCAAGTTTAATGGAAGACGACAGCCAAATTTGAGGAGAGAACGATGCCATTAGCCTAACTTAATTTGGAGGTCAGGATTAAAACAAAATGAAGAAACTTTAGATTAAGAAAATTGTTTTTATTTTTAAAAAATATTTGGTATGGCTGCACTAATAGAGTCTTGAAGACACTTTGAAGATTTTAATATCGCATTTACATTTTCAGCTATTTATTTTAAACTGATTTGTCTGTCTTTGAAAGTGATTAATGCATGGAGCCGAGACACACTGACTAAATGAAAAAAAAGTCCCCCTTAGGAACACTTCTCTGAAAACACTGTCCTAGTTACTAAAATAATAATTATAGTGAAAGTTTCTGGAGATAAAATTATATCAAAATATGCCTCTGAGCCTAAAACTTATTTAGTCAAGCTAAAATTTAGCTTGACCCAAAATTTATTGAACCAAGCTATGTTTACATAGCTCTTTGTTTGAAGAAAAAATAGCTTGATAATAAATCTGAGAAAGAAAATAGGAATACGTTCCATATAGGAAAGGCCTTTTACATTATTTTTTTAAAAACATTTTTTTACATACGTATTCTGTCTACAGTGAGATTTTATTCTCATCTGAAGCACACTTATGAGATAGAAGAAATTATAATATTTCCCAGAGCTGCATTCTTTTTAATTAAATTTGCATTCCACCTATCTGTGATAGATGAGCAGGCCCCTGACAGGAGATTAAAGTTAAATGATGTCCCTTACCCAACATTTAGTTATTTTTGTATGTGAATATGTGAGTTTCTTGGGCAATAACTTTAGATTAAAAAAAGACAAATGTACATATCTGTGTTTGCAGCAAAAGTGCAGTTTGCACTACATCATCCCTGTTTGAATCCTAAGTTTATTTCTAACTGTTTGAAATTTTTGCCCATCTTGTATTTTAAATACTGAATAGGTGTTCAGTCTGGACATTTAAGATGGTTATTGTCATCCAAGCTCTTCTTTATATTAGTTCATATGTTTTTAGGTCATTCACCTAAATTTCACTGATTCATTATAAAAGTATTGCATTAAAATAATACTAAATATTAATCAGAATCAGTTTTAGGCACAATATGGTTCAATGTTTCCTAGTAATTGTCCACGTATTTTAGAGTGAAACTATCGCATGCTAGCAAACTTTTCTTAGCTGATACACTCTTGGTAGGAATCATAACTGAAACTGCATTTCTGAAAATCTATACTGAAATTTCCATTGAAATTTGTTATAATTTCCCAAATAGGATTTTAGAAGTTGTGGCCAAAATCATAATGTCTACATAATGGCTCATGAAAATGAAAAAAATGTAGAGAGATTCATTAATTCATTGCTTTACAGCGACAATTCCAGAAGAGTATTGTACCATATGGCTGCAAAAAAAAAAAAAAAGAAATTAAACTACAGCTATCAACCCATTGGGTTAAGAACATGACAAAAAAGACTTTGTTTTGTCTTCAGCATGTATCTTTGTCTCAGACTTATGTCTCTAATATTGTTAACTTAGTAGATATAGCATATGTGTTTTTGTAGATGAACTACCAGTAAGGTATAGAAATTGTGCAGAGGTAGAAATTGTGCAGCTGGGGATACTAAAGGAAGAAACCAAGGACATCAGGCAAATCCAGAGAGCAAAATAAAGCTGATGTGTGCATTTTATTACATAGCTGGTTAATATTTTGTTAATGGTTGATACAACGATCTGAATGTTTCTTGCATCTCCCCCAGTCCCTTCTCACAATTCTTTCCAGCTCTCATACTCCAGCGTTATAGATCCCATGTGAATTCATTTCATTCACTAAAAAGGGATGTCACAGCAGCTTTGTGCTGTAAATATAAAGAAGAAATGTAGAACTTAGCTCAGTTCAGCTATATAAGGTATTCTTTTCCTTCACTGATAAAAATTTTTCCTCATTCTTTGTGCAATTGCAATATTGGTGGAAATCTTTCCCCCCAATACTTGTATGAAAAAAAGCTCATTTTTTCATTTCTCAGTCTATTGCCTTTATTCTTCTGAGCAGTCCCATTGGCTTTATGAAGAAGATAAAATGGAAGAGCAGTATGATGAATTGTTGTTCCTATCTTGCTTTATCCTACATTCCTGTAGTACAAGTATGCTTGTAATACATGCATTTTTTAAAGCCATGTGTCATTCTCATGTATGTGCTGTATGTTTCACTAATATAAAATATTTGCCAGACAGAGGAAGCCTCTTCTGACAGCTGAATTATGGTCTCATCTCACCTCATTCTTTCCACAGCATCATACTTTAATGGTATATTTCCAAATTTGGGTGTGGGCAAAGGGGGAAGAAAGAAAATAGTAAAACATAAAAATTCATAGGAGACAATCTTCCACCTTTTTATTCTCTTCCAAAAAAGGATCAAAACCTATTTAATTCTGTAATTTCTGCAGTTTTCATCAGATAATGAATTTAGGAGTTGTGATGATAATCAGCTTTTTCCATATAAAAAGAACTATGTTGTCTGGTTCACAGCATGTTTCAAC
Organism: Anthoscopus minutus; assembly: GCA_013399455.1. Taxonomy (NCBI): domain Eukaryota; kingdom Metazoa; phylum Chordata; class Aves; order Passeriformes; family Paridae; genus Anthoscopus; species Anthoscopus minutus. The sequence goes on along the minus strand of VWYI01046458.1, from coordinate 29,184 downwards.
ACGCATCTTGCTTTCAGCCTGAAATAATTTTGTGTTCTGCCTGCCCCTGCACCTCCTTATTCAACATTAAATTTGACAAAAACAAATGACAGAGAGTGGTTTTAAGTTTCCATCATGAGGAATTCTTGGTTCCACAGACATTTGCTCTGAAGGATTTACTCCTGTAACAGGCTTGTTTCTGCATTACTTTGATGGTGAATATTAAGCAAACAAGCTAAAATATTTTTTTGTCCAAGACTAACAGGTCAATACTGCATGCACATATTGGAAAACACATTTGAAAAAATAGAACTGCTGCCTGTGCAGATAGCATTGCTATTGGTGTTGTCTTCTACTAGTTAGTGAATGAAAAATAGTCTTGAGACCTTACAGAAAGTGGAGTAAATGTTTTTCCTTGTTTTCTTCTATCTTTAATATAAAAAGAATTTTAGTTCTGCTCTTAGGCAGCACATAGTTCATAATCCAGGCGAATCTTAATTTTTGTAGAGCTGTATTTATCTTTCAGGTGTTTAGATATGATATCAGAACTTCATCAGCACTGCTCTTATGAAACATTCTCTTTGCATACATCCTTATACCATGACTCCTCTCCGTCTGGAGAAAGAGCAGGTGAAATAACTGTCCTTATGTTCTTGTTCACTTAATGTAATAGAAGTTTTGATGCTTTGACATAAATATCCTCAGGGCTACAAAGGCTTCATTTCTCCAGACTCTTTATTCTTTCAAGAATTATTAATTAAACTCCAGATTTTCTTAATTTGTTTTGTTGCTTGGAGAATCAAAACAAAGGGATCTGACATAAATAACACTACATCACCCTAAGATGAACTCAGTTGTTTAGAGCATGCTGCTCATAATGCCACAGTGTAGGTTCTATTCCTGTATGGGTCATTTACTTAAGAGTTGTATTCAATGATCCTTTTGGGTCCCTTCCAACTCAGAATATTCTGTGAATTTGAAATTAGCGCTCATTTGGGCTACTGAACATGGGAGTCTGGAATTAAGTTATATGAGAAAAAGTTGTAACCTAACTCCCCAGATATAATTCTAGAATTTACTTCAATGGGATAACTTATGAGACACGGGAAAAATTTCCAGTAATTAGTGCAAGATTCATGTATTGGCATAGAGACAACAAATCAAGACTGAACAAATTTTTTTCTGGGTAATTGTGTGCCCTTTGCCCTGAAGATATTTTCAATAGGATAAGAAAACTGGATAGGTCTGATGTTTTGTGAATGTGTTTGGAAGAAATGCACTAAACATTTTATCTAAACTACCTGAATTTGGCTTCAGACTTTGTTTCAATGTGAAACAGTTCTACAGGTGGGTATTGAAAGAGACCTACTAAGAAGGACCAATCTGATTTTTCTTTATGCCTCAAGGTGTGTTACACAGGAGGTGAGAGATTACCCAGGGCTGTACCCGGGCTGGAGCGCTGTCCCCGGGGAGGCTTCGCCTGGCAGCCGAGCAGGGCACAGAAAGCTGCCGCGATCGGGCTGCAAGCGACCGCCCTGCCCGGCGGGGCAGATCCCCTGTGCCCGGGAAAAGTGCCCAGGAAATCGGGCTGTGGCAGCGGCTTTAGCCCATAAAACCAGTGACCTGCAGCACCGCAAGCCGGGCTCGTTTTCTTTGGGTCTCTCGAAGGGAGCGGGGGCTCGCCCGGAGGCTCGGCTCGGTGCCCTCCTTGCCCCCTCGGCCTTTTCTCGCTGCGGTGCCGCTGCTTCCCCGGCTGCCTTCCCTGCCCGGCCCTGTCCTGCCCCGCTTCGCCCTTCCCGAGGCAGCTCGGCCCCACGGCCCCCAGAGCTCCGCTGTTTCCCCACGGAGCCGCCGCCGCCGCCCGCAGCCGCCCCCGGCCCCGAGAGCCGCAGCTGCTGCAGGAGCGCGGCCGTGGCCGCGGCAGCCCGGCCTTGGCCGGCAGAAGGGACCCGCAGCCGCTGCTGCTTGGAAATCGCGCCCGGCCCGCGCCGGGAGCCGCGCAGCCCCAGCGCAGCCTGCGGCACACACGCTCCGGCTGCCGAGCTGAGCCCGGCAGCGCGCCCGGGGCACAGCGGCGTTCCGGGGCTCTGCTTCTCCCTCCGTCTCTCTTCTCTCCTCTTTGCTCCCTTTTCTATCCCCCCTTCGGTAGGGACACTTGCCCTTCTTTATCAATAAAGAGTTTTCAGACAAAATATTGCCTCATTTGCGCTTTATTTTTGCCCGATAAATCTATGGATAAGAATCCTCCCCGACTCCCCTTTTACAGTGGCATGGGGCACCTGCTCAAGAATATTTGTTGTGAGCATTTTTTTTTTTCTTGTGTATGGCTGGCAGATTGCTACTTTGAAAGAGAATTTTATATTTAGTACAGATAAAATGATTCTAGAATGTTCACAACATTTTTCAAAGTAGTAGTATTATATTTCTCTTAATCAAATTTGAAGCCTGACCAGCTTTGGTTTATATTTTTGATTTCATGAAAGTGTGACTACTTCAGAAGTTCTTGGTATGCACTGAGCACTACCTTCCTGGTAACACGTGTCATGCAACTGAATGAAGTTCAGCTCTTCCTAAAGTGGCTAAGTCCATGTGAATTCCTTGATGGCACTAATGTTAGAGGTCAGAAGTTGTCATGCTTTTGGACATAGGGTGACAAGACTATAATAACTGTTTCCAAGGCCTAATATTTGTGCATTTATACTTCCCTTTCCATTTGGAGGTTCCAATGAACATTTTGTGTTTTGCACTTTTTAGTAACCTATGTTTAACATGGTTTATTTATCTATGACTAGTTCAGCTTTCTTAAGAATTCTGTAAGAATTCTTACAGAGAAATTTTATTTTATATTTTATTTTTTTAAATGAAGCTGGAACTTCTATTGGTCTGCTGCATTTTCTTAGGTTGTTTATGTGTATTATGTAAAATATGATCTTTTGAACTGTTGTAAAAACACCCATCGTCTGTGAACTTCATCATAGAACACAGCAATTTTCATGCAATAGGTAAACTATTTTTGACTTATTTTGTGGTACTAAAGCCAATTTAAGTTTGAACATTTTTTTATCAGCTGAAATGATACTGCTTTTTCATTGCCTATTCACAAGGGAGGCACCAACCAGACTGGAAATACTCAGCTACAAATGCAACAGCCTGTGAAGTTGCACAAGGGATTTAATTTTACTAATGAGAAGATCCTATGCTGTAGTTTGTTGTGCCACTGGTACCATGGCATCTGCTATTTTCATGGGTTTTCCACCTTTTAGTTTTGAGTAAAAGATATCTAGGGAAGTTTTAGATCACATTAAAGATCATATATTCACTCAATATACACAAGGACATAGTAGGAGAAATATATAGTGTTCATTTTAGTATTCGAAGTTAACTTTTTCTGTCTACATGCTGTGATTCTTCAAGTTCCTTTGCTGAAGTGTTATTTAAAGGGTTTTCTACAGAATAAAGCCACTTCAATATACTCCCTTTTAGAGTTGAGCCATTGCAGTTTATCTTTTGTTCTCAAATATAGTCTCTTTATGTCTTGAGTGGCTTCTGGGTGTCAATTTATTATCTATTAACTCTTTCAGTGGTGCTGAACAGCATATTTTCTATGGTACCGGGAGGAATATTCTTATAAAAAACCTCTTCATTTCCAAACAGTCTAGACATTTATTGCCTCAAACACGTTATTTTTATCGTGATACTGGTTCAAGAGTATTATCAGTAGCATCAATGAAGCTCATAAAATTGGTTTTAAGCACCAATGAAGCTCATAAAACTCATAAGTTGATAAGCTTATTATAGTGATTGTTATTGGTTATTTCATAGTGTGAGTACTGTATTTCTGTGAGTAGCTACTGAATCAACTAATAGTTGCCAACTAACATTTGATGACTGTTTTGACATCTCTGGCTGTAACTGAATAGTCATGCATGAAATGTCACGAATGAAATTTGTATTAACCTGTATAGCAATTTCCAAGAGCTTCCTTATGTTGTTTGTTTTGGTTCAATATATTGAATGGTAGGGAAAAATCCTATTATTTCAAGCAAGCAAGTAAAACTTAAAGAAAGCAGAAAACCATTAAACAGCTTTCAGACAAGCAAGTAGACTTAGAAAATCCTGAAAACAAAATATCATCCACTTAATATGACTTGGGAAAGACCTTTATACATAGACGAGCATATATATACATATATATATATTTATATCAAGATTAACTAAAAATATACCAACAAGAAAAGGACAACCCGATTCTCCATGTATCTGTATACTAAGTGAAGATAAATGAATTTGTTCTATTGTATATTGTTACCAGTCTCCAAAACAGTATTATCTTTGCAGTACTTTTTTGCTCTTGTGTGTTGCCTACTTTCACTGCCTTCCCTTTTATGCTACACGTGGATACTTACATGGGTATGAAAGCAGTAGTCCTAGTTCTCTGACTTACTCTCTTGGTGTAGGTAGTGTGTCCTGTATTTTTGTTGTAAGCAGTCAACTGCTCAAAGAAACTGGAGCTGACAAAGGCATGGCTCATTCCCCATCTGAATGGACTTTGGTTGAAGAAAACAGGGAGATTTATGCAGAACTGTGTGTGTGTCTGTTTCCTCAACCCTCCAATGCAAATATGCTTTATACCTTCTGAATGCCTGTGTTTTCAGTGAGACATGTGAAAATGTTAGGTGGAGAAGGCTTAGTCATGGGATTACTGGCTGGAAAGGGCCCTGGAACACTCAAATCTTCTTATGGGCAAAAGAGGAACACAGAAATGCTCTTTACAAAAGTCTCTTACAAGACAGTCAAATAATTAGTTTATAGTCCAATTGTTTAGCAGTTCTCTGTTCTGTTGTTTTTAAAGTTATTTTGAATTGAATGCTTAAGATTGCATTGCTACAGTGACCAGGCATTGTTATTTTACAAAATACTCTCTGAGATGAAAAAATATGCTATATCAGTTGTTTTTAAAGAATGAAAATAGACCAGTGATATTTCTGAGGAATATTTCTTCATGACAACATTCTTACAGTCACAAAAATATGTGCATGTACAGCATGAGTACTATTGTCTGAACAATAGTATTCAATAATGAAATGCTCACAAACTACTCTTGTATCACCTAGATTCAAAGTATTAAAAGAAAGATGGGGATTACTTTTTAGTAAGGCCTATGCTATGGCACAACAGCTAGTGGCTTGTCACACAAAGAATTAAGTGTCCTGATGTTGCAACAGTGTCTGGAAAGTTCATTACTCAACAGGATAATTTTTTTTCTATTTCTGTTGGCAGTACTATGACAAATAAGTCCACAATTTTACCATCCCAATATTATGCCTGAGATTCTTACTGTGACTGTTCCCTGATTTTCAGAAGGTGTATTTAATTTAACATTTCCTGGTTTCTTCAGTGGCACTGAAAATGAAGTGTGGAGAGAACATCAGAAATAGTTATCTATAATTGCACAGCAATTACATAAGGTGACATTTCTTACAGCATGCAACATATGTGAAATTTCTTTAGGCATTCTGTAATGTGATTTTATTTTCTTTTTTTTTTTAGTGGATTCAATATGAACTTTGATATTATTAATGTGTTCTGTTATTAAAAGTTATTAAAAAGAGAAAGCTGTAATCTTACTCAACATCCTGAATTTTCCTGGATAATATAATTTTACATTAGAGGGATTGCAGAATTGCATGATGCCTCACTAGCTCATAGGCTATGATTCTTGTCACCTTTCTTAAAGAGAAAGTCAATTCTTAACAGTTTTTTTTTTCTCAGGCTTCTAATTAAGATGTAAAGTAATTTCTGTTACTGGAAGAATACAGTCTAGGACTCATAGTTGGAAAATTGCAGCTGAGAGAAGGTGTCTGATTGCTGACAATGCTATAAAAGGAACGCTCTCTTCTGCTGTTATTTTTGATGTGTGAGACAGAGATGTTTTTCTTCCATTCTTAAATAGTTTAATTTTTTTCCACACAAGGATGAGGTCATTGATTTAATCCTGCAAGAAAACTTCAGTTATGACATACTATAATTGCATTTTGAGAGAATCAAAATTAAAAAGGCATTAGGCGCTGTTAAAGTGAATGTGAAATTGCCAGGACTCTTGTGATGGTTTATTATTTTCTTTGGAGGAGACTATGTTGATAGACTTTCATTTGTGGTGTGACTTTTCAGAGCAAGAGTATGCATTTGTCTTTTAAATGATACAACAGCTTACTGATCCTATTTTCTGAGTATAATTACAGGTTTTTTTATGAGAATCCCAGGAGTTGGGAGAAAGTGGAGAAAGGCAGCCCATATTTTCTGATAATATCCATTACCTTTAGTCGTGATTATTCACTGTGCTAATCTTTGAGGAAGTATTAAAATAAATAGTCTTCCTCTGTTCTTTAAAATATGTGAAGCTGCTGTTAGTTATTAAACAGCAGTTAAAGAGATGTTAGAATATTTTGACAGCGGAGCAGCAAGGGGGAAACAAATTAGAAAATAATCATGAGTCTGAATGAACAGCAAAAGATGTACCTGTCATGAATGGCAGGTGATGCTTAAAGAAGTCTCATGGTTTGTCTGTGTTTAGAATGAAGTACCTGCACAGACAACTGAAAATTGGAGAAACTCTGTGCAAGAAATTCTCTGAGCACAGATTTTAAGGAAAACGGGGCACAACTTAGCAATCTTGTTTCTCTTTACTCCAACCTTTTATTCTCTCAAGTTTGAAAATGATTTAAAACCTCTGAAAACGAGGGGATTGAGCAAGTCTATTTCCTCTCCTGCTGACCTCTGTTCTTCTGAGGTCTCTGTCTCACTACCAATGCGCCAATATCCAAGCATGGCAATACAGTGAAAGTTACAGATGCATTTTTACCACACATTTGACAACCTAATTTTTCTGGATTAATCATTCCTGTTCACATGACAGGAATCTCCACCCACTCAAAGGGTGGCCTAAGCTAATTTAGCATATGCGATGCAGCAGAAATATTCATGGGTCTGTGGCATAGGAGGTCAAAAGGACAGAGAAAACCAAATAAGCAGCTGCTACAATAAATGCAGAGGTGTCAGGTACCCCACGTAGTGACAAATCTTTTTGCACCTATAACAAGTGCTCACATGACAGCAGGACACCATCAGGACGAGAGCATGAAGGAGCAGTTCTACATGACAGTAGTAAATCAATAATTTTACTATATTTTTCTATAATAAAAATGTAATAATATAAAAATGTATAATAATAATAAGAAAATTTCCATAAAGGTAAATATTCCTGGGCAGTGTATTGTTTTTTTGTTTTTTCTAACTCATGTGAGTGTACATGCATCACCAAATAATTAAAGAGTTTGGAGCAATACTGCACTGAGAGCATTCACAGTTTGCTGTGTTTGGAGCTTTGTGTTTCTCTCCCCTCTGTTCCATTCTTCATTATTCCTGTGCATATAAAAGCCTTATGATATGCTGAGGATAAAATTCTCTGCCTCATCCCCTCCTAATCCCTCATTACTGGATCTGAAATAAATCACACTTTGTTTAATCACCAGATGGAGACAGCCTGTGCATCAGCTCTCCTGTGCACTATCTGATAGGTAATTCTTTTCTGTAATAAACCTAGAATTATTATAAAAAAAAAGATTTTGTAAATCACTTGCAATATATCTTCAGTTGTAGGAAAGGAGTATGGATTCTTTCCCCTTAGTCTGAAGCTTTTTTGTTTGCACTTTGCTTCCTAAGAAGATTATATTTAAAAGAAACTTTAAATCTTTTTTTGGGTAAAAAAAATCATCTTTTGGATTACCGAGGGAAAAAACCAACATGAAAAAGTATCCATCTATCTATCAAAAATAACATTTACTTCAATTATGCTTTTCCTGTCCTCTCTAGAACTCTCATTCTCTGATGAGCAGACATGAAAATTCTATCAAAATTTTAAATGAACTTTTGAACCTGCAGTGCTGAAAATTATTAAAACAGCTCTGTCCTCTCTGGCTGATACAATAAATGATATAATGTCAATAAGAAGAGATTGTTTTGCAGAGTGATTTTGAGTTAGAAGGATTGCACTGTGCCACCAAACACACTGTAGTTAGGGTGATCCTATTAAGAAGTGCAAGTATGAATGGAGACATTTGTTAAACAAATATACACACAGGAAGATGAAATAGTGCAGCATTGCTTTCACAGGGTAGCCTTATTTTGGTTTTAATCATGCTGTTACATTCCTAGGGTAGATTCAATTTTTTTTTCTAATATGATAATTAGAATTCTGTTCTGCTCTAATAATTTAATATTGTTTCTGTGTAAAAGTTAATATGTATGGTATTTTATAAAGTGCATAATCTTGTGAGTAATTATTTGCTTTGTTTACCAAGTTTTAGACAAAAGTAACGGAAAGCTTTTTATTATTTTTTTCCTGTAAGGGTATATGACCTATATTTTTCCATACAGCTTGCTCACTTGGAAAGTTTTGTTGATTAATTTTATTCTGCATTTTTCCAAGCCTATTCCAGATTAACAGAAGATAAAAAGCAAGCATCTTTCCCTGCCTTCCAAAATGTATCCAAATGACAAATATTTATTTTGATTTTTAGGAAGTCAGTGTAATAAAGGCTTTTGTGACATTTTATAGAATAAGAAAATGATCACTAAAATTTAAAGTTCTTAGGGTCTTTTTGTCTCAAACTGACTACAGACATTCTCACACATTTCTTCCCCTTTCATTTAAATGAAATACCTATTTGTTTTTTAGGAAAAGCTACACTTCAGTATTCATGAAAATCTTGCTTAGAGGAGGAGTGAGTCGGTCGGAAGGAGTGGCAGTGTTACAGAAACTCAATATGTATTTTTGAACTCTCTGATCAATATTTGAAAATCAAGTGTAATTTTCAAATGTCTCCCATAATACTCATTTATAAGAAATTGATGGACCATAGATTTTTTCATTCTGGAAACTTGTTCTAGTTATACCTATCTGAGATGCTATGATAGCTGCCATAGAGAACAAGGAAGTACAATAAGTACAGGAATATTTCTTTAATTTGTCCTACGCTGCTAAATTGGTGAAAATTCCTTCTTGGTACAGTAAATCTCAGACAAAAAAGTATATCCTTTGCTGGAAACTGTGTTACTGAAGCACATTGTTAACTTCAGTATCTTCACATATTAACTTTCTCAAGCTTTGTACTTCATTAAGTGTCAAATGGGGCATTCAGGCGGACTTGAATTTTAATGTTTTCTTCCTTCATATTATAGTTTTATTAAAGAAAATAAAAGGCTTTGCTTTTCATTTAAGTTAATGCACCTTTATTATGCTGAGGTAACAGTCTTTCACTGTTAATTCAACTGTCTTTATGTAAATTGCAAAAAGATTATTTGTTAGGCTACCTCTTATTCAAAGCAGAGTTTGGTATAAATGAGAATTGATCCCAAACTTTAAAAGAGTGAATACAAAATCAGCTTGTTAAACTACATATCAGTTATTTAAAAGATGCTCAGTATTTTATTAGTAATTTCAAATCAAGTTTTTTGTGTCACACTGATGCACTTTCTTGACAAATTTTATTTCTTGATATGCTTTTAAAATGAATTGAATCTTCCTAGGCTGATAAAATCAATTTTTACCTCTGTCATGATGAATTCAAATAACTATGCTACTAAATACCTTGATAACCTTGGAGAGTAAGTATGATAGATAAACTTGCATGCTATGTTTCTATGCTAATATTAAAGGGCCATGAAGACAACACTGTTTAATTATTAAAGTTTAATTCTGATGTAGAGCTGTGCAAGTAAATCATTCACGATGTGTACTCTGGTTGAAAATAACTTGTGTTATCTATAATCCTATCCCATGTCTAGTGCATCATGAGTTGTTTGATGGAATATTGCTGTTCTGTGTAAAATACTGAGAAATAATACTCAGGTAAAACACTTGAGTTTTGTTACCGCTCCTCTATGGAACAGAATTAAGATCATATGGAAAACTTCCACTTGCATTGTTCAGAAATTTTCATAACCTTTAAAGTAAAGGAAAAAACTCTGCAACTTAGGAAGCAATTTTAAATATAAAATAACTAGATGGTTGCATGTGCTATGTGTACAGTTGCTTTGGAAAAACAAAAAGAGAGGCTAAATTTAACAGATGGGTATGTGTGTTACAAATTCTTGTTCAAAAATGTCATATGTTACATGGGGTATGATAAGCATTTCACTCTAAATTACAGTAATCTAGAAAATCTACATGAGTGGCCCTAACTGTAGTTAATAGCAGATTCATATCAGAAGCATATGTAAGACTTTCTGCCATGACTGGGTATTTTTCCCACCAATTCTAGTGTCCTTCGTGAACAGAGACTTCCTGCCCCCTTCTTATTCAGGTTCTGCTTCTATGCAGAGTAGAAGAAAAGTGATAGGGAGATAAAAAAGAAAAAAAAAAAAAGAAAAGAAAATAATTATGTGTAGTCTGGGGTTTATCATTTCAGTATTCATATGAAGATGGGTGTTTGACTGAACTCCTGAGTTTCTGACATTATTTTTAACAGCAATTTAATGTAAAATACATAATAATATTTAATCAGGATGAAAGTCCTCCAAATAATTCAGGTTTTGTTTATGGTTTAGGGGGAAAAAAAGATGTAGTTTCCAAAATCTCTTCCCATGAGGAAGTTTTAAATTCTTTGTGTGTGTGTGTGAAGAGACACTTCAGGGCTTCTGTCTCACCTCCTAACATGCTCTCTGGGTCACTGGCATTTGTGTCTTTAGTCCTAAATGTATCATTCAACAAGCCTATACTCAGAACATCAGAGATGGGATGAAGAGTTAGAGACTGAACTTGTAATACTTCATAATACATGAGTCGATGAGATCTTTAACAAAAGATGTCCCCATGAAAAACATACTTAATAATACAATAGGGAAAATTCAGGTCCGTTTGTCTTTCATTCTGTCTGGTACTTGTTTGCTAGCAACACACACCCAAATGGAATCAGATACTCTCTGAAAAATCATGCTCCACCAAAACAACTCGAAACATTTCAGAAGGTCAACACCATCAATTTCTATGCCTGAATATACTTTAAATGGGAATTAAAGGTTATAATTCACAGATACGAAATTCTGGAAAACAAACAGACAAAAAAAGTCAAAAGACTTGAATTCAAGGGCAGTATTTCCATTCTATGTGTGTGCAACAGGTGTCATGGTCCTACATTTTTACAGGATCACAGGACAATCTGAGTTGGAAGGGAATCCAGCTCCCAAGTGAACAGCCCATACGAGGACCAAAATGCAAACCTTGGTGGTTTTAGCACCGTGCTCCAGCCAAAGTAATCTGAGGGGCTGTAGTGGCCTTTCAGGTACTATGTGCCTATTATTACTTTCGTGGCAGCAATATTACAATACTACTGTGTTGCTCATCATCTGTTTTTTCTGCATAAGGACAGAGCAAGCTTGTTTTATTATAACAGAACAAACAGATCCAATCAATCAAGTACATATTGCTTTCAGGGATTTTGTATAAAGTGAAATTGTACCAAAGCCAAAATCTACTTTGCAATTCATCACATTTTTTCAGGTTCTGATGAGTAATAACTTAGTGCCATAGTTACTTTCTGTACAGTAACAGCCTTCATGGAATTCTAGAATGATTAATTTGTAACAGAAAAGAAAAACTTATTCAGTGCATCTGATGGTATAGGTCAACATTGCAAAATACTCTGTCTAAAAGATGTATTGATTTGTGAGGTTATTATTGCAGTTCATCTGAATTGTTTTACTGCTGGAGACCATGAACTTTCCTGTGTGGTGAAAATTATAGATATTGTCCACCATTCTCATCTTTAAAATGTCCATCAGGAAAATCTATTTCAGCATAGTTTATAAAGGGCTAGATGCAGATGAAGAGAATAGCATTGTCAGGATTGCTGTTCCTCTGAAGGCTTCCAGGAACTGTTTTGTAATGATTTTTACTTGATAAATTTTATTACCTTTCCTTTCTTATTAAGGATATAGTTTTATTTAGTTGCCAGTATTTTTGAGAGGATCAGTATTTTAATTTCCACAATCTTAAATCACCAGATGTTTCCAAAATATTCTAGGTCCCATTTGGATGATAACAGAAGAGTGCCTTCAAAATAAGTTCCCCATCAATTTGTCCAATTGGACTCCTCAGCTGCAATTGAAAAATTAAACTTCACATCTAAATCATCTGGTGACCTTGGGAATTAGACAGTTGCAGTTTCTTTTCATTCATGTATTAATATACTGACATAAGAGTATAGGAGTTCATTCTTTATTTTTCTGCTTGACAGAAAGCATTGAACTTCATTGTTCTGTACTTGATTGTTAATTTATAAAAGGCTGTCAATCCTGCAAATTCTCACTTGGATTTCTCTACCCAGTAGGAAATGAAAAGCTAGTACAATCAATATTCTAAGCTCACTTTTCTTTCCTCCTTTTCCTTGAGAAGTAAGTATGCTTCAGTCTTCTTACCTATAATGAGAAGTAACTGTGCCACAGCTCCTTAACGGAGCCACTCACATTTTAAGAGTGGAGGAGAGAGGACAGGCAAAGTGTACTTGAAGCATTCCAGTCAGCACCTCTATGAACTACCAGGCACAGTGTGTGTGCCAATGCATTGGCTACTATCTGTCGGAAAATCTGCTACCTGTTATGCCCATGTCTTTATAAACTGAGAAGCTCTGAATAATCATTCCCTGCTTACTATTTTCACAGACATGGAACATGACGGACAAAATTTCATACAAATATAAGCCCTGGCATCACTTTTAGACATCAGGTTGACCTGACTATCAGGCAGCTCTCCATGAGGATATGGATCTGAAAGTTACCAGCATAGTTTATACATCAGAAAATATAAGTAATCCAAGTGCATCTTTATTCTGGTTTTGCAGTATCTGCATCGCATAAGAATTTGAAGTAATTTTTGCACGTCTGTATAAAAGAGAACATTGAAGATGAATGTACTTTTGAGTGAGTCAGTGGGACAGTGATATTTCCCATTTCTTTGTCCAACATCCATTAATCCATTAACATCCATTAATTGTGTCTTGTGTGATTCTAATTGCCTCTTTTTTGATGCATGAAAAAAAACAGATATTAGTTGATTTATTACTGGCTTCTTCCCCCATCCTTCTGTTATTCCTAAATTGTTGTTTTCCTATGTATTGGCTCTATGTGGCCAGGCTTTAGTAGTGGGGCCTACAGAAGTGGTTTCTGTGAGAAGTTGCCAGAAGCTTCTTCCATGTCCAGCACAGCCAGTGCCAGACATCTCCAAGATGGACATGGCTGAGTCAATCAGAAATGGCTGTAGCACCCCAGTGATAACATATTTAAGAAGGAAAGTTATTGTGCAGGTGTAATTGCAGCCAGAGAAGACTGGGGCAAGAATATGTGAGAGGAGCAACTCTGGAAACACCCAGGTCAGTGGAGAAGGAGGGGCAGGAGGTTGTCCAGGCAGTGGGGTTTTGAGATGAGGCAGTTGTGCCCCTGCAGCCCATGGAGGACCACGGGGATGCAGAGATCCACCTACAGCCTTTGGGTGAGTCTCACACTGGAGCAGGTAGATGCCTGAGATGAAGCTGTGACCCCATGGGAGACCTGTCCTGGAGAAGGGTCCTGGAAGGGATCTGCAGACCCATGGAGAGAGGAGCCCATGCTGAAGCAGGTTTCCTGGTAGATCTTGTGACTCCTTAGGAACCCATGCTGGAACAGCCTGTCCTTGAGGGGCTGGACCATGTGGAAGAGTGACCCGGAGTTTGTGGAGGACTGCTGCCTGTGGGATGGACTCACATTAGAGAAGTTCACGGAGAACTGTCGCTTGTGGCAGGAGCCACAAGTTGTTGGAACATGGAATCACATGTTGGAACAGGGCAAGGATTCCTTTCCCTGAGCAGCAGGAGAAAAAATATGTGATGAACTGACCATAATCCTCATCCCCTGTTTCCCAACACTGCTGGAGTAGGAGGTAGAGCTGGAAATAAAGGAGGGGTAAGGGAAGATGTTTTTAAGGTCTTACTTTACTTCTCGTTATCCTGCTCTGATTTTGTTAGTAAAGAAATTCAGTTAACATCCCCAAATTAAGCCTGTTCTGCCAGTGATGCTATTCAGTATGTAATCTCTGCTGGTCCTTAACTCATGAACTTCAGTTATATTTTCTCTCCCCTGTCCAGCTGTGGAGAAGAGTGTTAGAGCAGCTTCGGTGGGTGCCTGGCACGCAGCCAGGGTCAACCCACTACATCCTACTTCTCACATGCTAAATTACAAGAATAAATACTATTTTTTTCCTCGTGGTTTAAAGTTTCTTTCTGTGTAAGTCCTCTGGTATAGTTTATGTAAATGGGGCATTTAACCATGTTATTTATTTTTTTTCACAGTTCCATTTCCCATGTTTTTTACTGCAGTGTAGTTTTTCTAATATGCACTACTTTTCATTTCACGAAGAATCTCAAGTGCTTATGTAAGCAGTATTATATACTAATATCTTAATTTAAAAACAAGAATCTGTGTCACACTCTGATTTTGGTTTTCTTTTTCCACATGTTGCTTAGAATAGAAACAATAAATCTTTAACCTCGGTATGTATCTTTTACATGATTGTTTAGAACATTTTGGTCATGTTGTACTCCATTATTTCCTTTCTGAACTTCCAGTGTTCATGATGGGGGTGTCCTGTGCAGGGCAAGAAGTTGGACTTAATGATCCTTGTGGGTTCTACAAACTTGGGGCTTTTATGATTGTTTGATTTTATGGTTATATGTTGTCCAGTGGCTGGATTTTTTGCCAGTTTTATATTTCCAGAAGAATAAGTCAAGAGATGTCATCAGTAGTTGTGGAGCACAATAGGAATGTTTCTAGAGCTAGTATTTTTGCAGAACTCTATCAAGTTTCTTCTCATACAGAGGAAAAATCCTTTTCTCTCACTGTTTCATACCCATAGATGATAGAACTAGATGATAGAACTTGGATTTATTAGTCGAAAGACAGTTTTTGTTCAGTTTTGGCATTAGTTTTCTAATGCTTTTTTTTTAATCTTTTAGTGACTGAAAGAATCCAAACCTAACTAGTTGCACTTTTTACTTGCCTTTAAGTTTAGTGAAAAAATAGTCCCTTATTACCATCTTCCTCCATTTCAAATTTCATGTTAAAAAAAGTATATTCAAACTTTGCATTTCAATGACTGAATTGCCAAGTTTCAGACTAGGAAGAGGTACTGTATTTGATTTTTGTATTTTCCGTTAGTTTCTGTAGATTGCAAGGTAAGGCAGCTGAAGAATACCACTGACATAAATAAGCCCTAATAGGATCACCTGGGTTCCTAATTTGACAGTATGGTGAGCAATTTAGATCAAGTTCTGTGAAACTGCAGCTGGAACTGTATGGTTTTGAACAGGCTTTTATAACTTCCAATAGTGAGTATATACATGACACTCCATTTCAATGGGAAGCTGGTTTTTGGTAACATAAATTAAAGCATATTTGACATCCAAATTGGAAGCAGAGAATGGTAATGAAGACAAATAAACTACTGATAAATTGTGAATTGAATAATTGCTAACCTTTCTGGCCATCTTACTAATGACTAATCAGTTAGCTCTAAATTTCTGACTTTTTAAGCCTGGAGAACTCAAGTTGTATATTCAGTATGGTGGAGGTATTTAATGATTTTTTCAGTTCTCTCTCTCATTTGAGTTAACAATTATGCAAGCAGAGATGGCCTATTCCAGCAAGGTGACTGAGAGAACTCTGATAATTTGAGAAATTTATTAGTATGTGTTCTTTGTTGTTTCTCAACTATGTTTGAGGTGTCAGATAGCCTACCACTAAATAGCCATAAAAACACATCAATGAGCAGAGAAAATAACAGGAAACCTGTTCTGTGCTTGGTACTAAAAGGGATGTGCACAGACACACACACGGGGTGGTGACACAGGCTGCCACAGACAAGGAGCTGCCTTCAACATCACCTGCTGGCAGGACTGACATGAACACTTTCACAGACAGAAAACTCCCCTTCTCTGGTAGAGGCTGAATCTCAGTACTGACAGCACACACTCAGTGCACTCTTGATTACCCAAACGTGCACATCAGTGGATCCCTAGAGTACTGACATGTCCCTTTCAGCTTGGCCCACTCCTGACCAGATCACAGCCTGCACCTCTGGCCTGACTCCAGCTGCTGATCCCACATCCATTCATGCTGGTCCTGGCAGCACCTGGTGCCTGCAGCACTCACACACACACACCAGAGCATAGGGGATTGCACAGAGATTGTCAGCAGAGACTTTACCTGGAAATGGAAGAGACTGTGGTGAGGAGGTGCAGGGCTCAGTGAGACAAGCACACTGACCAACTCTGTTTTACAAGCAACTGACCTTTCACAACCATGTGTCTATTCCAACTTTCTTCCACTCCCACTGCACATTCCTTCATCAGTTTGCATAGCTCCAAGACCCCTGGCAAGATTCTGGACCCTCAGGTTTGCATGACTATGAGCAGCAAGCTCCTCATTTTCTTGCAGTTCCTTGGTAGCCCATCAAGTACTGTGACTTGACCACTTTTCTTTCTGATCATTGTCTCATTTAGGTTTGTCTTTCAGGTTTATGTCACCATATATTTTGTTTATGGCTTTTCTCTTTTCCTTAGTATCCCATTTGGCAATGTCCTAGGTCAGGTAATAGAGACATAATAATGATTTCTCTGTACCTTCCTCAATTAGTTTGACTTGACCAGGTTTGGTTCTCCTTATCATCTGCCTTATCATTTGTCAGTGAGTTTTGTGTCTCTTTGTGTTTACAGCTTCCCTTTTTCTTATTACACCTTACTGCCTTTTATTGTAGACCACAGACTATTACTCTTCCTTTTAAAGTTGACCAGCAAAACACTGAAAGCTTATATTTGTTTCTCTATTTCAAGCACTCTGTGTAATTGGATGTCATTCCTGAAATTGTTTATTTCAGCTGATCACTGAGTAATTCCCATCTACTGATCCATCACTGGATACAGAAAGATGCTCTTTCAAATCTGTTGATGAATCTGGACGGAAGGCTTCAATTTATTTGCATCTCTCATTTTCTAAAAACCTTGAATCTGTTTCCTTCCTGTAATGGAGTTTTCTGCAGAAATGCAAAAGGTTTCATGTGATTAGATGTAGCCCTAACTCCAGGTCAATCTTAACACTTTTTGGCATGGACACATTCTGCCTAAAAGAAACCTCGAAAAGGGTAGTGGTTTATTAAAGAGGAGAGGGAGATTGAAAGAAATCAAGTATATTTAATTTTCTGCACTCAAAAAAAATTCGTGCCAGAAAATTTCAACAAGAACATATAATATGTTTTTTCTACCTCTGATAGAAGTCTCAATCTATAACTATGTAGCCTAAAATACAAACATAAGTAAGTACACATGCTTAAGGAAGAGTGCAAGAATACATTTGTCTTTACAAGAGTGCAAAACTTAGAGTATAGACTAGATTTAGAACGTTATTATCCTTCTAACAATGTGGTCATACAGATTGAATATTATTAATGTATAAAACTGAGAAATATGTTATTGGAGAGTTGTTGGAAAATATTTACTGAAATGTAGTATTTCACTCATCTGTTTCAGCAGCATGCCTTTCTTGTTTTTTATGCATGATTTAACTGATCAATACTGAATTATAACAACATGAACATTCATTATATCTTTGTCGCGTGTTGGTGGTGACTAAATCTTGCTCTGCTTCTACCAAAATTTGCCTTTCATTTTTCTTGAAAAACAATCAAGAAATGGAAATTTGCCATGAAAGCCATATGTCTTCAATCACAACTACTGACCACTGCTTGGATATCACCTAGCAACTGTAAATGCTCAGCATAAGTTTTTGGACCAGAGAAATTTTAGAAAGGTTTCAAATATTGAATGCCTGAAGGAGTAATAATTTTCCTGCAGGTATATTTGTGAGAGGAGGTAGCAGCACTAACTGAAACACGTGTATGCAAAAGTATCAAAATCTTTTGCTTCTGGTGTCAGACATTTAGTGATGCTCCCAGTGTTAGATGAAAATTCCATACGTAAAATTCTATCAAATCCAGGTAAAATATATGATTCAAGTGTGGTGAGCTCTATAACTTCATATTCCTCTAACAAATCCTTTATCCTGTCAATTTGCAGAGAATTAAAAATTTTCGAACTTAATACCTGTGAGCTGAGCATGACCAGAATCTTAAACAAATATTTATTTGCTTCTGTTCTTTAAAAATAGAATATAATTATGTCTCCAAATGCTGCAAGTTTCCATCCTGTTTGTTTTTCATCTTGCAGTGTTAATAACATTCTGCTGATCAAATTCACGTACAATCATTTTGAAAGCCCCTGATGGTTTTGCCTTTGTTTTTTAGTAACCAGATTATAAATGCTTATCTTTTTAATACATGAGGGATGAATCTCAAAAATGCAAAAATATTCATTATAGAAAAAACCCCACAGATATCCTTTCTAGACATGTTGTTTCTTTTGAATCTCCATGGAATTTGGCAACTTTCTACACAGAACACAGATCCTATTTTGTTGTATTTTTTTGTTGGAAGCACTGAAAGAGGTTAAGATGAAAGGATGGATAGGGTAAAATGCCCCACAATGTATTTGTTAACATTATAGCACCACATATCCTTTATTCTTCAAGTTTTCATTTTGGCTTGGATGTTTTTGACCATGTCCTTTGTTACTTGAACATGCCTATATCACTAGATTCTTGCTTACTTTTAGTACTTTAAGCATTATTCCTTTACATTTAATATCTGTAAAAGAACTGGATGGGTGGTAGTGAGTGACTGGTAACAGTGCATATTCTTTTAGTGGAAATCAGTTCATCCCATTATGTTAGGCTTATCAATCATATCTTTTTAGCAATTTTGGATGTTCAAAGGTGCCACTGCAAAGTGTCAGATATTAGGAAGTCATCATTATAAATTAAATCCTGTCTTTTTATCTATACTCTCTACTTTTAAAGACTCACATTTAATTTCAAAAAAATCTAACAGTTTGCATGATAATTTTGATGCCAGTCCTTTAACAAATCAGTAGTTTTGTTTTTTGGTATCCATCCTAGATTGCACTGCTCTAGGAAGCTCATCTCAGAGCTGAACAAGATTAATAACATTGCTAATATATGGGCTTTAAACAAAAAGAATAAATTTTTAGTCTCCAAACTTCAATTTATCTTGTATTAAATCTGAAGGAGTTTTACTTGGTCAACCATTAACTGGACACGTTATTTATTCATATTTTTACTTCTAAAGTATATATTTTATATAAATTACAAACGTGTCATGTTTTTTCACGGAAATGTGAATATACTAATCAGTCAAAAATTTTCTTTACACATTACTGATCTGTGCATCCTAGCTGTCTGCAGAATAATGACAAATCTTCACTTTACTTAAAATATTTTGGGTTTGATTATATTCTGTGCTTTTCTTGTCATGTTTTGTATGGTTCTTTGCATTATTCAAGCTGAACTTCATACCCTGGGTGCAATTAGAACATTCTAAAGGAAGTGGAAATATTTCTAGCATGATCTTTTTGCATTGTGGCTTTGCTTAGCCATTACTTACACAGCTTTAGATTCACTTCAACTGAGCAACATCTTTTTTGATCTGTTCTAGTTTTACTAAGAGTAGTACTTTGTATTTCTGAGCACAGCAATATTCTTCACATACTGAAGCATATGTAGTTGCTAAGGCACATAGGCAGATGGCCAGTCTTGAGAGGGAGTTGGAAAAAGTGGACATTCCACAGCACAGGCTACAAAGCAAAGTAAATAAATCTTGAAAGAAGCCCTGCTGTATATCAATGAATTTTAAGTTCAGGATAAGAACAAATGCGCAAACCTATTGCAATGTTTCAAAAGGCATGAAGTAATGGGTCTAGTATGTTTTGTTTGCATAGGGGAAGAGTGTAATTTGAAACAGGAAAAAATTATTTTATTAAATTGGGCTAAGATTGATATTATAATGAATGAGCCATAGAGATAACATGGCAAATGAAAACAAGAGCCTCGAGAAGATAACGTTTCATCAATAAGCTGTTAGGGTTGCTGAACAATCTTTAATAGCAATTAACAATCCTTCTTAAGCAATTAAGGGTGTGCTTGGGGGAAAAATCACTGGCATCTAAACAATATCCAAAAGCTTTTACCTGTACAGTGGAATTATATCACTTTTCCTTTTTCCTGAGGCACTGAATGTGACTGTTTCAAAGGATGAAGAAACTCATAAAGCTAAGCTTGTAAAAGAAAACTTTATTTTTGTTCAAGTTGCAAGAAGACTACATATCTTCTCTTTAAAGCCCGTGACAAAAGAAAAAAAGAAAAAAAAAAGGAAGTTCTTCAAAGATATTAAGTGATCCAAGTTATTGAACTAAAGCCTGTGAGCTGCTTAAGCTTAGAAATATCTGATTGACTTCTTTTTTTAACTTCCCACCTCCCAAGAACATGAAGGAGAATAGCAGTGGTGATAATACATTTGGTATTCTTTTGCGTATATTAAGGAACAATATGTACCATAGGAGTGAAAAAATTTTGACTTTGAAATATCACCTTAGAGGGAGAGTGCACAGGGCACACTGGGTAAAGCACCTCAGTTCACATGATTCCTTTCCCTCAGGAGCTCTTGGGAGAAAATAACTTGTAAAAGATGTCTGTTACTTTTTCAAGGTCCCTGAAAATCTGAATCATCAGAAGAAGCAAAAAAAAAAAAGAAAGAAAAAAAAAAAGAGGGCTGGAGAATTTAGTTGGGTAATGTATCATTGTGTATAATTCATGTAATAAATTTATAAAACCCAGTTCTTGAAATAGAACTGATTTGTTCATGCCTGCACTAATGAATTTACTACAGACTATGGCACAGGCTTGAAAAGTGCATGACTGCTGACCTGCTTTCTAGCAAGGTTTCAGGCAGTGTCAGTATTTTCTCAGGTGATTTCTGAGATTTTCCAGTTCTCAGCAAGGGATTATTTCTAATTCTTGTTATTCTCATGTTTTGGGAAGTGGAAAGCTGAGGCATAAGAAGATCAGTATCACTTGTGCCCGAGCACAGAGAATGTGTCATAAAAATTATTTTTGGAGAAATAGAACATCAGAACTACTTTGGGGGATTTCATGAGACTGAGCTTTAAGAAAGAAATCAGATGTGGCTCCTTCTCATAAAACGATTATTTTAACTTTGTTACTATGGACTGGGTATCCAAATAGACCAATCTGTGCAAGTGAAAAGTAATGTTCCCTTTGAAGTAGGCAATTTGGTCTGCTAGCATGGAATTAACTAGACATTTTTAATCTTATTTCTCAAATATGTACAAGTCTCTTTTCTCAGTTCAGAAGAAGAAGACATGCACCATATCCAGAACTCATTATGGATGCAAGAACAGTAGTTTTGTACTTAGAAAAAACTCCTTGTTTCCAAGCCTTTTGTTGTTGTAACAAGGAAACTCAAAAGAAAGTATTGTGCAGTTGAATGGTTTATAAATCACTTCAACTAAACTAATCTTAATTAAATTAATCTTAATTAAAGTCAGGATGTTGGAATCCTTCTCAAAATGTAGAAGGATGTAACTGCTATGCCCAGAGAATAAAGCCAAACCCAAAATAAACCCGATACAGAAATAAATAGTACTCAAATTTATAGTGAGGTTTCTTAATATTCCTGATTTCCAGTTTACTATCATGCTTTCCTGTATACTGGGTTTTCCTGTAAACATAACCCTAAACTTTAAAGCCCTTTAAATTATTTCTTTGTTCTATTACAAAATCATCACACTAAGATTATATTTATGGGATCTCATCCAAAACCTTTGAAACAGGAAAAAATGTCCAATTTAAATTAGTTTTTTAATGGATCAAGCCTAGTTTCATCAGACTAGTGTAAAATATTAGATTAGATTACATTAGATTAGAACAGATTAGATTGGGTTGGATTAGATAGATTAGTTTGTGGAAGATCAGTTTTATTAGAATCATGGGTTTGAAATCTTAGGCTGCATAAAACTGGTTCAGGAAAGCAAGAAGAAAAAAGTGATAACACTTTAAATTAGTACAAATAGCTGCATACTCTTGATGACTCCTCACATTTCCATTATTGACCATCCCTTTCACTAATTCAGAAGATAAATTCTTGTTAAATATATGCTATTTTTTAAAACTGCATCTTTAAAGCAAGAGTACTACACCAGATAAATCAAAAATTTTGGCAGATAATTAACTTTGAGGGTTTCCAGTCATTCTTGATTTCTATTGACATAGTAGATCTGGAGAACACAAGCAAAGTGTTAGGGGTGCTCTTCAGCACAGCAAATCTCTGCTATAACACTCTCCACACTTTCCTCTTCATGTCATTAAGACAGCTCTTGAAATAGGCACCACTTAATTTCAAGTGCTTGTTAGCTTGCTTCTATTATCTAGATTAAAGCTAAATGTTTTAATAGATGTGGATTGTATGCAGAGCAGATCAAATACAGGTAAGAACTCTGTACTGGGATTAATTGAGCAATAAAACACCTTCTCAAGGTCATCTTAGATTTTGTATTTTTTCCCCTTCAGTTTTTTCTGTTGGTTGTTTTGGGTTTTTTTATTTCTAGTTGTAAATAGCATTAGCAGAGATTTTAATGGTTGAATAGACAGACTGTGTAGCTTTCAGAAGCAAAAACAAAATGTGACTTTTATTTAGTGACTCATTAAAAGGGTCAGTGATTATTAATTTCTCCTAAGTGACTGCCTAGCATGGAGGTGGAAACTCTGTCACCTTAGTTACTGAGGTAGACTGCAGTTTTATTCACAATTTTCGATTTGATTGTATGTGGGCAAAGGGAGGAAATGGCTGCATGCGACTTATCATTAGACTTGGCAATAAGGTAGTAAAAAGAAAGCCAGAGGTAGTAAAAAGAAAAAAAGGGCAAGTCTAGGGAAAGCTTCAGTTCCTGTACTTAATTATTAAAAAAAGCTGCCTAATTGTAAGCTTTATCTCTGACAGTTGTCAGATGTCTTCCAGCAAGTGAAGATCAAAAGGAATAGTTAGTATGTAGTCCCTTTGTCCCCCTGGCTAACAATTTTTTTAATCTGCTATAATGTGCATTGATGAAGTCCTTAATGGAAGTAAGTGATTTTCTCAGGTGAAAGTTTCCTTTTGTTTTATCTAATTCTGTCTAGTTCTGGGTTTTAGACAAGTGGAAGAGCAAGAAAAACTTGCTTTTGTGTAGTTTTTAGCATAATTTTTTCAGCAAATTGACAAAAGGCTCCTACTGTGAGAAAAATGTTTCAGCATACTTCTTTTGCTTTCATGTAGAACAAAGACATCCCTGCAAATGTAATTTTGAGCTTTGAAACTACCAATAATATGTGAATCTCTTATTCCTTTCCTGTTTTATTCCTAATTAAAGCCTTAATTGGCTCCCAGCATTAAATATTTTGGACTCAGTTCTTATCTGAAGTATGCAAATAAACAAGTTAATTCAGTTTCTAGGTAAGGTGATTAATACTTTAAATACCTCTACCTCTTAAAACTGGGAAAGTGAGAGGAGACACTCCTCAAGAGGACTTGAAGAGTAATGGGAGAGAGGATGAAATTTCTCTGGTGGATGCAGAAGGGTGAATTCCTCAAGTTTGCTTTTACACTTTCATTCAGATGACCGTCCTTAAATAGTGTGGCAGGACAATCATGGGTGACTGAAGGAGATTACAGCTCATCTCTGTCCTTGTGAGGAGTAAGTTGGTAACATCCAGTAAGAACTGATGTCTTCACTGCAGAAGTCTGGGGGCAGCAAGGCTTACTCATACACTTGGTCACTCTTGACTGCATCAGTATTATTTCACCTGAAACCTTAGCTTTCACCTATTCTTCTCTCTGCTCTGCATGGCCTTTTATCTCTTTTCTCCTCCCCCCNCATACCTTTTATGACAGGCTGACAAGAGAACCCCATCAATGACTTTAAATTTTATTTCTGATAGCATATAAGGATATGCAACTCAACAGCATATAGTATTTATTCTATAGTAATAAAAGTGGTTATGAAAATATAAATTCAGAACTATTAAAACCAGTAGAAATGTCCATGCATGCTGGTCGTGCTGAACTTTATAATTCTGACAGGCATAGCAAAAGGCTGGGAATCATTCAAGAAAGCTTAGTGCCAGAATACTTCAGATCACAGCAAATATGTAGACTTAGTCTGCAACATACTATGCTTTCACATCCAAGACAGCCAAAGAGTATGGAAGTTAAGCTGGCCTGGCGGATATTGGTGGGTGGTCAAATCAGACCCATCAAAAAAAGAGTGACAGAACAATTGGAAATGCTAGAGCACAACCCAGACCCCTGTCATGGGTGGAGTGGGAGCTTCAGACAAATTTAGGACAAGTTTATTAGAGAAACCCTGCTGCTGAGATGCAGAAAGGACCCTCTGTGGTTTCTAAGTTCCTTTACAGAGAGGAGTCTGGTTGTGGCTGGATCCAGTCTTAGCCCCAGACTTTGTCTTTGGTTTAAGTAACTTTGTCTCACACAATTAATGATGCCAAATCAGACACATTTATATAAAAATGAATTATTTATAGTGATTATATTTATTGTGATTAGATAAAAATCATTATCAGAATTATTTTACTACACAGTATAAATGCTAAGACTACTATTAGTGTATGGAATAGGATAGTACACTACATCAAACCATTTATATTAAAACAATTATATTAAGGAGAGGGGATAGCAAAAATAAAAGTAGATATTGATGCAACTCACTTTATCAGTACTCATAGTGTTGGAAATGATATGACATAATTTTTTTGGGCTTTCAAGTAATTGTAGCGAGGGGTTTGTTTGCCTTTGCCAAGGCTGGGAGGAACTGAGGTTTCTTTTCAAAAGATTGTTCACCGAAGGTTTGAGTTTCGCTGGGTGAGGCTTCATGGGCCTCATTCAATAAAAAGAACTAGACTCTGAAAGTTTAACACCTACATGTTGTTAGTAGTAGTAGTGTAACACCTACATGTAGTAGTAGTTAGTAGAAAATACAGAGGGGATAGACATTGCTCCCCTAATCTCATCAGAGATACCCAACCTGGGAAAAGATTGGTAAGAGAACCAAAGATTGAGGATCAAATTAGCATTCATTGAATGTGAAGGGATCAGTAACCAAATAACCAATAGAAGATAAATACTAGGAATTATGTAATGTAGATTTTTTTTTAATGTATAAATAGGTAAAAAAATCTGGTAAAAAAGCCATGTGTGATGACATAATTTCTACTGCACATCCTGGCAATGATTTCCCTTTCATATCCTGGCCAGAATAAAGAAATTCTCTAACACTTAAAAGGTGGTATTAGAAAGTTTCTTTTATCTCCACAGTTTCAATGGCAGTGGGCATATCTCTTTTACTCAGCCTCCGGGAGCATCCTTGGGGGCTGACCCCTCCACAAGAGAGAAATCTCCACAAACTCCATGGAAAAATACGTTAGAGGAACCAAATTATATGAGAGTGGACTGAACTTTTATACTATAAAGTGATTGAAAGTCAGTCCAGTGTCTCCCACTGCCCCACTATCAGGATTTTAATTTGGAGTTAATTAGTGAGCAGACTGGTTTTAGTATAATTCAACACCAAATCTACCACCTGATGCCCCATCAATCTGCTACTGATAGCCTTGCAAGCAGGGCATTGTCTGTGTTGTTTGACAGTCCAGGACAGAGCTGGACATCCCCACCTATCCCCACCATCCTGCTACATCCCCACCTATGCTCAGATCCCAGGTTTCTTAAAACAGAGTACATGAAACTTGTGAAGATTTATATAATGAAATGTATCTTCTCTTCATGCTTCTATTTTCCTCTGAAAATATTCTAGTTCTTGAGATCCTAGATCAATTTTGTGTTTTAACTTTTTCACAAGTCTCAGATCCCTGAAACGGTAAGCTTAGCGATTGATAACAGCTAGAAAATTGTTGTTTATGCTGGTAGAAATCTGTGACAATATGACTTGAATATATCTTGATAGCTTAAAACACGGAAGTGTTAAAACATAGAAGTGATGATATTATAAACATCAACATCTCATAAGTCCAAATTAAATATCTGCATTCATTTTTACATATGTTGTTCATGCATGAGCATACATGCATGCAGTATACATGTTTTTTTAAAAAATATGTTTGGTTTTCCAATATTTGAGTTGAAACAGTTTTTCTACATTCAAGGAACGCTTTTCTATCTGCTATAAATATATTTTCAATAATTTAATATGAAAGGCTCAACCGAAATGCAATGAATGAAAATTTTATTTTGATTTATAGCATGTGCATGACTATGAGAACTAAGTAATGTGGAAGGCAGAGCAGAAAATGTAATTATGTTCTAATGTTCCATCGTATAACATTACTTTTTTAGCAAAGCCCAAATTAAGAAAGTCAGAACTTAAGAAATCTCATAAGATTTTGAAAACTTGGATCAACCTTTCAACTGTTTCGAGTTGATGATCTCTTTATATTTACAGAAATATACATTTAAATTATATTATTAAAATTACAATAATTAGAGAGAAAAGGATGCTTTTTAGAAGATGAACATAAGGTTGTAGAGACAAAATAGAACAAAGAAATCAATTAACATTCTTCCTTTTCTATAATTGTAGAAGTGCAAAATGGTTAAAATTTAAGTGGCGAAAGGACCTTTATTCTTCTCATTAATTTTCTTCTACTGAAGAAAAAGGGGCTTGATATGAAAGTTACTTTGTGGATCCCCAAGGAATCCAGCATGAACTTTGGATATAGGCAGGGAATGCTCACAGATGTGAGGGCCTGGAAGCTCAGAGCTGGAAGCAGGAGCTCAGACACAAGTAGGTGTCCCCAGCCCTGGGGCAACCTGAGATAAACAAGGAGTTGTGCTATTTTAGAGATTCATGGTCTGATATTTGTTTTTGGATCTGGCACAGTCATCCCTGTGAGTTTGACTGAATTACATACATTTTATTGTCCCTTTTGGCTCTACAAAACTCTCAAAAACCAAAACCACGTACCTTGTTTTTCCTTACTTTAAGTCTTAGCATTTTTAATGTTCATCTGATCTTTTTCTTTAAATTATATTTTAATGACAACAATCGTGTTCAGTTACTGTTCTCCATCCTGTTTATTATCACCTAACTTTGGATTATTCAGTTTATTTCTGTTATTTTCTAATTTATCAATTTCCACAGAAAAAAAAATCACCATGTTTTCATTCCTTTTTTCCTTTTCTTTCAGATCTGTTGAAATGTAAAGTGTTGGTTGAGTCAAATGATTTTACATTATTCATGACCAGAGGAACTTTCTGGAAAATTTATATTACCTTTTTGCTTTCAAAAGTAATCAGTGGCACATACCATTGGTAGTTTTGCTGTATCAATCCATTCATCATTTAAAACTTGTCAATTCTTCATTCTCTTTCCTCTTTTATGGACAGTGGGTAAAATCCTTCTCATAATTCCCCATTCATGTTTCATATTATTTTGCCAAGTGTGTTTTCTTATTTCGGTGGCCAAGGCAAATTTGTGCTTGGGGAACTAATAAAACTGTTTCTTAATATCAAGCCACTTTCTTTCCTGGCATGCATCCAGGATGCCTTTTCATATCCTTACTATTTGCATTTAAAATGACTGTATGCTA